>JACEFZ010002835.1:0-107389 GCA_014155875.1 Cepaea nemoralis
TTTACTGCTAGTACTACAACTACTACTGATACTTATGCTCTGCTGCTGATACTGCTGCTGCTCATTTTATTCGCAGTTTTTACATTCGTAGTGTCTAAACGCTTACATCTCCACAACATTGTGTTCTAAACAAAATTGTATTTAATATCAACATACGTTCGTCCTTCCACTCCCCATTATTCCTATTTAGGTTTATTTATTTGAGTTCATCCATTGTGTAGATCCTGTATTTGCAGATTTACATCAACAGTCATAGGGGACGAATGAATCAGACTATGTTATACCTTTGTCGTCAGAGATTGGGAAATAGTCCCACAATCAAGGACACACGTTCATTGAGCTACTAAGAACGAAGCTGTTATGTGTCTCATGGGTCCTGACGAAATGACTAGGCAATTCTCACAACAAATTTGACTTTTGGAGAGTATTCCCCCCAAGAATAGTTTGAGAGTTGTAGACATGTTATTAATAGTCATTTTTTCCCATATTAAATTAATTAATATGCATATGTGTCTGTAGCATAGGAGACACACTGCAGCACGCGATATTGTGATTGTGTGTGTGTGTGCGTGTGTGCGTATGTGGAAATGTAAATATGTGTATGTGCATGTGTGTTTGTGTGTTTGAGTATGTGCATCAACCCCAGGTAACGTTTACATTTGATGGAGGCCCCGTGTTGACTTGCGAGCAATTCTGCGTTGGTGGCCGCGGATACATCGCCATCTGTCTCCCTCCAGGTTAAGACAATTTTCAACTTGGCAACATATATTTTTATATTCGGTCCATTGAGAAAGTAAAAGCCCTTTCTAGTGTTCCTTTTTGTAGTCTTCCAGACAATGTAGTTGTTGGTGGACTCCCAGTTTATTGATGGGTTATAGTCCTTGTGAGTTATTTAAAGCCGCCAGTATATATGTATATCCCCTCTTATACTGGTGTTTACTGAGGTATTTCTTCAAGATAACAGGTAAATGTATCTTTAAGTTTCTCTCTAGTTTTGTTTTCATCCGTTTAATAGTGGAAACTCTGGATTTGTCGAAATTGAAAGAGGCTTCTTCTCTGAACTTATATATATATATATATATATATATATATATATATATATATATATATATATATATATATATATATATATATATATATATATATATATATATATATATATATATATTTAACTAGCTGGATTCCTGAGTGCTAGTAATCATTAAGCAACCTTTCAGCTAGACGCTCCGAATTGCTTGGGTTGTACATGCTATGGCCCATCTTTAGCTTCTGTTTACTTGTATAAGTATAAGGCGCACCCCTCTCTTCATCGTCAAGAGGTCCGTCTTTATTAACAACCAATTATTTAAATGTTGTTTATGTAATGGGATGCCCCTAGTCCGCTGATTATTATCAGTTCTTGGGGTTTCATCTCTGTCAGTATGGACATGCTTTTACATATTAAATGCTAGCATACATTATCCAAACCCGAAATGATATGTAGAAATCTGTTTCGACTTGCGATTGATTTCTGATTCATCCACCTATTAGTAGGCTTCGAGCGGTATCTAGAATTTGGTGCTCGGTTATATAAAGGAGGTACGTTGAGTTTGAGGGCAATCTTTTGTCCTTCTTATCTGCTTTTCATTCCTGTCTTAGGAGAAGATTAAATGTGAGTTAGGCAATTAATGAAACAAACTTTACGTAAGCTATTGGCTGACTAACCGCTGTTTCTCTCCTCCCAGTGAGGACTTCATTTAGTGAGGTTAAACTGGAAACTGTTGATGCCATAAATCCACATTACCTGATGTTTACTCTTCATAAAATGATTAGCACAGGTCTTTTTTCGGCGTCTCCTGAAATTCAGTCGACATCCCAATTTCTTCGGGGTAATTCTTGTTTTGTTTCGCCAGTGACATACCTATACGGTCTGTTTCCGCTACCAGTGTAAATGTTATTGGGCGACTACTTTAAAGAACCCTGGTATTCAATTTGTTTACTCAGTGAATTGATCAAGTTAACTTTAGAGATTGTACAAACTGAATAATTTAATAACTTGCCTGTGCCTTTTTCGACACCTGGACAGTATGAGTTTGTTACAAGTAACTCTTAATAACACCGGTAGTGCAGAATAAGTGTATGTATGGCTTTCTTCATGACTATCCATCAGTTATTCACTTTCCTTATTTCCGATGTTGTCGATCATGTTATTTTATAGAAAAGAGGATAAAAGTTCTCATTTTCCCGAATGTATAGTGCCCATGAATACTGCAAAATCTAACAATATTCATTCCCTTCCATTTAACCATGTCGACATTTGCAAGTGGTGTTATGGGCCTTAACATTCAGTCTATTTAAATTTGTTACTGCTATTTTCCCCTGGCTGATTTTCTGCCCCAATGAAATCACTATCTCTTGATTTAAATTTTTCTTTTATTTAAAAAAAAATAAATTCTGAGTTGTTATTCTATCTGTTGTAGTCATCTATAAAATATGTATATCACTCTCTGCTGCCTTGGTACTTTCCAGTGTTACATGAATTATACAAGGAGATCATGCATGAAACTAAAATGACAACCAATGGCAAAATAGTTAATTGACCCATGTTTCATATGTGGGAACATGCAACCTTATCGATACATAATACAGTAGTGAGTTCATGACTAAACCACTTTTAAACCATTAAAGAGAATCCCAAAGTAGCAGAAACATACAACACTAATATCACATGGGAATCACTATGAGTTCCTAAACATTCACTGCATCAATTTTATTTGAGTTTATCATCCCAGAGACCTTACTATTTGAGGTTCATTACTGGACTTAGTTTCCCACCAATAAGATATAAAATATGAGTTTAACATCTCATACCCAAACTACCAACTACATGTTACATCTACCAGAATCAAGATATCACATGTGAACAGTATTGGACCAATAAACGTATTTGTGTCTGAGCCACTATAGGTTCAGATAGCCCTTGACTCAGCTCATACTTATGAGGTATTAGGTCTCTTAACTAACACTATAAAATCATGAAGTGACTAACCTGCGAGTGGTTTACCCTGAATTCAAATACCCGCTATGATGCACCATTTGTGGTGTTCACCATGAGTTCAAATTCACAGACGACGCCCACACTTGTGAGATGTCGTATTTAATATATGAGCATATTTTGTTACGTTTGTCTAGGGAATTCCTAATGGGATTATTTTAGATTCTCACTCATTTCACCACTTGAGGTGATCATGGAATTCTACCACAAACATAAGGATGAAAATACTTCACTTCTTTTTATAACTGTGTCCATGCGTACTTCTCCATTCCCACTAGATCACCATGTTTGAATTGTATATAGTGTTATAGAGGACATTGACTGTTTACAACATATATAACAACCACTGTTGAACAAACATCAACAAGCAATTGACTTAAACATCACATCAGGACAAAAAGTTCAGGCATTAAATCAAGACCTGATTAGGACATATGTGTACATGTAATGGCAACACTGAATTTCCAGAACAGGCATGGGATGAAATGCAATATCATAAACACATTAAAATGTGATAACCCCATTGTCTCAAAAATCTATGCTTACAATATCCACTGATTATTTCCTCGAGAGAACAATTATAATCTAGTATTGAAATATGACATAATCCGGGATTGAAATCATACACACTCTTGTTCTAATGGGCGGTGTCCTATTGAAATCGAGGCCTGGGTCAGTCTAATTTTCAGGAGCTTCTTCTTAAGACTTGGCAAAAGGGTACTTCCCTTCATCATCACAGCGATGAAAAAACTGACGACGGTCCAGTTGCTCTGTTTAGTATCAGATTCTCGACTTGGGGTTTAAAAGGTGGGTCATACGTAGATAAATTCATTTCATTCGCAGGAACATACACTGTTGAGCAACACTACTTGGTAGCATCTGGGATTATATCCAGGAATGATCTGCTAGAGGCAAGGAATTTACGAAGAATAAATCCAACATGCTGAGAGTCGCATTATCTTTTTCTGCGGTGTTTGTATACACATTGCTCCACTATATTCTTTCAGTGTCTTTGAGTTGGTATTCAGATCTAGGACTTTGGTTGTACTTGTTTATTTCATAGTCTCTTCTAGTGTCTTCCCATTGGTGTTCAGGTCTAAGACCTGGTGTTGATTTTGCCGCTGCATGACTAGTGTCAAGGGTTATTCATTGTTGAATATGAAACTGGGAATCCAACAGGCAGTTGAAGAGTGTCCCTAGTCTCGTTGAACTTTCTGACTTGTGGTGCTTCAGGCGGTAGCTCCCAGAAGTAAAGCAGACGATACGCTGGTGTTGGTTACTCTGTATAGCTTTTTATCCTCATAGACATTTAAATACGGAAGTCTGTCCTGAATATCCTGACAGAAGTAGGACTTTACCAATAGCGTTGTTATTCATCTCCCAACATATCTTTTGCTGGCTGCTGCAGCTAATAAGTGCAGCAGACACCATTTAGTTATTGGTCCAGACTATGGTTAGGACCTTTTCCCATTTATTACTTCCTAACGGCTGTTGACCCAGCATCCGGTTCGGTGATAATGTCCAAAACCCACCACCTGCAATTCTAGAGCTAGCTCCAGAGAGTGAAATTGTTTTGGGCTATTATTGCCCTACCCAGCGTTGGAGGCTTAACGTGTGTGTCCTTTGTTATCGCTGAACAAAATGTCTACTCCCTTTGTTAAATCTAGCGCCGGTCTTTTCCGTGTACTCAACCAATCAATGGCTTTTATTTAAACCGGGGCCGCATAAATTATGACTCACGCAGGTCACGTTTTTTCCTGCCCCCCCCCCCCCCCCCCCAATAAAAATATGGTACAAAACGAGTCAATATTAGGGAATTGTAGAGACGTTTTAATATACTACAATGCGCTTGACCCGACCGTCTAAGATTTGTCGTTAACTAACGTCCTTTCCTAAATATTCGTGCCGTCTGTCACTGTTGTCTTCGACACACATTTGTTACCGTACACTGCCTGCATTATTCGATGAATTTCCACAGGTCGACGTCCTTCAAATGGAAGAATCTGAATCACCGCTCTTTGAGCTTCTTTGAGTGGATTTTGGATCAGCTAGGCCCTTTACTCAACGGTCTGAAACACAACATATGCATCATGGGGCGATACGCATGTGCTGTTTTATTCATTGGTCAGTTTTTATCACATTACTATGACATGATCATTGCGTTCCACGTACGCAATTACGCGCGGTGCGGCACGAACGGATTTCAAATGAACTCACCTTATGTGCGTATATATATATATATATATATATATATATATATATATATATATATATATATATATATATATATATATATATATATATATACACACACACACACATATACATATACATATATATATTTAACATATATATATTTCACCTCTTCAACAAAAAAACAAAAAAAATAACAGAACGCTGTTCCTCTTTGGGGATTGTCAACATTGGGGAGTCCCCGTTTTCGTCTGCACCGTGATGTTACGTGGTTAACACGCTTGCCTTCCCTAATAACGGTATTGACAGGTTACAAGACAATGGCATAGTTCTTGTCATTTCTATCACACTTCTAAGTTTTCATATAACACCCTGTACTATTTTTCCGGTGAATAATGGTTTCCGTAGATTCCATTCATGGTAAGGATATACTCTGAGTTTTGTCTTTGGAGTTGATATTTTAAAGGATATTGTGAGTTTTTCCTTTGAAGTACTATTAACAAAAACGACAATTAATCGATATTATTTCAAAAACAGCTGCATTTGCCGTTCCATGGGGCGACTACGAAGGTATGCAACTTCATCAGCTTGGTACTATAGGTTGCTCTATAACTGGTCCTGGGGCTGCTGCTAAATCAACGCTAGCGTTTATTGGTGGTGCCTTAACATGTCCACAAGTTGTGCCTTTTGAGGGAATCATAGACCTGTATAGGTTCGAGGTTCCCATTAGATAATACTTTCACCTGTCAACAGAAGCGCAGAAAGCCATGTATGACAAGTTACACGGTATATCGTTATCTATACTAATTACTAATCCTAGAGATTTACATATCACTAGAGCACCTAGAGAAAGAGACAGGCTGATCAGTCACCGGTTGCCTGACATGATTACTCCAGAAGGAGTTAAAAACATGTGCGCAGTGTCGCAGGTGGTGACCAGACTGCGGTCTTCAGGCAGACAAATGGGGCCGGTAAGTGGGGTGCAACTCAAAAAAGGAAGTGGCCCGTCACATACTGACCTACACAGCTGTTATACTAACCATAATAACAGAATATTGATTCTGATGCTGGGTAGAATGACACATTGTCCTACGTGTCGTCAATATAATCACTGGACAAATGCATGTTCTAGTAGATGACCAGCTATAACACCAACAGCAGCTATTGGTGTACACGGTCAAGATGTTTCCCTCTTCTCATACGAGAAATTCCTCAACAAAAAATAACATAACTGACATAAACCTTCTATAGCCAATGTAACACACCAAAAGAAAGGAACAAACAAGAAGAGAACACAAAAGGACGCAATTTAAAAAAAAAAAATGTTTAAATTTTAAAATTATTTACAAAATAATTGAAGACTGGCGATTTTCAAATCGTCAGTAATCAATAGAATAGAAAATAGGCAGACATAAGACTACTGCAGCCAATTATTATCTTAGATTTTTCCAGGTGATCATTTACCATCTAGATCCCTATCGCAAAAGAAAGAAAGACCCAAAGACACTACAAGCGAAACAAAACAACAACAACAAATGATGGTTTAGGAATATGGATTGGCATTTTTTTTTTGCTTTACCTATTTTTACTTTAGTTATATGTCGACCGCAGAAAGGGATACCCACCAAACGCGGCCCGCTGGTTAGGTAATGTTGGAGCTAACAATGATTAGCGCACCGTTTTAGCCCCTTTCTCGTGCTTTGTGGGTGAGCAGCGTTTTCCTACAGAGGGCGGTGCAGTCGCTCAGGGGGCCGCCGAATCCCACTGCTGCTCCGGTCTGTAGAAGACCACCATGTGGCATGAGCTGCCTTTCTGCAAGTCTGGCACTACGACTGCCAGCGTACCCACGACTGTCGCTTCGCGGCTCGCCCTTCGCCACAGGGCTTAAATGTGATTGATGAAGTTGGATGAAGAATGACTTGCGCGATGAACTGGAAGAAAGAAATGAAGTGTGGAAGAGTGCACAATTCGTCAACCACACTCTCTCGCCTGAGTTCATCTGAATCCAGTGGCAAGGCAAGTCAAGACGAATGACACGAATACAGGTGCAGTGGATGACTAGGGCGCTCTACGTGCCTTGCTGTGCCCATCATGTCCCACAACGCTTTGCAAGTAAACGACGTCTTGCCCGTTGAATCATCAATGATGTCTTCCGCTCAGTCTGCCGAATCCTGTCTTCACATGCTGGGTAGACATACCCTAGTTCACCCATTGGTCTGAGGCCCAATCAGTTACCGACGCCTTGTTTAGCCAGCCTGTCACAGCTGTTGCCCGGGGGGAGGGGTGGCCACTGTCACATTCTGACCGCTACTAGGAGCCACAGACTTGAGCTGGGTATCAGGTTTGGACAGCGAGAATTGGTCCCCAAAAAGGGCATGACAAACATCTTTACCAACGGTACTACCAATGTCTGCCATCCCAGACACCCCAATCGATGTTGTACTGTATTAGCAACGTAGTTAACTTAATTTAGCGTATCAACCACTCCAAAGGAAGTTCAGTAACTTTATATCGGATTTGGAGCCACTTGAAGTACACTCAGTATATTTGAGTCAAATGTGCATGCTACTATGCATGCTATTGTTACCAGTTACATGCATTTTTAAGGCCTCTTAATCCCACTATAAGCCTGCCAGCCCATCACAATCCACAAGGCCTGTCTGCCAGTGTTAGTGGTCAGTTTCTTTTTCTTTTTTTTTATTTTCTTTTTTTTTTTTAATCAATCGTAGCATATAAACACCGCTTGCAGTAGCGTCTAACTGAATGTTTCGTGTGAATTAGCTTTCCCTATTTAAAGTGTCCGTCTCTACCAGGCGAACACACTCCGACTTCAGTGATACTTGCAATTTACGCCCCCAAGTCAAGGACGAGATGTCAACATTTTAGTCCAAATATCCGGTGTAATGGTTTAACCCCTTACCTCGGCATCAGCACACCGAGTGTTTAAGAACATGCGTTCTTATCCATTCGTGTTTCTCAGTTTGGATGACCATTCCGTCCAGATCAAGTTAGATAAATCTGCACATTTTTAAGCGCTCTCGGTTCCCTAGGTACCAAGCTGCCCCATGAGGTTCCACGCCCCTGTGTCATTCGGATGAGAGCCTATGCTAGTGGCCCTAGCAAGACAGAATGCAGATGCTACACTTTGATTTGTATTTTAAAGGCGTCTTTATCCTATTGTGTATTTCAGTCCATTAGGTGGTCCACTTGGAACGTCTGTCATTGCTAGTGGTCAGTAATTTCAGTTTCCTATTTGGATGACCGCCTCTGCACAATGACCACATAATGTGTAGATACATCTACACTTGTATCTTAGCCAAAATACCTGTCACGAAAACCACCGTGATTAACCAGTTGATGTCAATACAGGCAATCTGATTAAACGGCATGTTTGCAGGGCCCCAATTGTTTTTTTTTTAACAATACAGTAAAAACAGGTCGGAGTCAAGCGGAAGTGCCCGGCTCGAGAGATAAAACAGTCATGTCTGTCATTTAGAATTTCCCGACATCAAACGAAATGGCGGCTTTGCTTGTCACCACAGGACAGAAAGTGTGGGCTTGTTATTGGGAACATTGGGACACCTGCAGGACATCAACAACAGCACGTGACAAAAACAAGACTGGTGCACGTTAGTGTAGACCAAAGAAATGGATTAGGATTGACGTGTTTTGTTGGAGAGCTCTACAGTGTTAGATTAATTAAAAATTAACTAGCATGTGTCGTTATGTCAAAGTGTAGCAGCCATCCAGGAATGAGGCGAGTTTGCATAAGGCTCCCTGCCAGTTACGAGGAAGCTCAACACTGGTTTTGAAACAAGCTCAACTCCCATTCGAAAGAACACCAGTTGGACACTCAAATGTTTCTTACGGAAAATGAATAACGTCCGAAAAGAAAGATGGTATTATGTTTACGCTGGACTCATAATCAGGAGGGTTCACCATAACATGGCTCAGAAGAGCCAACCAATATAACGATTCATGTGTGTTAAGGTTCACCTAGGATGGGTGATGATTGTTGATATGTCACACATCATACACACATTGTTAAAGGAACGAGAACATTAAAATGTAAGTCACATGGTGTGATAGATTCCAGTGAAATATTACAAAAGACATTATACTTGTGACTTTATAGACACTCGTTAGGATCAAGTATATTAACAATAACAGTGATACCTAAGTACACACAACAAAGGATTTGTGCATTTTTTAGGAACGATAGGAACTTATAATGTGTAGTGTGCAACCGGTTCATGATCAGCGGTAAAGTACAAACAGAATCTATTTCGGATGATCAGGAAGATGGAGTACCAGGTAGCTACAGATGACAGTCAGTGTCCGACAGGAGGGATACAGCACTGGGTGAGATGGACTTGTTCTGACTTAACGTGCTGTGGTGTGTCCTTGCAAGGATGAACTGACCATGCTATTATCTGAGGGTCCGATCCTACACGTCATTATAGAACACATCACACATTTTCTTCGCATACACGTCTCACGCACATTACACTTTTCTTTTAATAAATTAATCATTATTAATTTTTAGAAGCAAGAGTTGTTGAATATGTTGCGTGGGGAAGAATGAGAGGGGGCATAGTTCGACAGTGATAGAGAGAGGAAAAGGTGTCCATGAACTGAAGGAGTGTGTTGGACGGAAGCTGGTGGATTATCCAGGATATTGAAAGGAAAAAAAAAATATATAATGTGGGTGTTGACTCCCCTCACTCCAGGGACGACACTTTAAAGTAAGACACGACAATACAGAGAAACGATCTGTTGTCTTTAGACATATGTATTTTTAAATTTCATTTGTGTACACAAAGCGTATTTTCAAGAGAAGATACAATGTTTTATTACCTTTACGTTTGCGAATACAACAAATGCATCCGTCTACAAATATGATACAGTTACATGTATGGCAAGGTTCAGTTACCTACACATTACTTGATGATGATGCTGCTGGTGATTTTCAGTAATTATCCGCTTTCATGCATATTGGCATATTTCGATAGAAATCCTTTCATACTCCCTCCAAGTATTCCCCAGCACGATTAGTTTTATTTCAGCAGTTTTTAATGTATCACTGAATAGATCATATATTAAATATCGCAACAAGCGTCTACGTGGAGTCATTTGACTACGTCGTCTACCATAAACACCCAAAAACACACACCTTCCACCCACACATACCCCACCACCCACATATACCCCACCCACATACATCCGCCGCTCACACACATCTGCCCACAAACACACACATCCGCCAACCATACACTCATCTCTGACACACATCCACCCACTCACGTACTCATCCATCAACCACTCACACCCATACATTACCCACCCGCCCATCAACACATGCATCTCACATCTACCCTTCCATCCACACACACCCCAACCACCCAGCCAAACACACGTCACCTATCCTCACATACATCCGTCATCAACCTGCAAATCCCACACCTCCCCCACCGCTGACACATCTCCCCTCCCACACAAAACACGGATGAGTTGTGTCACACAATTCCTGTATTAGAAAGACAATTCAGGTAAACATGTTTAACGTGTGGCGACTGAGAGTCATTGCAGCTTAACACAGTAAACGGAGGCCTGTGTTTGCTAGCATGGAACACAAGTACAGCTTTAAGGCAAACATCAGCGACTGCTGTAATCCACCTAGTGTATCAATGACGGACATGGATGTCATATGTTTCTTGTCGCCATTAAAAATTTCTCCGACTACATTTGATATGATTTTGAGGCACATGCACATGTGCCAGCCAAAAATATTTACATGAAACTTACATGCCCACTATGCAAACAAACGGACATTGCAATAGATATATTATCCCGTAAGAAGACGGCACTTCGTTTGAAATATTGCATACCATTTATGGTCACATACTGGAAATATAACGTATCGCAATTACTTAAATTTATTTTGGTAGCTTTCGATGATAGGGGCAATATAATTTAGTAGATACCATTTTATAATGTCTTCAAATTAAGTATTTGCATTACACATCCTGTATTTATACGCCAAGATATATATTTTCCTTGTTTCCCTTGTTCCATAGACACATCATTTATATCTATGTCCCTTGAGACTATGATTTCCTAGTATGCAGATTTATATTTCTTACTTATGAATCATTACAGTGATCGAACCGAGTTGCAATATTCATAACGAAATGTCGACAGCTGGTAGTACACCGAATACCAGAGGTGACTAGACGGAAATTACTGCACATTATTTCAAGTCTATACATTGCGCTTGTGTTTCCTGCATCTGCCTTTCCCCACCAATATGTTGCCGGGGTGATGGTCAGTCAAATGGTGTCTCAGGATAATCATCATGTTCAAATGCCACGCCGATAAACGTGGGCTTCACGTTTTGCCATCTCATACGATAACCAGAAACATGGAACACTTTTGTGTTGTTGCCTTATTTGTTTACTTTCAAACTTTTCACTTTTCATTATGTTCTTGAGTTCACTTCTTCTCATAACGTGCCCACAACTCTTAACTCTGTACGTCTAATTTCTTTATTCAGTTTACGGGTTTCATGTGTTTCTTGTAGGACTTACTCATTGATTGTCATGTCTCGTCATGGTATTTTTTGCATTTTCATCAGAAGCCACATTGCCACTACTATCAGATGTATGTATTTCAGCGTGTCTGCTTCATTGTCCGCTTTTCACAGCCATGCACTTTATCAAACATGTTCAGGTTGCACTTGGCATTTTTATATTGGTCAGTATGTTTTCCTTCTTGCAACATGCTACCTTCGCCATGACGATTCTTGTTATAATCCCTTTAAGGTATGTCCGATCTGATCTTATGAATGTTCCGAGTTAATTGTACCGATTCACGTGTTTAAGAATACTCCCTTTTATTTGTATAGTACATGACCTTTTCCATCTAGTGACAATCATAATTTACGCCTTTCTCTTTCTAGTTAATTATAATATACATATTTGTTCACCGAGTGCAACAACCGCATCAATAAATGTTGCAGATCCTGCCCATTGTCTACAATCAATAATGTATCATCCTCATATCTAATGTTATTGATGTTACTTCCCCCAACGGTGATTCCTCTCACATCTTCTACATTTCTGAACATATTGTAACTGAATAGGGAACACAGATCTGGAGACATTACATATCCTTGTCGCACACATTTCTTTATACGCTGATACTGACCTGTTTCATTATCAATCATTATGGCAGCTTGTTGTTTCCAATATATGTGTTTTTACAAGTCTAAAGTATGGCCCATCAATTTTTAGATCTTCTAGCATCTTTATCATATTGACATGTCTTATATTATCGAAAGCGTTTGTGTAGTCAATAAAGCAAAGATTAGGTCCTTGTTTTTTTACTTCTACAGAACGTTCAATTAATGTATTCAGCATTTACACATCATTTACTGTACTCTTGCCTTCTACGAACCCACATTGGTCGACTCATAATTCGGGTTGTATTTTCTTTCTAACTCTTTGTATGGTGATTCTTAGTAAAATCCACGTGATCTGGCCCATTATACTAATTGTTACATTGTTATCACATGCCAACGCTCCTGATTTCTTCGGGATTGCAATGAATACATAATTAAATAATTCAGGAGGTATATCCCCAGTATCATATATTGTATTCATTAGTCTGGTGACCTCGTGTATTACATATTCTTCTAAGGCATTGATTAAAGTCACCCATTATGGTATTAAATTATGAATAATTGCACTTCTGGAAGGTATTATCTAAATTACTAACAATGCATCGTTATACTTTTAAACATTGCATGGAAACTAATCACCAGAAAAATGAATCCAGAAAGTTTTATAAAGAACTGAAGTCAATGAAACGAGGGCAGCAGCAAAACACATATGGTTTAAAAGACAAAAATGGGAATATGATAAATACCAATGAGGAAATGTGCAACACATGGAAAGAATATTTTGTTGAATTACTAAATTGTGAAGCTCCAAGTAACACTTTCCCACGGGAAGAGGTTCCAACATGTGAACCACAAATTGAAGAACCTACATTTGAAGAAATCCTATATGTAATCACACGACTTAAAAACAATAAGACAACTGGGACTGATGGAATTGCTGCTGAATTTATAAAGGCAGGTTGCCATGCATTACACCTAAAGCTATACGAACTAATAATAAAAATCTGGAGGACAGAAGAATTACCCCATGACTGGAAAGAGTCATTATTGATACCTATCTTTAAGAAAGGAGACAAGTTCCAATGTGAAAATTATAGAGAAATATCACTACTGTCCACAAGCTATACGATTCTATCCGCACTATTACTAAACAGACTAAAACCATATTCAGAAGACAAATTAGGTGACTACCAGGCGGGTTTTAGACAAAACAGATCAACAATAGATCAGATATTTATCTTACGACAAATAGCCGAGAAAAATTGGGAATATAAAAGAGATCTCCATAACATTTTTTGTGGATTTTAAAAAGGCTTATGATAGGAATAGTCTATGGAATGCTATGCAGGAATTTGGAATACCAAGGAAGTTAATCAACATGACCAGACTATGCATATAAGATACTTATAATATAGTAACATATAAAGGCAGGAAATCAAACCCTTTCCAAATAACATCTGGCTTGAAACAGGTTGATGCACTATCTCCGCTACTCTTCAATCTGGCTGTAGAGAAAGTTGTAAGGAAGGTAAAGGAAGAATGTGATATTGGAGGAACATCCAAGCTGCTTGGTTATGCAGATGATATAGATATTATAGGGCAAAGTGAACAAAAGACATTGGAAATATTGACTCACTTAAAGGAAAAAGCCCAACAGATGGAGCTGGTTATCAACCAAGATAAGACAGAATATATGGTAATTTCAAGAGGCGGAATGGCTAAAAACTCTGGCCACATACAAATAGATAATATGACCATTAAAAGAACGGAAACATACAAACACCTGGGTACAAACTTCAACTGCTCCAACATCATAAGGGAAGAAATACAAACTAGAATCAACTCTGGAAATAAGATATACTATGCACTACAACATCTACTAAAATCAAATGCGCTATCTCGTAACACCAAAATCGCAATATACAATACACTGATCAGACCAGTTGTGCTGTATGGTTCTGAAACCTGGAGTACAACGAAAGGAGACGAAACCTTGTTACAAACCTTTGAGAACAAAATTTTAAGACGTATCTTTGGACCCATTAGGGATATACAAAGTGGAGAGTGGAAAAGAAGAAGTAACAAAGACATTTATGATCTGTTTAAGTCCCCGCTAATCACTGGTATCATGAAGGCTAATAGACTACAATGGCTGGGGCATATAGAAAGAATGGAAGATAATAGGGAAACAAAACTCGTTTACACTCAGGAAATAAATGACCGTAGACCCCGAGGTAGACCAAGAAGACGGTGGAGATATAATACATATACAGACTTACAAGCACTTGGAATCAACGACTGGCAAGAGAGGGTCCACCAGAGAGACGAATGGAGACGGATTGTACCTGCAGCAAAGAACCTCAATGGCTCGGAACGCTGAAGAAGAAGAAGAAGAAGAAGAAGAAGAAGAAGAAGATATATATATATAAATATATATATATATATATATATATATATATATATATATATATATATATATATATATATATATATATATATATATATATATGGAGAGAGAGAGAGAGAGAGAGAGAGAGAGAGAGAGAGAGAGAGAGAGAGAGAGAGAGAGAGAGAGAGAGAGAGTAATACGTAATACACGAGGTCACCATCATTATGCTCTCTTTCAAATTCAAACAACATATTGTCCCTGGAAGTGCGCCTTATAATTAGACCTCCGTTATATCTGCTGCCAGTGTGTTCCGCTTTTTTTCTGTATCATTGAACATGTTCGTGACTGGCTGTATTTTGCAGCTAACGTTTTTTGTTTCTACGGAACTGGAAGCCAGCCCCACCCCGTATCTTACAGTCTGCATGGTCGACTACATGGTGATATTGTTCTTTGCTTCCCAAAGGGATCCAGGCAACTCAAGGCAGGAATCCTCCTTATTCAGCTCTTACAACAGACGTGGCAGGCTACAGTGTTAAAATGTCTGCTTCTCTTTATGGTCGTTTAACGATCAGATTGAGCCTCCTACGTCATGCATGACATGTTACTGCGCTACTGTTCTTTTCTTGCCTTTAAATTGCAGGTAATACATGGGGATTGCACAATAATAAGGAGGTTAGGCACATCCAGCACTGTATGATCCAGTACAGTAAGAAACAAGGAAAGACCAACGCGTAAGCCTGAGTGAGCTAAAGCAAGCTACGAAGGCTGTGCAAAAGGCTTCCAGGCAATGTGCAAATGATTATTAGATCAAGTTATGTGAGTCCATTCAAATCGCAAGTGATAAGGGAAACATCAGTAGCATGTATGAAGGAATAAAGAAAGCCTGTGGTCCAATGATCAAAAGAAGTGCTCCATTGAAAACCTTGACTGGACAAATCATAACTGATAAGAAACAGCAGATAGACAGATGGGTAGAGCACTATTTGGAGCTTTACTCAAGTGAGACCAAACTAGCGGATGATGCTCTCAATGCCATAGACGCTCTACAAACTATTGACCACCTGGACACAGTTCCCACCATAACATAAGTTAAGTGTTCTATAAATGAACATGCATCTGGCAAGGCTCCAGGTAAGGATGGGATTCCAATAGAGGTTATCAGGAGTGGGCAAGACTCACTCACTTTACAGATCCACCAGCTAATAAAGCTATGCTGGCGAGAAGGACAAGTCCCACAGGATTTCACAGATTCAAGCATCATAACACTGCACAAGGCGATCGGAGCGACTGCAACAACTATAGGGGTATCTCACTTCTGAGTATTGTTAGGAAAGTATTTGCCAGAATTGTTCTGCGCAGACTTCAAGTCCTAGGATATCACGTCTATCCCGAATCACAGTGTGGCTTCCGACAGAACCGGTCTATCATTGATATGATATTCTCATTGCGACAAATGCAAGAAAAATGCCGTGAACAGAATCAACCACTGTTTATTGCCTTCATCGACCTCACAAAGGCATTTGATTTGGTCAGTCGTGAGGGTCTGTTCAAGGCACTAAAGAATATTGGCTGCCCACCAACTCTTCTGTCCATTGTGGAATCGTTCCACACAGGCATGAAGGGTATAATCAAGGTTGATGGTGCAACTTCTGAAGAATGTGAAATCAAGAGTGGAGTTAAGCAAGGTTGTGTACTAGCTCCCATCCTCTTTGGAATATACTTTTCACTTCTACTGAAATATGCATTTCGTGATCAGGATGGTGGTATATACATTCACTCACGCTCAGATGGCGGCCTCTACAATGCTCAGAGATTGAAGGCTAAGACCAAAATTAGGAGGGTACTGATCAGAGAGTTGCTTTTTGCAGATGATGCTGCAGTTACGACCCACTCTGAGGAAGAATTGCAATGTCTACTATCTGCATTCTCCAATGCTTGTTCTGAATTTGGTTTAACAATTAGCAAAAAGAAGACACAGATTATGTCACAAGGTGCACATGGGGTACCATCAATCTTTATTGACGACGCCAAACTAGAGATAGTAGACCATTTTACATATCTAGGATCAATGGTAAATAGCAAATTATCCCTAGATCGGGAAATCAACATCCGGATTGGTAAGGCAGCAACAACAATGAACAGGTTAAGAAAAAGAGTCTGGGAGAACAGGAAGCTTACTGCCAAAACAAAAGTCCTTGTCTATCAAGCCTGTGTCCTTAGTACTCTTCTCTATGGCAGTGAAACCTGGACAACTTACTCACACCAAGAGAACAACTTAAACAGCTTTCATATGCGGTGTCTGCGAAGAATTCTTGGTATTAAGTGGCAAGACAAAATCACAAATACTGAAGTATTGGAAAGATCAGGTTGTGTGACAGTTTATTCCATGCTCAGTCTTCGTAGACTTAGATGGATAGGACATCTTAGGAGGATGGATGATGGTAGAATACCAAAGGATATCTTGTTTGGTGAATTACAGATGGGTAAGAGATCTCAGGTTCGGCCTCTACTACGATACAAAGATGTGTGTAAGCGGGACATGATTGATACAGGCATTCATAATGCACATTGGGAGCAAGTCGCCGCTGAGCGTGTTGCATGGAGGGCAAATATCAGAAATGGAATAAAGTCAAAGGAGAAAATTATTGCAGAAAAGTCACACACCAAGCGTTTGAGACGTAAGATGGTGCATGATGGTGGAAATGACCACGTGTTCACATGCACCCACTGTGAACGGACATTTACAGCGCAAATTGGCCTTATCAGTCACACTCGCTACCGCCATAGTTAAAAGTTATTATGCCTTTTTAAAGCACAAACTATCGTCTGTCAAGACGGCAAGGTGCCAATGAGATGAGATGTGGGTTCAGAATGATGATAGAACCCGCTAATAAAGATGTCTGTGTAGGGGTGTCTGGTTGGTCCTTAGTCTAATTACTCGCGTCCCTGTATAGAGACGATGTTGACAGGATTCGAATCCCGGTGGGGTAACTGTAGCTCTCAATTGTTATCTTGTCTAGTGTGTCCTCCACTATCTTCATTATTTCCGTTGGCTTGTTTTGAACTCAAGCTTTGGCTCTTGTAATATACTTTACCAAGTCAAGGACGAAAAGTCAACTTGTTATTCCAACTTGCCTGTGTAAGCGTTGAAACAGCTACCTCGGTAACTGCGCACCAGATATTTACGAAAAAGCGCCCCTATCCTTCCAGCTATGCTGATCTGGTCTCCCTTTCTATCTTCTACTTCGTGAGTGCCAAAAAATACACTTGAATCTATTGAAGAACTGTCGTTATGTCTTTAATGGTGTCCCCCGATTGAGATTTCTGTCTATGACAATTTATCCCTATCTGTATCGAATTCCAACGTTGGAACATCAACCCTGGTCCAGGACATACTAGCTCGACTTGTGAGGGGTGTCCATGATAATATGAGTTAATTGAGCTAAGAACCGACATCACTGCACTCAGGACATTCCCACACACACTCCGTCCCTCGTTCAACAGCCAGTGATGAGTCATACTACTAATCGTTCCCACCGATAGCGGATTTTACAATTTCTCCTGGTCTTCATTCTCAGTTTTGAGATTCGTTCAGAGCTCCTGCCTATCCCCCGCCATATCATTCTCTTCACATATGGCTGTTCAGGTTCTCTCCACCTGGTACCACAGACGCCCGACCACCTTTTCCTTATCCATCGGTAATCAACCACCGTGAGATGCATTCCCTGACAGCATATTAGTCTGTTTATTTCCATAATTCCCGTATGACCAGGGCTGTAAATCAATATAACTCTCATGAATTGTCACCTCTGAAGCGAGGCAAGCGATTCTACACCTAGCATCCTTTCTCCACCTTACTAAGCATACTCCGTGAGTCCTTAATGAATACAATGCGTGCTGCTACGGTCTCCTGAAACATACATGTCACCAAAAACACATTTCATCGAACACACATGTCACCAGAAACATGTCCCCAAAACACAAATATCACCAAAACCAAACGTGTCACCTAAAAGAGTGTCACTAAAGCACGTGGCACCAAACAAAAGTGTCACTAACAAAACAGATGACTAAACACACATGTCACCAAACACACAAATGTCACCAAAAACACAAATGTCATTAAAAAAACACCATCCACCCATCATGTGCCATGCTGATAAGCGTGGGCGACCATGTTTTGCCATCTCACTCGATCACCAGAGTCGTGGATAAGCTCCATGTGCCTGTCTCGACCATGCCACATGGCAAAAGCTATCCAGGTATTTACTTATCGGTCTTCCCCTTGGTCTCTTCCCTTCGATCTTGCCAGTTGTCATCAAGCTCTCCAAGTCATTTCTTCTCATAACATGCCCAACAAATTTTGACTGTCTACGTCTAATGACTATAATCAGTTTACGATTTTAAAACAACACACACATGTCACCAAATACACATATCAGTGCCGGTGGGTTCAAGAAGACGACACCTGTGACAAGTGCTTCTGAACAAAAGCTGCATGTCCTGTACGGAACGATGTACTCAACCCCAGCCCCAGGTAGATTTACTAGACAATTTTACGGGCTGGTCGAGTGGTTCGGATGCCGTGTTCTCCTTTGGGAGACCACGGTTCGAATTCTCGTGATTGTGTGGAATTGGTTCTGTCGTGAGCGAAAAGAAATCACTATCCTGCAGGGATCGCGGTGACTGCACTAGCCAGGGGGCCGTAATCCCTCATGCTTAAAGCCTCCGACCACCAACTCCTCCAACCTCTTCTGTACCGCAAATTACCACAGACAGTAGATGACGGTTTGTCATTGCTTTCTGAACGAGAATTCAACGTACACGTCCAAGTGACCGATGTGTAGAATTAACCACTACGTTTGGCTAACCACATGCGTGTTGCAACCCCCGTTGCGGACTTGTGGGAGTAAAGACGGCTGGCATGATAATAACCAGAGTGTCTACTGAGTTACATTTGGTATATACAAATACGGATCTATATTTCAAATGGGCCTTACTCTTGCAAAAGGCACCTTAATATATTTATTGTTTAATGGGAGAAAGGTAGTTGCATATTCTTTACAGGACGTCGCAGTCAACGCCATCATTTTTTGGTTGTTTGTGATTTCTTGGCAAGTTTACGTTCAATAGTTTGCCATTACTTTGATGAAATGGATGGAACCAAAAACACATCGACTCCTTATTTATCGTCTGCCAGTTCTGTTAAGTTCTTATCTCTCGACAGCCGGTCGGTGTGATTTTGATAACTTTAAAAAAGCAAGAACTGCTAGTATTTACTCGTAAATCAAGCAACGCCGTAATGTCGGTTCACGCCTTGGTGCAGTATCATGACCGCCGCACTGGACTGGTGCTAGTTGTGAGTTAACACTGGTGACATCTTCCGACACAAATCCATAATTTGGACATCCTGATAAGCCGAGTGACGAAAGTTTACCCATGATTTACATCAACAAATGTGAAGTGAGTCACACATATTATCAGGAAAATAGTATGGGGTAATAACCGAGCAATGTGGTATTGTAATGAACGTGGCAAAAAGAAATGGGGTGGGGTCGGGGTGGGGGTGTAACTTGCACAAAAGCGAATGACTCGTTTTATATAGTGAAATATGTGGTGTTAGTGGAACACCGAGGCTTGTCTGCCGGTGTTTGTGGTCCACTGAGGCCTGTCTCTCGGTGTTTGTGGTCCACGGAGGCTTTTCAGACAGTATTAGTGGTCCACCGAGGCCTGTTTGACAGTGTTAGTGGTCCACCGAGGCCTGTTTGACAGTGTTAGTGGTCCACCGAGGTCTGTCTGACAGTGTTATAGGTCCAAGAATGCCTGTCTGACAGTGTTAGTGGTCCAACGGTTCATGTATGACGGTGTTAGTGGTCCACCGGCTCATGTATGACGGTGTTAGTGGTAGACCGGCTCATGTATGACGGTGTTAGTGGTAGACCGGCTCATGTATGACGGTGTTAGTGGTCCACCGGCTCATGTATGACGGTGTTAGTGATCCACCGGCTCATGTATGACGGTGTTAGTGGTCCACCGGCTCATGTATGACGGTGTTAGTGGTCCAACGGTTCATGTATGACGGTGTTAGTGGTCCACCGGCTCATGTATGACGGTGTTAGTGGTCCACCGGCTCATGTATGACGGTGTTAGTGGTCCACCGGCTCATGTATGACGGTGTTAGTGGTCCACCGGCTCATGTATGACGGTGTTAGTGGTAGACCGGCTCATGTATGACGGTGTTAGTGGTCCACCGGCTCATGTATGACGGTGTTAGTGGTAGACCGGCTCATGTATGACGGTGTTAGTGGTAGACCGGCTCATATATGACGGTGTTAATGGTAGACCGGCTCATGTATGACGGTGTTAGTGGTCCAACGGTTCATGTATGACGGTGTTAGTGGTCCACCGGCTCATGAATGACGGTGTTAGTGGTAGACCGGCTCATGTATGACGGTGTTAGTGGTCCACCGGCTCATGTATGACGGTGTTAGTGGTCCACCGGCTCATGAATGACGGTGTTAGTGGTAGACCGGCTCATGTATGACGGTGTTAGTGGTCCAACGGTTCATGTATGACGGTGTTAGTGGTCCACCGGCTCATGAATGACGGTGTTAGTGGTAGACCGGCTCATGAATGACGGTGTTAGTGGTAGACCGGCTCATGTATGACAGTGTTAGTGGTCCACCGGCTCTTGTATGACGGTGTTAGTGGTCCACCGGCTCATGTATGACGGTGTTAGTGATCCACCGGCTCATGTGTGACGGTGTTGGTGGTAGACCGGCTCATGTGTGACGGTGTTAGTGGTCCACCGGCTCATGTATGACGGTGTTAGTGATCCACCGGCTCATGTGTGACGGTGTTAGTGATCCACGGAGGCCTATCTGATGACGCTAGTGGTCCACCGAGGCCTTTCTGACAGTGTTAGTGGTCCATGGAGGCTTGTCTGCCACTGTAAGTGATCCGCAAAGGCCTAGGTTGATTGTAGAGACCATGTATTGTAAATAAAGCATGATCCCTCTCTTGGCTTGTCTAGTTTGCTCCGGAAGTAAGGTAACATTTGGATATTTTGTTGACTTTTGGACTCGGTTGCGATACTTTTTGTTCAAAAATGGCAGCTTCTGGAAAGTACGATCTGGAGCCAGTGCACGTGTTTTCTGATTTCTTTGTCGATTGCAATCTCACTCGTGGGCCAGTCCTGGGCCGAGGAATGACTGGAGAAGTTGTTCTAGCCACTATGACTAGTAATCCATCAGTACAGATTGCCGTGAAAGTGTTTTCATTGCTGACGCCAGATGGAGGGATTAGGAACAGAAGATTGTTTAATGCAGAGGTCAAGGCATTGCATAGTCTGTCGCATCCTCATGTCATTAGACATCTGATATCAGCTCGATGTGATGAACACCTGGCCATTTCTACTGTCTACTGCCCTAATGGAAACTTGACCTCTAAACTTCAAACCATAACTCACGATTTAAGCATCAAGTATTTCGTCCAGTTTGGGAAATATAAATTAACTGTTTAATTAAAGTGTTAGCGTATTTTTTATGTTCAACATTCACAATAAACTATATTACACTTCAATGCTGCATATATTACCACACAAACAAGAGAATCACTCTGTGTATATTATCACAGATACAAGAAAGGCAAATATCCATGAATATTATATCACAGAGACAAAGACAATCAAATGCCATACATATAATATCACAAGGACAAGGGTATTAGAAGTCAATCTATATAATGTATCACAGATAAGGAGATAAATTTGATGCGGCGAAAGTCGAATAAATAGCTCAACGCGCAGACTCAGTTCCAACCATGAGAAAACCAACCCTGACAGTAACACTATAGCCAATTTAGAATACATACTTGCCGCCCCACTGGGCATGTGTTATACTCCTCACAGAGACAGCCATTAAATACATAAACGGGGCTCACAGGTCGAACCATTCTAAATGGGAGCCCAGAAATTGTCTGGGAAGTAAATGCGACATAGTCATTTAGCAAATATGAGCTGAGTGTTGATTGTACTTCACAAACATGGGGTTAGCACCATGTAGCCAATACATAACCACACGTTATAATGACCACACGTTATCATCAATAATTGGGATTTGTTAAAACTACACGCGAACAATAACTTTGAAATTAATAAAAGCTTCTAGTTAACGCAATAACTGACCTGATGTTACTTAATCATAAATCATATTTGTTGTTACTCATTAACTAACTAATGTTACTATTACTTATTCACTAACCTTTCTGAGTCAGTTACAATCACGATGTGTGTGTATCGTATTCTCAATCCAGTGGAAAGCTGCACTGACCGCCTCCACCTCCATTCTTTAGCTAGATGTTGTGGTATCATATGCTAGGCTCTCCTGCACCAAACGTCGGACCATTAGCTTTTGCTAAGAACCCCCAGGCACTTCTCCTACCTCTCAAAACCGACCCATATGTGTAGATAATCACATCACCCGAGCGAGCATTATCCTGAATTAGTTGCTGGATTTCCAAATCCGTGGCCCCTGCTGGCCACTCCCTGCACTCCCGGCTCAATGTGATTATAGAGAGATCAAACATGTCTGCAGTATTAAAGCAAACATCAGAGACTCCCGCAATAAACTGTGTATAACTGTGTGTGTTGATTACATGGCAGGTTTTTGTGTTCACTTATCTGTCAACTGTGTGTAATTCTGTATTTATTGCAATCCCAAAGAAATCTGGAGCCTTGGAATGTGATCAACATTGAACAATTAGTATAATGAGTCACATCACGAAGATGTCGATAAGAATCATCATGCAAAGAGTGAGGAAGAAAATACAACCTGAAATAGGAGAGGAACAATGTGGGTTTGTAGAAGGCAAGGGTACAGTAAATGCTGTGTGCATACTGAGAACAATAAGTGAACGTTCTATAGAAGTAAACAAAGAGCTACACCTTTGCTTTATTGACTACACAAAGGCTTTCGATAAAGTGACACATGTCGACATGATAAGGATGCTTGAAAATCTACAAATTGATGGAAAAAACCTTAGACTTGTAAAAGAAACATATATTGGAAACAACAAGCTGCCATAAGAATTGATAAAGAAGTAGGTCAGTATCAGCCTATTAAGAGAGGCGTGAGACAGGAATGTGTAATGTCGCCAGATCTTGTTTCACTGTACCGTGAACATATTTTCAGAAATATAGAAGATATGGAAGGAAACAACATTGGGGGACGACACATCAATTTCATTAGATACGCAGATGATGCAGTCTTGATTGCAGACAAAGAACAGGACCTGCAACATTTAGTAGATGCGGTTGCTGCACACAGAGAGCAACTAGGGTAATAATTGAATTGTAAGAAGACACATATTATGGTCGTCACCAGGAAGTAAGTAATACCTCAATGTAATATACAAGTAAATCGGAATTTTCTTCAACAAGTGAATCGTTACAACTATCTCAGAACAGTCATAGCATCTGCTGGGAGTTGCCTTGAAGAGATTAGAATAAGAATTGCCATGGCGAAGGTAGCCTTTTGCAAGGTGAAAAACATACTGACCAATAAATAGAAATCAATTGAAACGAGAACAAGTGTATTGAAGTGCTACATAGAACATGTACTTTTATATGGATGTGAAGCGTGGACAATGAGCAGATAAGCTGAAAAACATATGATAGCTGTGGAAATGTGGTTTCTGAATAAAATTCAAAGAATACTATGGATAGATAGAAAAACTAATGAACAAGTCCTTCAAGAAACAACTAAAGATCGTAAACTGATTAGAGACATTAGACGCAGACATTCAAAATTTTGTGGGCATGTTATTAGAAGAAATGAATTGGAGAACTTGGTGACAACTGGCAAGATCGAAGGGAACAGACCAAGTGGAAGATTAAGAATTAAATACCTTGATGGCTTGGCCACATGACATGGTCGAGACAGAAACACGGAGCTGATCCATGACTTTAGTGATCGATTGAAATGGCAAAACGTGACCGCCCACTCTTATCGGCATGACACGTAATGGATAATAGGCGAACATCGATATCATTCGTTTCTTCGCGCTGTTAAAAATCTCTACGACTTTATTTGATATCATTATTAAGCACACGTTTGTGTGCCAACCAAAAATATAAAAGATATTAATTCTCGCTGCTAATACAATTAAAATATGTTGCGCTTGATATATTATTCCGTATGCAGATTCCACTTCATTTGATATATTATCTATCACTTGAGGTAACATACTCAAAATACAAGATGTCGCAATTACTTAAAAGCATGTTAGTAGATTTTGAACATAATTGCAATATCTTATATATAAAAGGCAATCTCCGTCTGTATGTATGTCCTTTATGCGTTCGCGAACGGTCCATCCGATTGAGATGAAATTTTCTACACGTCTTTCTCTCATTCCCGTACTGCCAACTGTCATAGATTTTTAGTGTACAAACCGTTATTTACTTAATATTATTTAATATTTCATTTTTCTTTATAATTTCTATATAGCGAGGGGACTTAACTCTAGAAAAGTTATTTCAAGGGGCATAACTTTTAATAACATTGATATATACTTTATAGTCATATTGTTGCATCGTTTTCAAAGATTTATAAACTCTTTGTCTACAGTTATTTACAGGCATATATATGAGTTATAATAAATAATGATATAATCTTTAAGGCATTTTCAAAGTTTTCATAAAAATAATGAATAATGCATAACATTGTAACTCATCTTTTTATGCTTAAAGAAGTTATCTACAGTCATGTAGGTGATTAAAAACAGTTTTCATTAAAAATAATGGATGGTGTGTGGAAGGACATTATGTTAAGTTACTGTGTGAATTAATGAGACGCTCCATGCAAGGAGCTGGGCGAAGTCACTCCGTGTCAGATAGATAAACAGACAGACAGATAGTCCGGAACGGGAGCTTATATGGCTACTTATATGAATTAAATGAGATGCTCCCCACCAGGGACTGGGTGAAGCCGGGCCGGCTCAGACAGACAGACAGACAGACAGACAGATAGATAGACAGACAGACAGACAGATAGCCTGGAACGGGAGCTTATATGACTACGTATATGAATTAAATGAGATGCTCCCCACCAGGGACTTGGTGAAGCTGGGCCGAGTCAGCCAGACAGAAAGACAGACAGACAAACAAGCAGACAGACAGACAGACTGATAGATAGATAGATCCCATCCCCCTCCTGCCTCCTCCTCCTAATCCCTCCTCCTCTCCCCTACTCCTCCCTCCTCCTCCTGTCTCCTCCTCCTCCCTCCTCCTCCCTCTCCCTCATCGCTCCTCCTCCCTCCTCCTCCCTCCTCCCTCTCCCTCCTCCTCCCTCTCTCTCTTCCTCCTTCTCTCCCCTCCCTCATCCTCCTCCCTCCTTCTCCTTCCTCCTCCCTCCTCCTCTCCCTTCCTCCCTCTCCTCCCTCTTCCTCCTACCCTTTTGCTCCTCCCCTCCCCCTCCTCCCGCTCCCTCCTCCTCCTCCATCATCCTCCTCCTCTTCCTTCTCCTCCTCCTCCCTCCTCCTTCCTATCCATCCTCCTCCCTAATCCTAAATCCTCCCCCTCCTCCATTCTCCTAGCTCTCCTCCTCCCTTTTCCTCCTCCCTCCTTCTCTCCTAATCACTCCTCCTACCTCATTCTCCTCCCTTCTCCTCCTCTCTTCTTCCTCCTCCTCCCACTCCCCCATCCTCCCTCCCCCTCCCTTTTCCTCCCTCCTCCTACTCCCTCCTCCTCCCTTCTCCCCCTCCTCCTCCCTCTCCTCCTCCCTCCTCACTTCTCCTCCTCCCTTGTCCTCCTCTCTTCTCCTCCTGCCTTCTCCTCCTCCTCTCTCCTCCTCGTCCCTCCTCCTCCCTCTACATCCTCCTCCCTCCTCCCCCTCCTCCTCCCTTTTCCTCCTCATTCCTCCTCCCTCTCATTCTCCCTCCTCCTCCTCCTTCTTCCTCCTCCTCCCTCCTCCTACCTCCTCCCCCTCCTCCATTCTTCTCGCTCTCCTTCTCCCTCCTCCTCCTCCCTCCTCCTCCCTCCTCCTCTCCTAATCACTCCTCCTCCCTCATCCTCTTCCCTCCTCCTCCCTTCTCCTCCTCTCTTCTTCCTCCTCCTCCCCCTCCCCCATCCTCCCTCCCCCTCTCTTTTCCTCCCTCTTCCTACCTCCTCCTCCCTCCTCCTCCCTTCTCCTCTTCCCACTCTTCCTCCTCCCTCTTCCTCCTCCCCCTCCTCTTCCCTTCTCCTCCTCGCTCCTCCTCCCTCTTCCTCCTCCTCCCTCCTACCCTCCTCCTCCCTCCTCCTAATCCCTACCCCTCCCTCCTCCTCCATCTTCCTTCTCCTCCCCCTCCCCCTCCTCCCTCCCCCTCCTCCCCCTCCTCCTCCCCCTCCTCCTCGTCCCTCCTACTCCTCCCTCCTCCTCCTGTCTCCTCCTCCTCCCTCCTCCTCCCTCCCCCTCCCTCCTCCTCCCTCTTTCACCTCCCTCTTCCTCCTCCCACCTTCTACTCCTCCTTTTTCTTCTTCTTCTGCTGCTGCTGCCGCCGCTCCATTTACCCAAGTTAATTGTTGGAGGAAGATGTAAAGATCTTTCAATTGCTCTTTCTAATGCTTTTTCTAAGTTTTCCTTCGTTTATCTAAGGTTGTTCTAACTGCAACCAATAAATGATTAGACAGACAGGCAGACAGACAGACAGACAGACAGACAGACAGACAGACAGACAGACAGACAGACAGACAGACAGACAGACAGACAGACAGACAGAGAGGGAGGGACAGTCAGACAGACAGACAGACAGACAGACAGACAGACAGATTGTCGGGAACGGGAACTTATATGACTACTTATATGAATTAAATGAGATGCTC
Source organism: Cepaea nemoralis (assembly GCA_014155875.1). Classification (NCBI taxonomy): domain Eukaryota; kingdom Metazoa; phylum Mollusca; class Gastropoda; order Stylommatophora; family Helicidae; genus Cepaea; species Cepaea nemoralis. The sequence continues at coordinate 27,659 of JACEFZ010002835.1, forward strand.
CCCACCAGGGCCTGGGCGAAGCCGGGCCGGGTCAGCTAGTCTTTTATTATAAATTGTAATAACGTACTTCCAGCTAACTACTTGCGTTATACAAACTTAATTTGTAAAACAGCAAAATATTGTGTTTGTCGCCTTTGTTTCACAAATATCATTTTTATTTCTGTCCCTTGCTACTATGATTTCATATAATACAGATTCCTAATTGTTTACCTGTGAAATATTTTTTTTAAAACACATGTTTGCATACCCTTAACAGGACGTTGCTGACAACATCAGCATCTTTAAGCTGATTGTTGATTTCTTGGCTTCATTACGCTCAGTAGTTTTTCATTGCTTTCTGAGCGACCGGCTCAAATACCCCGTAAGTTACCGACGCGACGAGAGCCGCTACCGATTCTCACCGTCGTCATGTTACTCACGAGAGTATATGGGATTACGGAGAAAGTCGCTAACAACTAAGCCAGGGAGACGGCTGTGAAATATTACAATGATTGAAGTGAGCTGCAATGTATATAAAGCAATGGGGAAAGAGGGTGGTAGCACACATAATATCAGCGGTGTCTAGTGGACATTACTGCACATTATTTCATGTATGTACATTGTACTTGTGCTTCCTCCATCTGCCTTTCTTCACCAATATGCTACAGGGATGGTGGTCAGTGCCATGGTGTCTCAGGATCATCATTATGACCAAATGCCATGCCCATAAACGTGTGCGGTCATGTTTCGCCATCACATACGATAACCAGAGCCATGGATCAGCTCTGTGTTTTTGTCTTGATTGTCCAAGACATATAGATATTTAACTCTCTGCCTTCAATTTGTTCGTTTCCTTTAAACTTGCCAGTTGTAAACACGTTTTCTAGTTCACTTCTTTTCATAACGTGCCCAAAACGCGTTACTGTCAACGTCTAATTTCTATAATCAGTCTTCGAATTTCATTTGTTTCTTGTAGGATCTACTCATTAATATTCCCTTCTTTCTATGGTATTCTTTGCATTTTCCCCAGAAGCCATATTGACACTGCCATTAGGTGTTTTTCAGCTTTACTGTTCATTGTCCACGTTTCACATCCATACACAAGTCGAAAGCGCGACACAACGCACGAACCCCGTAGCTCCAGCGACGACTACCATGAGTCTCCTAGAAGAAAGTACAATCGTGATCTGAAAACGCAAATCAGTCAATTCAGTAACAGCCGGCCACTATCGTTCCAAACAAGCAGTTTAAGCTACAAACAACCGCGGGCAGATATAAACGTATGCCACACGAAATTAACAGCTCACAGAGTCGCACCACGCACTCACTCAGTATCAGGGCGACGAAACCATGCACTACCAGTCCAACATGAGGAAATTGCGAATGCAAACCGTAGCCACACCCCAGAGGCCTTAACGGTTTAAATGTCTATCCGCTATGTTATATACTATGTATATGTGTTTCCATTTATCAATTATATGTCCATTGTTGACGGTATATTACGATTATAAATATAGTGATTAATCAAGACAGTAAAGTCTTAGGGAGAGAAGTCCAATCAATTTGAATCTTCATTCAGCCAAGCTTTGTTGGAGCTGGAGATGAACTTTGACATGATGGCGTCTCTCTATATGCATTATACATTACTGGAGCAAAGGCGATAGCTATGCGAGTATCAGCTTGTTGGGGAGTGCAGACAGGACATATACAGCACAATAGAGATATCACAATAGATATGCCATAGACAGAACAATAGAGATGTCATAGACAGGACAACAGAGATGTCATAGACAGGACATAGACGAGCCAACAAGACCCAGCTATAAACAGGACACAAGGTTATAAACAGGACACAAGGACATAAACGGGACTACTGCCTTGACCGACAGTACAACCCTGCACTGAAGGACCAGAGACAAACCAGATAGCTAGTACAGCAAGACAACTGACACAGCACGACTATCACAGGAGACACGCGGTCAAGCACCACGTGACTATCAGACCGAACACCAGAAGGGACAGACTGGGACTGACCGCTAGAGAGGAAAGACATGTGCGACTGGGCGAGAGAGTGTATTAAATGCCGGTGTGAAAGCTAGCCTTTGCTGAGCGAAGATAGCAGCGAGTATTCAGTGCGAGGAATGAAAGTGAACTATGTTGTGAGCGCACAGATGACTACGATGGCTGAGTGTCATTTGCCATTATTGTGTGCAAGTAGAAGACTCACTGTCAAAAGATGAAAAGCTACCTGTATTTATGAGACGTTGACAGGCGAGTCATTATGGGGGAAATCGTCCGCTTTAGATATAACCACTGGATATTCAAAAGTCATTTGAGCGCTTTCGTCCTTCAGATGTGAACCCGAACAGAAATTTAACAAGTTAATTAGAATGAGTCATTATGAGGGAAAGCGTCCTCCTGGATTTAAACCCAAAACATTAGTTTCACAATGTAAATAACGATAAGTCATTTTTGGTGACTTTCGTCCCTTAAATTTGAATCCAAGTTAATAAATAAGTCATTTTCGGGTAATTTTGTTCTATAAATTGGAACCCAATTAAATAGATAAAGATTTGTTGGAGTCATTTGATAGCTTCCGTCCTAATCCTAAAATATTAGTTTCAAAACTTAAATAAAAGATGGATTTGGATAGTGACAGTTAAATAGTAATTGCAGTTAATACGACGACAATTAAAGAGATGGCTGACGAAAAATAAATATAGTTGCACTCAACATACAATCTTTCCTCTATCATATGACATTGGACATACAATATTCTTCACGATACTAACAATTTTTTGTTCCCACTACAGGAAAAATGTACATGTATAGACGACGTATTGCCAAGTAATGTGTTTGTCTTAACACCAACAGAAAGAGTTGTGGAACTGAAGAAAATCCACTATCCCAGATAAGTACTTTACGTGTATATTGCAAATTAAAGCAGCACTCTAATTTTTTTCTGCTGTGTTTAGCATTGTACATTATTACCACTTACTCATTGGATGTTGTCAAGGTCTCACATCCGAGGTTGCGACGCGTTGTCTGTACCAACGCCAGACAGCATAACAACACGCAACCCTGAGTGATGTTAAACACGGCAGAGAGAACGCGGCGTCTTCGACGACGCCCGGATAAGCAGCCACGCACAGCAATTGAGTTCACCCCGTGAACCTTGCAGGGGACACCAGCTGACGTGAGCGTGTAGCGTGTAGGACGCCAGAACTGGTAGACGGGCTTAGGTTGTTGAATGAACAGGTCGCATGGGTATGCGAGGCGTGTTTGAATCTGCATTGAGAGCTAGCCTGTACGACAGTGGGAGACTGGTTCGAACGCTTGAATAGTTTGACTTGTATGTGAGATGTTTATTGCTTGCACGTATTATTATGTATTGTAGTGATATTGTTCATGCTGTAATGATTGCTATGGATTGTCAGTGCGCGATGTTTGTGCGATAATAAATGCCGCGCGTAAATAAAGCGGGTAAATAATACTTTCGGATATTCACTTCGTGTGATTTGATAGTTTGATATTGCTTCACACTTGCCAGAAAACGAGCTACTTATCTTGCTCTACGCAAGACTCTGACAAGTGCGAACGTGGTGGCTTTCGTCCGGGTTTTGAACCAAATGCGAACTTCTAAATTTTGTTTTTGTCCGAGTTGGAAGCGAATGTGAACATGCCGATAGAAGTGCGCAAGTCATAGATTAAGGTAAAGTAACGACTTAATAGAGTTGATTTAATTAAATTATAAGTGTGAAGATATTATTTGAAGCCAACCGAGGCATCTTCAGACTTATCACTAAATTCAACAAATTTTGTACCTAAAATCCAAAATGGCGGCCGTGTCCTTGAATGTCATTGAGTAGGGTTAGTGTGAGCGTGAAAGTTGTTGATTGTGGTAACGACTAATAATAATACAAACCTTTACAGACTTCAGTGACATTACACACAACATACAGTTACAAACGTTCTAATTTCGTTTAGTTTAAAAAGTACAGGTTTTTTTGTGTGTCAACTTTACCTGAGTCTGGTGAACTTCAAAATTTTTTTTGTGCGTCAACCCGAAAGACGTTCCAGTGTGATTTCGAGCACCACTGAACAGCACAGTACCCAAGGATTACTTGAATATAATTTTTTTTTTCAGAAGCTGCAGTGGCGATGTGTATGATTGCAATAATTGGCGTGGTATCACTCTATTGTCAGTACCAGGAAAACTTTTTTGTAGCATGTTACTTGAGAGATTGAAAAAGGCGATAGATGAAAGGCTCAGAGAAGAACAAGCAGGCTTCAGACCATAACGGTCATGCATAGACCACATTTTCACCCTCAGAATAATCATTGAAGACTCCGTAGAATTCCAGTCAAAATTAATCACAAACTTTGTAGACTTTCAAAAAGCCTTCGACAGCATCCACCGTCCTTCACTTTGGAATCTACTTAACATCTATGGTTTTCCTACCAAATATACCAACGTCATAAAATCTTTCTACAAAGGGACACGTTGCTGCGTAAGAACAGAAACAGGCAACTCTGACTGGTTCTCAGTCGAAACAGGAGTGAAACAGGGTTGTGTCTTATCACCGATGCTTTTTGGAATAGCTATCGATTGGGTCATGCGCAAATGCACAAGCAACACAAATATGGACACATGTCAGGGTCTTTAACTTGGCTCGCTTTCCTAACAAGTGTGAGACAATACAACTACAACGTGATTTGACGTAAGACTCAACGACACATCGTTCGATGGATTTATTAACGTATCAAATACAGAACGATGATCACAAAATATATATAATGGATACTTTACAACTTACATCCACAATACAATTCACAAGTCTGACTCGCAAGATGTCCAGACACTCGCCTTTCAATACAGAAACCATACAACGCCTTTCTCTCAATCACACGTCCGTCCTGTACCGTGTCCCCAGAGCTGTCTGGACCTGGTTTGCAACTTGCCTCCTGCCTGACGTGGCGTCACGTGGCAGGCGTGCGTCTTGCGTTGGCGGCCTGACCGCTGGTCAGCCAGCGATCTCGCAGGCCGGTAACTCATTCGCCTGGCGGCGCAACGAAGTGGTTGCATCACTTACTGGGAGCTAAGTCGCCTGGCGGTCGTAACGATGTCCCTGCATCGCTGTCCCCTGTCGGACTCTGACACGCTCCCCCGGTAACTCCATGAAAGATGTCGTCTTTCATGTATAATGTCTGTACCTGTTGGGTTAATAATATACCCTTGTCAGAGTCTACCTTTCCATTGTTATACACAACGTTATCAAAATTACACACATGGCATAGAAATATATAAGAACTGGGAGTTGGGTACAAAGACATGTGGTGCTTCATGTTCAACACATATCAGGCTTCACCCTCTCGATGGCTGGTTACCTCAATCGTATTATCACCCAGTCGGATCAGTAGCACCAGCTTCACGCATCTACGTCAACGCAATTTGAAAAAAAATAATAATATGGTTCTTGAAACAAAAACCATCTCGCGAGACTGAAATACGACTTTATATAAGTCGTATCAAACACTCAAACCCTGTCCCTACTTGGCCAGGAGTTATTGTGTTGGTATACAATGTTGGCAACCCTCTGCCATGCCCAGTAGATGCCTGCCTGTGGTGTCAACACTTTAACAACAACATGTTATATTACACACAACACATTAGCATATACATTTCAAATTATGGCCCTTTGTGTGAAAATGTCATAACAATAAATGAAAGGGGAATAATTTTAACATTAGTGAAACACAATAATTTACAATAACTATTTAATTTTCTTAGTGTCATTGCTTGACGTTTCTTCATATTAACGAGAAAAAGTCGGTAATATGAATACGTTAATCAAGATATGATTCTAAGATTACATTAGAGAAATAAATAAACACACAATTCGTGTATTCAATTTTATAGAATCCTAAACATTTTAGAATCGTCAAAACTTTTTAATCTTTTATATGTTGTCAGCTATTTTTGTTCTACATTTCTAATTAATCCGGAAGTACACACGAGCTCTAAACTCAGCTGATGGTAAAGCTTATAGAACACACCTTTTCCGGTTTGATGTAGTTTAAGGAAGGTACACTGTTCTGAAAGTTCGTGTTGAATGTTGTTACACAATCTTCTGGATTACGATCGAATGTTCATGTGTTAGATGTTTCAGTCGAACATTAAAGATTTCGGTTCACTGCAGAGGTGTAGAAAAGTCGTCACTGTTCAGTTTTTACTTTCACACTCGTCATTAAAATGTTCCTGGAAGATTCAACACGAAGTTATCACTGTCACGTTGGATAATTCGCTTCAGGTAAGTGCGAATGTGACACTGTTCTTGTACTTAATATATACAGTTAATAAAGTTCGCTTTCTACCACATACTGCACATTTATACACGACAATCATTACATGAACTAGTAAAATAAGAACACTATATATAACGGGAGTAATCCCTATCACAATATTGTAGACATTACACAGCTTTTTGTGAATGAAAAAAACACTATTCACTGCTAAATGGCTGTGTCGGTCTGAGTGTATTTCTACATACTGCACTCAGACATTGGTGCTCACTGGGTCGGTCGGACAACGTGACAAAAGATCGGCAATTGAATTGGTTCTGCCTGGGATATGTCGAACCTCAAAGCTATAATCTTGAAGTTTCAGAGACCAGCGCACTATCATATGGTTCGATGGCACACCTGAATTCATCCATCGTAAGGGGCTGCTGTCCGATTCTACGATGAAATGGCGTCCTAGAAGAAATCTAGACAATTTGGTGATACCTACTACTAAAGCTAGGGCTTCCAATTGAGGAATGGACCATGCCCGCTCTCGGGCCTTCAATTTCCTGGATACAAAATAAATTGGGTGGAGAATGTTGTTATACTCCTGCAACAGGACTGCTCCAATCGCCACGGAGCTAGCATCTGTGCGTAATCTGAAAGGTAAACGGATATCGGGTAATTTAAGGATAAGATTATGTTTATTCTTATCGGAAAAACATGATAGCACTTTATGAAATGCGATTTTTAGGCATTGATCGTGTACAATTTTCTCAGGTTTATCCTTTGTTAGTAAATTAGTAAATACCTCGGTCAGTTCCGAAAAATCAGGAATAAATTGCCTATAGTAATTGATTAGGCCCAGCAAACTTCTGACTTCTTTTTTAGTAGTCGGAAGTGAGAGTTTTAGTATCTTGGACACAATTTTATCGTCTGTCGTGACAAAGCCGTTGGATATTTTATAGCCCAAGAATGATATTTCCTGGTAGGCTATGTCTACTTTTGCAGGCTTCACTGTCAGTCCGTGCTGTCTGATCCGTTCAAATGTTTGGTCTAATGTCTTAATGTGCTCCGTCATTGTCTCTGTGTGAATGCATATGTCGTCAATATAGCAGATTATGTTAGGAATGTCTCTTAGAAGTAGTCGTGTCATACGTACGATTGTGGCTGGGGCGTTAACAAGCCCAAATGGAAGTTTGCACCATTCGTACAGTCCCCAAGGTGTGGCGAAAGCTGTCAGATGTCTGCTCTGTTCGTCTACAGCAATCTACCAGTAACCTTTGACCATGTCTACAGTCGTAAAGAACCTAGCGTCTGTCATTTCTGTCAGAAGATCATCAGTGTTTGCCATAGGCTCAAGATCTAGAACAGTTATTTTATTCAGTTTTCGGTAGTCGATGCACAGTCTTATTGTATTGTCCTTTTTGCGTACTATGACCATGGGAGATGAGTAGTCTGATTGGGATCGTCTTATGATGTTATTTTTCTCTAAGTTGATGATTTCTTGATGTAACTGTTCTTTGTAATGTAATGGGATGGTGTATGGTCTGCATCTAATGGGTGTGTTTGATGTGAGTGCGATGTGATGCTGTATTAATTCTGTTTGTCCTGGGTTGTTGGAAAAGATGGTGTTGTACTGTTGTATAAGTTGTTTGCACCTGTCTGTGTCTGCTTGAGTTAAATTTGGGTTGATTTTGATCTCCTTCAAGCAGTCTGTCGTGTCTAATGCAGGTGTTGGAATTTCGTCACTAGCATCGTCGTCTTCGTGATCTATTATCACTGTACAAGCTGTTGTATCGTCTTGTTCGTCGTCTCTGTGGTGGTATGGTCTTAGCATATTTATGTGAAATATTGTGTGTTTGTTTTTTATAAGGATCTCGTAGTCTACAGGTGAAATCTGTCTTGTCACTTTAAAAGGTCCCTGCCAAGAATCAGTCAGAAGGTGTCTGTCATTAGGTAGCAGAAGAAGAATGTCCTGTCCAGGTGTCAATGTTATTGTCCTGTTTCCTTTGTCAGCATACTGTCTATAAGTAGCACCAGATAGTTTTAGTGCATTCTTTGCAATAACACAAGATTTGATGATTCTTTCACGCAATGATGTCACATATGAGTATGATGATATGGGTTTAAGTACTGGTGTAGAGTCAGTTAACATTTGGTGGTAAATGGTCAATGGGCCACGTGGTTTGGCACCATAGATAAGTTCAAAAGGAGAGAAACCGGTACTAGCATGTGGTACCTCGCGATAAGCAAAAAGAATAGCTGGTAGATATACATCCCAGTTGTTGGGGTGTTCTTGCGTCACTTTTGCAAGCATGTGCTTAAGATCCCCGTTAAACTTCTCTATTACTCCGCTACTGTGAGGATGGTAGGGGGAATTGAAACACTGCTTAACTCCCAGCATTTTGGTGAAAGCTTGGGTGGATGCGGCAATAAACTGAGTACCCCTATCAGATTGGATAGTATCTGGAAACCCTATCCTAGAAAAAATATGGAAGAACACTTCCATTATTTCATTGGCAGTTATGTTCTTTAACGGAATAGCTTCTGGCCAGCGACTACATTGATCAATGACCGTTAGAATAAATTTATTCCCTCTAGTTGTTGTATGACTGAAAGGGCCCACTATGTCAACCGATAGCTTTTCAAAAGGTCGACTGGCTAAGTCGGTAACTTGTAACTTTGCCTGTGGGTGTTTACCTTTTTTAACCAATTTCTGGCAGGTGTCACAACTTCTGCAATATTCTTTGATGTCATTGCAAAATTTTGGCCAGTGAAATTGTGTCAATAACCTTGATCTGGTCTTAACGTATGCCATATGTCCTGCAAGAGGTATATCGTGTGCAAGATGTAAGGCTTGCTTGCGATAACTAGTTGGCAAAACAGTTTGCTCTGTGGTATTGTCACCTCTGGTGTAATACCTGGTGAGTATGTCATTTTTCAAAGCAAAATGCCATTTTGCATTCTTGGTTACTTTTGGCTTTCGGCCGATCAGGTCAAAGTATTTTGCCAATGAAGGATCAGCTTTTTGGGCTGTTACAAATGCTTCCTTCATGGTGTTAGTAGGTTGTGAAACTGGGCTGAGCAATTGTATCGCCTCAGTTTGATTTACTTCATCTTGCACTCTAGCAGTAGCTCTTGTTACTGCGTTCACACACTCAATGATATCAGATGATGATGATGGAACAATAGTTTCAATGATGTCATGAGAACTTAGTGCTACATTAGCTACATTAAAATCAATAGGTGGTGTGATACTTTCAATGATGACATTTGATGGTGATGTTATGGTATCATCATTACATGAAGATGTAATGTCATGAGGTTTATCATTTACCTCAGGTAAATTACCAATAATTATATCACAAACTGGACTGGTTAGTGCAGCGCACTTTACTTTCCCAGTGAGGAAAGGTGTCTCAATATATGCCCATGCTAATGGGTATCTCTCAATATTGCCTGAGAATGTTCTACATGTTACGTGCCTGCCTGTGTAATCTGTAGGCAATATGAACGTTCTTTTCAGGCCAATGATTGTACTTCCTGTGTCACGAAGGACTGTAGCATCTTTGCCATTTACATATCCGTGATGGATGTTTATTCTGCCCTTTGAACCTATTACCGAATTAGCTTCTTCATTGGCAATAGGGATGCTATGACCGCATTTTAAAATACCATCTTCAAAGAAAGTATTACAAACATAGCATTTGTTTGCGCTGTATATGTCAAACGCCTGTGCTGAGTTCACAGGATGTTTCTCTGGCTCTTCTTCTTCAGACGTGGAATTGTCATCCAAGGCGGCACCTGCTTTTTTTGTCATCTGCCTGCCCTCACAATCCCTCCGATGGTGTCCGAACGCCTTACAGAGAAAACATTTAGTCAACCCTTTGAAGATTTCACGCTCCTGATTTCGTTGATTTAGCCTGTGTTGTAAGTACGTCTTGTAGCGAGGGTTTTTATCACACATCTCACTCTGATGATGCGAATTATTACAATACCCGCACTGATAAAACTTCTCAGAGGTAGGCTTACGAAATTTCTGCCTACTGTAGGGTTGTTTGTCATAATTAGCCGCTGCTACAAAGTTAATGTTAGTATCTTCAGTAGCAAAGCAATCTTTGTTGGCTGTGTAGTAAGCCGAACCTCGTCTTTCAATTTCATCCACACTAGAGCATTCATTCTCTAACAAAAATTTAGCAAAGGCTGAAGGAATAGATGACACAATTTTGTCTCTAATGATTAGATCTTCCAATCTCTGATAACTTTTTTTCAATTTTGGCTGCTGACGTCCATTTGGTGAAAATATCTCGGACTAAGCAGAGGTAGTCAGAGAACGTTTGAGTCGGTTTTGGGCTCAATTTACTGAACTGTTCTCTGTAACCTGCCTCATCTAACATAAAATGTGCCATAATCTTAGATTTCAGATAATGGTAATCTTTTCTGAGGTCTTTGGGGATGGTTTCAATAACTTTAAGAGGTTCCCCTGACAAACTCCTCATATACACAATATTCCATTCAGACAGTGGAACTTGATAATGTTCCATTAAAGTTTCATAATTCTGGGTAAAGGCTGCGATGCAGTCACCCGAGGTATAATTACGTACAATACCTTGATATTTCTTATACTGGTTTTCTTTCTCCAGTCTCTCAGATTTCTTATACTCTTTGTTAATCGCAGTCTCAGTGTCAAGTTGTTTTATCTTCAACTGTAACTCCAGTTCTTCTCTCTTACTCTGAGCTGCTATTTCTGCCTTTTTCAACTCACTATCTATCTCAGCTTGCTTTGTCTTTGCAGTCAGTTCTACTTCTGCCTGTTTAAGAGCTCTTTCAGCTGCTCTTTCTTCGCGTTCATTGGCTTTTTCCTGAACAAGTAGGTATTCTGCGTATTTATTCTCACTCCACTTTGTTAACTCATCACCTACTAACTTTAATTTGAACCCCATATCAATGAAGTCAAATAATGAAGACATGATGGAAAAATGTCAATGAAATACCAGCCACACACAATATGTTATAAGTGGTTAGTAATCAACAAGTTACAATCTGTTTATATGGACGATATGTGCCTAAAAATGCATTTTTAAAGTATACGAAAAGGAAAAGTATACTCAAGTGCCCTGGATGCGGTGAAGAACGGTTGAAAATCGGGCTAGGAACTGTAGGGTAGCTACTTCGAATCGCAAATGACCTCTACGGCAAGGTTTCGGATGGTATGGAAAAACCTGCTTTTATTTTGGAAGAAGATAAATTAGCGTCTATTTGTTGGTGTGTGCCTGCTTGTCACTAAGTGTTGATTAGGTTTGTATGGCGTTGAGTGTAATTGTATGTCGTAAGTTTGTCCGTCAACAGTTTTTTTTCAATACACGTACTTTCTTTCCAAACACTTTTTGCGTTCCACAAACTCAATTCACAAAGACAATCTACAAGTATCTTAACACTCTACAACATTGATGACAAATCACTTACATCAAGATGACATTCAGTAAGGACATAGACATCAAGTTTACAAGATGGCGACAAGATCAAAATGGCGACAAGATCACAATGTCGACAAGGTCAAAACGGTGACAAGTTTCACAAATCACAAATGTTTTACACGCTTACAGGATCAAACAGAATGTATGCATTGTACGTTTACAAATGATCTTCCACATGTTTAGGTAATGTAGTAACAATCAAAATGAGCCTTCCATGATCTCATTTAAGTTTAAATCTAATGAAATTAAACGTTCAACAAGGACAAGCTATTCACGTTCAAATGTAACTAAATTAAAGCTGGACGAGCCCTCCACGTTCACACATGTCAGGGTCTTAAACTTGGCTCGCTTTCCTAACAAGTGTGAGACAATACAACTACAACGTGATTTGACGTAATACTCAACGACACATCGTTCGATGGATTTATTAACGTATCAAATACAGAACGATGATCACAAAATATATATAATGGATACTTTACAACTTACATCCACAATACAGTTCACAAGTCTGACTCGCAAGATGTCCAGACACTCGCCTTTCAATACAGAAACCATACAACGCCTTTCTCTCAATCACACGTCCGTCCTGTACCGTGTCCCCAGAGCTGTCTGGACCTGGTTTGCAACTTGCCTCCTGCCTGACGTGGCGTCACGTGGCAGGCGTGCGTCTTGCGTTGGCGGCCTGACCGCTGGTCAGCCAGCGATCTCGCAGGCCGGTAACTCATTCGCCTGGCGGCGCAACGAAGTGGTTGCATCCCTTACTGGGAGCTAAGTCGCCTGGCGGTCGTAACGATGTCCCTGCATCGCTGTCCCCTGTCGGACTCTGACAGTATCCATTGGGTTGACAAAATTCTAGAAGACCTGGACTTTGCCGACGACATAGTGCTTTTGAGTTCAACACATCCGTATGCCCAAGAGAAAATAAACCACCTCCAAAATGTTTCAGGGCAAATTGGTCTCCAAATTAACACCACAAAAACAAAGACTATTGATCTTACCAACAGTTCAGATGACATCAAATTGAACAGCTACGTTCTTGAAAAAGTCAACAGCTTCACATACCTAGGAAGCAAAATGACATCCACAGGGACTCAACACCAGAAATATCATCTAGAATCGCACTGGCATCTAGTGCCTTCAATAAACTGTCAAACATCTGGAAGTCAAAGACACTCAGCAAACACACAAAACTTAAAATCTTCAACTCTTGTGTGATTCCAGTGTTAACGTATTGATGTGAAAGTTGGAAATCAACGGTAGCTTTAGATAAAAAAATTAGACAATCTTGAGAACAAATGTCTTAGAAGACTTCTAAACATCCACTGGACAGACTTCAGAACCAATTCGCAAATAAGACAAGAGACTAAGCAAGATACAGTATCCAATTTCATAAGAAGACGCCGTTGGAACTACATCGGCCATGTACTCAGAATGGCCAAGACAAGACTCCCCTACCAAGCCCTCATATGGTCACCGGTAGGGAAAAGAAAACGGGGAAGACCAAGAGAGACCCTGCGTAGAACCATCATTAGAGAAGGCTCATTCAATGGCCAAGTAAATATCCAAGATCTACAACAGATAGCAGTGAACCGCCAGGCATGGAGAGACAGGACTTCTGCCTCAAGAGGAAAGACTAACTAACTAAGTGAGGCAAGCGGAGATCTTAGCCCAAAGTAAGAGAGAAGAGCAAGAAACACAACTGAAAATTGAACAACTTAAAGCTGAATCTTCTAAAGATAAAGTTAATAGAGAAACAGACAAAGATCAACCTCATAAAAAGTACCAAGGTCTGATCAGAAGTTACAACACAGGTGATTGCATAGCAGCATTCACCCAAAACTTTGAATTTGTTATGGATCATTACAAAATCCCAAAACCTGAATGGGGGATAGTATATGTAAGAAGTCTTTCTGGGGAACCTCTTAAAGTCATAGAGTCGATCCCAAATGACCTGAAAGAAGAATATCTTTACATTAAAGCAAAAATTATGTCACATTTTTTGCTAGATGAATCAGGTTATAGAGAAAAGTTTAGGAAGTTGTCTCTAAGCCAACACACACGTTCTCTGATTACATCTCAGAAATTCAAAATATTTTTTTTCTAAATGGCTGTCAGCAGCCAAAGTAAATGGAATTTATGACAAATTAGTTGATCTTATGTTGAGAAATAAGATTTTCGCATCTCTCCCAGCCCCCGTTTCTAAATTTTTGTTGGAATGTCAGTGTGAAAGTGTTCAACAGATTGAAAGTCGTGGATCTGGTTATTTTGCAGCCAATAAGCATTGTTTCTCTAGTAGTCTAACCAGCACAGACTTTGTAGCAGCAGCTACATATGGCAAATATCAGGCAGGGTCAAATAACAAACAAAGACCTTATAAACAAGCTGCAGAGAAATTGTATCAGTGTTGATAATGCAACTATACACACAATGAGCATGATATGTGCGACCAACATCCTGGGTACACTGCTTACTTGCATAATTACATTTCTAAGCAAGATAAAGAAAGGAAGAACTACAAAAAACTTACAAAATGTTATCTTTGTAAGGCTTTTGGTCACTGGCGTAAGGATTGTAAAGGCAAGTCAATGACCAAAAAGGCTAATGCAGCCATGTTTGACAGTTCTTCGTCAGAAGATAAAAGTGTTCAAGATCAACCAGTAAACTCAGCACATTCCATTGAGGTGTTCCATCAGGAAAAATGTACCATTTGTGATCAATTTCATGAGGATGGCGTGTTAACATGCGGCCATTCTATACCTGTTACCAGTGAGTAGGCCAATTCTGTAGTAAACTCCAAAGGTAAACTAAACATCCACCAGGGGTATGTTAATGGTAGAGCTGCCACAGTTTTACGTGACAGCGAAGTACTCTCATTGGTGTAAAGAGAGATTATATTTTACCATCACAATATAGTGGTAAATATGTCACATGCAGGACATTCTCAGGAAACACAGAGAAATATCCACTTGCATGGGCATATATAACTACACCATTCCTTAATGGAAAGGTTAAATGCGCAGCATTAACCAATCCTTGCTGCGATATTATCATTGGAAACCTTCCTGAAGTGAATGACATACCACATGACAGCAGTACATCAACTGTCAGTTGTAATATTGATACTACCATTTCACCTTCATCACCAATCACCATTCATGATGTATTACCACCTGTAAATGAATGTACAAATACCAACCTGGCTATGCCAGAACATACATGTAATTGTGTGAATGTAACATCAATGTGTGATGAGAATGATCGTTGTAATATAGTAAATGCAGTAACTAGATCTACTGCACAGATGCAAGATCGAATCGATCAAACAGAAGCTTTACAACGAGTAAGACCAGTTGTAACATCTCCTGAGACAACTAGGGAGACGTTCATAACATCTCAAAAAGCCGATCGATCTCTGCAAAAATATTTTAAACTTGTAGGCCAAAAGCCAAGAGTAGCAAAGAATGCTCAATGGTACTTTGCTCACAAGAACGGAATTCTAACACGGTATTACACCAAAGGTTCCAGCACTATAGAACAAACAGTGCTACCGTTAGAAAACCGCAAGCAAGCATTGAACATAGCTCATGACATACGCTTTGCAGGACACATGGCTTATGCTAAAACTAGAGCAAGGTTACTTACTCAATTTTATTGGCCAAAGTTTTGCAACGATACCAAACAGTATTGTAGATCGTGTGACATCTGTCAAAAGCTTGTCAAAAAGGGTAAACACCCACAAGCTGAATTGCAAGTTACTGATTTGGCTAGTAGACCGTTTGAAAAGATCTCGGTCGATATAGTTGGCCCTCTGAACCATATAACATCTAAAGGTAATAGATACATTGTAACACTCATTGATCTATGTACTCGTTGGCCAGAAGCGATTCCAATGAAGAACATAACTTCCAAAGACATAATGGAAGTGTTCTTTCATATTTTTGCGAGGGTAGGATTCCCTGATACCATCCTTTCAGATCGGGGTAGCCAGTTTATTTCCTCGGCTACACAAGCCTTTACCAAAATGTTGGGTGTTAAACAATGCTTCAACAGTCCATACCACCTACATTCGACCGGTATAGTAGAAAAGATTAATGGCGATATGAAACATATGCTCTATAAGGTAACCCAAGAACATCCTGAAGATTGGGATACTTATCTGCCTGCCATTTTGTTTGCATATAGGGAAGTGCCCCATTCCAGCACTGGGTTCTCACCATTCGAAATGTTATAGGGTGCTCAACCACGCGGCCCATTATCTCTGTATGAATCTATGTTGACTGAAAGTACAACTTTGTCTATACCCATTTCACCATATGAACATGTAATATCATTGCGTGATAGAAATATGAAATCAGGTATATTAGCCAAAGAAGCTCTCCAAAAATCAGGAGATATTTACCGACAATATGCTAACAGAGGAAATAGAACTATTATACTGACGCCAGGACAGGACGTTCTTCTTCTTTTGCCAAGTGATAGACATCTCCTAACTGACTCGTGGCAAGGACCGTTCAAAGTGCTACGACAAATTTCGACAGTAGATTACAAGATTGCAGTTAGGGACAAACATAAAATTTTCCATATTAACATGCTCAAACCATATCACCACAGGCAAGACGAACAAGTAGAGACTGCAGCAAGCACCTCCATAGTGGACCAGACGGACGACAACGACACTGACGAGATACCGACACCAGTTCTTGACACGACGAACAACTTACAGGACATTAAGGTAAATCTTAAACTGACTCAGACACAGACTGACAGTTGCAGACAACTGATACAAGAGTACAGGACGATCTTTTCTGACAGCCCAGGACAGACAGATTTAGTGCAACACCAAATCATCTTAACTTCTGACGTTCCTATTAAGTGTAGACCATATTCCATCCCTATACACTATAAAGAAAAACTTCATCAAGAAATCATTGATTTAGAAGCAAATCATATCATTCGACGTTCACAATCTCATTTCTGTTCACCAATAGTTTTGGTACGCAAAAAGGACAACACTATTAGACTTTGTGTAGACTATCGTAAACTCAACAGCATTACACAGTTGGATTTAGAACCAATGAGCAACTGTGAAGACATCCTGACTGAACTATCTGACTCACGTTATTTTACTAAACTTGACATGACAAAAGGCTACTGGCAGATAGCTGTACATCCTGATAGTATACATCTGACTGCATTTGCCACACCGAGGGGTTTATACGAATGGTGTAAACTACCTTTCGGATTGGTCAATGCACCAGCTACCTTCGTCAGAATGACAAGAATTCTTTTGACAGACATTGCTAACATCATTTGGTACATGGACGACATTTGCATACACACAAAGGACATGACAGAGCACATAACAGCACTACAGCAGACATTTGACAGAATTAGACATCATGGACTGACTATACAACCTTCCAAAGTTGATATAGCCTTTCAGAAAATTTCATTTTTGGGCTATAAGATCTCAAATGGCTTTATATCAACTGACGATAACATCATGTCCAGAATTTTGAAATTGTCGCTTCCGACAACTAAGAAACAGTTGCGAAGTGTGTTAGGTCTTTTAAACTATTATAGACAGTTTATTTCTCATTTTGCTGAATTGACCAAATGTTTCACTGATCTACTAACAAATAAACACCCCAATGTGATTGTAAACAGTGAATGTTTAAGGCCAGCATTTACGAAAATTCTTTTATATTTTTTTAAATAACCTATTCTGAAATTGCCAAATTTGAATATTACTTTTAGATTAAGATGTGATGCGAGCTCCGTAGCCATTGGAGGTGTGCTTCTCCAAGAACACGACCAAATCTTGTACCCAGTATACTACGTCTCTCGAAAACTGAACACCAGCGAACGAAATTACAGTACACCGGAACTCGAGGCTCTTGCCATGGTATTTTCGGTACGTAAACTTTCTAGAATTTTGTTAGGCAAACATTTCATAATTAAAACAGATAATACTCCGCTGACAATTGTTACCAGAGGTACGCCAAGTAACAGCAAGGTGGCAAGATGGTCCCTTCTGCTGCAGGACTATAGCTATGAGATTAACCATATAAAGGGTTCACAAAACTGTCTTGCAGACTTTTTGTCGAGATGTCCATACAACGAACCTAATACCCAGTCGACACCAGAGCACAGTGCAGAGGGTGTATATAACTGCAACGTAGATAGTGCTCAGTACCACAGCGTACGTGACAATTTGTGACAATGTGTCAGTAACGCTGTGTACACCATTGTGATGGGGAAGATTGTATCTCCCAATGTATATAACTTATGTACATATTGCGGTTCTTATTATTATCATGCGAATGAATGCGTGTATAATTGTGAGATATGGGAAAGAATGGAATCAGTATTATGTAAACTAATGTGTTGTATAACTGTGAGATATGAGAAAGAATGCAATTATTATTGTAAATACATAAATATTATAACAACCAGACACTACAGAGAAGAGTCACTGGACAACACTACAAGATCCAGGAATTTACCAAGCTACTACAACGTGAGGTAATCCTGAATTTATCTAGACCGAGTTGTCCAAGAAGTTTTAACAAGGTACGAAAGATGACTGCGACAGTACAATCCGAGCAGAAGGCGGAAGAGACGATCCAACAGCTGATAGTAACAACTACTACTCCGTTTATAGAAGATCCATCCAGAACGGACCAACGTTGTATGAATGACACCACAACACATGTAATAGTACAGCTGTATACTTCCGATTCTTTGCATATTAATATTAAAAGTCTATAAATGTATGACAATTGTATTAAAATGTGATATAAAATATTTCCATATACGGAATTGTATATGTCGATTTTCATAGGATGTAATCTCAGCATCGTAACTTGATTGCTTCTTTAAAAATGTGACTTTTTGTGCACATTTGTCAATAAGGATCAAATTATGACACTAAGAAATAAATTTGCAATTGTAATTTATGTCTTGTAAACGACGATAAATTATTGTTCCTAAATTTTGTGTATAATAACCAGGGGACATTATTCTAAATTGTTGGTGATATGTAAATATGTATTGTAACCATTAACATGTGTGCTTGATAAATAACATGTCAATGTAACGTCGTTTAGATATGGACAGTATATTGCCAAAACTGTTGACCTTCATTAGAAACTCTAGACAGAGGTCTGATGATGGAGTCATCTCAGAGAGAGATGCTCACGGCTTGACCTGATTATTTTAGTATTTTTGTTCTTGGTTGGGAGGTAGGGGCCAGTTTAGCCGATACCTACCGGACTAGCTGGGTCACAGCGAGGTAATGCCCATTAAATAGATTGTACTTGACTGTTGTACTTCATAGTGCAACATAATTGGTGTATACATATTGTTGACTATTCACCTGTATATATTTATTATAATTGTTAAAGTATAATGTTCGAATTTGACATGTTTAAGAACACCTAGATATATATTGTACATGAAAGGAAATCCTTTCATGAAAAAGGGGTTTGGAGAGTGTCAAGGTCTCACATCCGAGGTTGCGACGCGTTGTCTGTACCAACGCCAGACAGCATAACAACACGCAACCCTGAGTGATGTTAAACACGGCAGAGAGAACGCGGCGTCTTCGACGACGCCCTGATAAGCAGCCACGCACATCAATTGAGTTCACCCCGTGAACCTTGCAGGGGACACCAGCTGACGTGAGCGTGTAGCGTGTAGGACGCCAGAACTGGCAGACGGGCTTAGGTTGTTGAATGAACAGGTCGCATGGGTATGCGAGGCGTGTTTGAATCTGCATTGAGAGCTAGCCTGTAAGACAGTGGGAGACTGGTTCGAACGCTTGAATAGTTTGACTTGTAAGTGAGATGTTTATTGCTTGCATGTATTATTATGTATTGTAGTGATATTGTTCATGCTGTAATGATTGCTATGGATTGTCAGTGCGCGATGTTTGTGCGATAATAAATGCCGCGCCTAAATAAAGCGGGTAAATAATACTTTCGGATATTCACTTCGTGTGATTTTATAGTTTGATATTGCTTCACACTTGGCAGAAAACGAGCTACTTATCTTGCTCTACGCAAGACTCTGACAAGTGCAATCAAGTGAAATAAATTAGTGTGCATTGAACTTGTCATAGGGAAATAATGTGAAAATGTCAACATTAAAAGAATGCATTGCAGATGGGAAAGAACTAGGGTATAGTGGTGATAAATTAACAGAATGGGGTGAAAAGAAATTTAAAGAATATTCTGATAGACAAAGAGAAGAAAGACTACTAGAACGTCAACAAATATAAAAGGAAGGATTAGAAGCAAGTACCAATTTGGAAGGAAAGCAATTAGAAATTAAAGCTAAAAATAAGGAATTAGAATTAGCTCAGCGTGCAGAGGAAACAAAATTAAAAGAACTACAAATAGTAGAAGAGATCAAATTGAAATAAAAACAGTTACAAATTGAGTCTGAGACACAGATAAAGATAAAAGAACTCGAAGTTGAGTCACAAGTACATATTGCCACCAATAAATTAAAGAGTAAGGAAGAAGAACACACATTTTCTAAATATAAGAGTATTGTAAAACCAATCTGTGCAGGATTTTCCGTCTCACCCTGGTCCGAGAATTTTGAAACCCAAATGCAATACCATGAGATCCCAAAAGAACATTGCGCAATGATCTACATGCGCAACCTTGCCTTGGAACCTTTAAATGTCATTGAGTCTATACCACAAGAATTAGGAAAAGACTATGATTACATCCATCAAAGAATTATGCAACATTTCTTGCTAGATGCCCCTGGTTATCAAGTTCAATTTTCTAAGTTTAAAGCCTAAAGCTAACCTAAAGTTCATTGACTATGTATCACAAGTGAAGGATATTTTTAATAAATGGATACATGCTGCGAAAGTGAACAAAAGTTTTGAGAAATTAAGATATTTAATGATAATGGATAAGAGTATATCATCTATGCCAACCACATTTGCTAAAGTTTGCAACAATCTGATTGTTAATCTATTGAGCAGTTAGTACGAAAGGGATCTGCGTACTTCACAACAAACAGAGACATTTTCTCAGTACATACCAGTGAGAATGACATAGTAGCTGCAGCAAATGTCAAACTATCGCTAGACTAACCGCTAGAGAGAAGAGATGAGAAGAGATGCACAGATGACTACAATGGGTGAGTGTTATCTTTCATTTTTGTAGATAGAAGATTGCGATATTATTTGTGTGTATATATTTGATATTATGTATCCATGTCACGATTGTCGTTTGCCTGAATATATAAGGTAAACCTACATGCGACGGGTTATTATCTTACTGAGTACATGTAGAAGACTCACTGTCATAAGATTACGAGCTACCTGTATTTATGAGACGTTGACAGCGAGGCAAGAAGATGCTTGCTTGATTGCTTGTGTTCGCTGGCTGTGATCTCCAGCGTGAAGTTCTGTATAGTGGATAAAGACATCCTGTTTACAACATCAGTGGGCTGTCATACAGGACCTTAGGTTTGCGTGAGTGTCCGTTGTCCCATGTCTGGCTTATTGGTGTGCAGACTGGCAGTTCCTCGCTATGCAGGCAGACACTCTCCTACTTCGGAGGAGGCAAGAAGATCATTATCATATTTATTTCAGTGCTCCAGCAAAGGGCTTATTAGAAAATCCCGACCTGGCTTGTAGGTGAACTTGAACAGCTATTTTATCGCAAACATATTGCTTTCAGAGTTCAGATGAGAAATTTTCCCACGCCCACCAGAAATAGTGGAGAAAGAACAAGCAGAAAATGTCAAGAAGCTGCACCTTGAGTGCTGTTCATGACGCTATTTTGGAATTTTCTTCACAGTTAAAATTGCTGGCAAGCGTTTTCATGTTAAGCTGGATGGCTCCAATGTTGTCAAGGTGCACCTCGATAAGAGTCAGCAGACCAATGTTGAACACAAGCTGGATAGCTTTCACCTATGTATACACGAAGCAGCTTACAGACAAAGAAAAAGAGTAAGAGTAAGGGAGACTACATAATGCAAGTTAAAACACTAGCAAGATATATCTGAAACGACTCAAACTTCCTGCTTTATTTGCTCTCTTAAATGCTCGTACTAGTTCTCTATGTTCGCTGTCTTACATTTTATGGTATTAATTATTTTGATATGCGTTGCATTGATTCCTTTAGCACTTGCTGTTGTCCGTGTAAAGTATGTATCGTTCCTATATCATTGTACCTATTGCTACAATAAAGGTGAATTATTCAACCATGTATTGATTACATTCAAGAATTTTAATATCTTTATTGTTTTTCAAAGTATCCTTCATTTATGTTATGTTATTCCCAGTTTTCCAAAAACACGGTATACGGTCACTATTGTTATCTGCACATTTCAGTGTGGTTACTGACAGTACGCTTTTCCATATTAATTGATTATAAATAGCAGGTCAGTCTGATTGTGAACATACTTGTTTCACAAGATCCTGCATTTATTTCAATTAGCCGCGCTGAGGCGAAAGAGCTACAAACAAGAGAACATGATTGTTTTGATTTGAACTTTGAAATGACAGCACCTTATGTTTCTGGACCTCATATATTTTAATAAAATTACTGTTTTAAACAATTTTATATTACAGTTATAGTGATGTCAAGGACTTTGTGAAGGATTCTAAAACTAACACTATGTGCAGTATTCAGTTAGTCAGTTAGATTAGTTCGTAGTAATGGAAAACAAATTGAAAGCCAAGGTTCGTCATAATATGTCATAATATGATGGCACATATCGAATTATGAATGTGCTAATGGGCCACATTTATGCCTCTAATTTTTTTTTGCCTATCACAAAGTATTTCAGGAGTATTTAAACAATTGCTGTTAAAAGAATAATAAACGAATAAATAGAAAACAGTGTTTATATTCTTTTTAGTACAATCTGAGTGGTGTGTTACTGTCATTTTCCATTTTGTGTGAAAAAATATTTGCTTCAAAATATTATGTTTTAATTTTGTTTTATTGGTGTTATGGAGCAGTTCTTGTAATATTCTTTAACACATGTGGTATGTGTAACATTATTCACTAAATTAAACAGGATCATCATAAGAGGATTATACATACAGCCTTGGTAAGTGAAATGTTATTTTAAATAATTGTTACCTCTTTAATTTCAATTGTTATTACTAAACCTCTCATTATTGTCATAATATTTCTAACCTATCAGTTAATTATTAACACTGTCATGTTCTGTGTGCAATCTTCTTTAAATTGATATATAATACAATATATTTGCTACCATCTTAACAATTTTAAAAGCATTGTTGTGACACACCCCTACTTCCCATTTTCTGCCATGAATTTCTGTTTGGTCATGACCACTTTTTTGATTGGCAGGCAATCAGTTAACTCCTCGCTGTGGCTCTCTGTCATGCAATATGTGTCTGCGACTATCTTTGTAGCTCTTCCCACCACCCTCCACACTTGTTCTGTCAACTTTTACTCTTTTTCTCTACTTGTTTTTCTTTAACGCGTGTTTTAATGTATATGTAATCTCCACTGTGATGAACTTGTCTTTGTATATCGGTCTGTTAATTTCTCTGTCGCTCTGTATCCATATTCCTATTGCGGTGCCATTATCTATCGCTCTCTGCCGCTCTATGTCTCTACCAATATCTCCTTGCCATGGCTGTCTTTAGAAACGTGTGTTGGTTAGTATCATATATGCAGGGTTTATGGCAAATTAGAGGGTTACATGATGGCACCAACATCACTTACCGTTGAGACAGCGTGGATATACTGCAGGAGTTAACCGAGAGATTGTTGACACATCTCTTAGTGCATGTTCTATACCATGGCTGTGGAACATTTCTTGATGCATCTTCTATATCATGGCTGTGAAATATTTCTTGATGCATGTTCTTTTTCATGTTTGTGGAATATCCAGAATGGAACGAATCCAATCACAGACTAGGAAGGTTCCCATTTGTGACTTACCATCTCAACACCAACACTCAACATCCACGCTCTTCTACATTTGCTGGGAGAGACTGAGCACGTAAAACTTTGTCCCGCTTGCAGTGATGTGGACGTTTCATTAAAATATTATGTGATCTCTGCATATAACTCTTTATACATTGCATTATAAACAATAAAACATGTTAACCGCTGTGAAGTACGGTAGACTGTAAATATATGTTTTAAGAAAAATAGTCAAATCTAGAAAAGGAGACATAAATCCATGGGATACATATGAGATCGTTGTTTAAGCGCCATGGGAGACAAGAACAGTTCCTAAGTTTTGTCTATTTTACAAGCTTCTTGAATAACTAATGTAACTAAGGTCAAATGAAGTGTGTCTATTTGGTTTGTTTGCTATCTCTCTCTCTGTCTCTCTCTCCTCTCTCTCCTCTCTCTCTCTCTCTCTCTCTCTCTCTCTCTCTCTCTCTCTCTCTTCTCTGGCACTTTCTCTTTTTCTCTCGCGCAAATGCCACACATACATATTCTCAATTTACTTGTAAAATAGGGTGCCTGTTGCAATGTTTAATGTATGATCCATTATCCGATAGCAGGTACTTTTTAATAGGAATATTTCTTGTTTTCATTAATTTCAATAATAATCATAAAATATCATTATATATCATTAGAAAGCAGCGAGTCAAATGGTTTGGCCATGCAAGAAGATTACCAGTCAACAGCATGCCACAACAAGCAATGACGTACAGACCAGATGGAAACAGTGGAAGAGGCCGTCCACGTTAACGGTGGACTGAGAGAATAGCAGAGTCCATGGGAATATCGATATATGAAGCCCATAATCGGGCGCTCACACGATGTTTATACTTCACCTCGACACCGCAAGGTACAAGAGGAAAATGATGAGATGATGATGATACACACACACACACACACACACACACACACACACACATATATATATACATACACACACACACGCTAGCACTGCATTCCCTGCAGATGGCCAGTTTATGGATCGTGTCCGTGTTATCTATGCCCTTAGAGAAAATTCGAGATCGGAGGACTGTAAGAATTCACACAGACAGAAACGAGATCGGAGGACTGTAAGAATTCACACAGACAGACACGAGATCGGAGGACTGTAAGAATTCACACAGACAGACACGAGATCGGAGGACTGTAAGAATTCACACACAGAGACACGAGATCGGAGGACTGTAAGAATTCACACAGACAGACACGAGATATGAGGACTGTAAGAATTCACACAGACAGACACGAGATCGGAGGACTGTAAGAATTCACACAGACAGACACGAGATATGAGGACTGTAAGAATTCACACAGACAGACACGAGATCGGAGGACTGTAAGAATTCACACAGACAGACACGAGATCGGAGGACTGTAAGAATTCACACAGACAGACACGAGATCGGAGGACTGTAAGAATTCACACAGACAGACACGAGATCGGAGGACTGTAAGAATTCACAGACAGAGACACGAGATCGGAGGACTGTAAGAATTCACACAGACAGACACGAGATATGAGGACTGTAAGAATTCACACAGACAGACACGAGATCGGAGGACTGTAAGAATTCACACACAGAGACACGAGATCGGAGGACTGTAAGAATTCACACAGACAGACACGAGATCGAAGGACTGTAAGAATTCACACAGACAGACACGAGATCGGAGGACTGTAAGAATTCACACAGACAGACACGAGATCGGAGGACTGTAAGAATTCACACAGACAGACACGAGAGGCAAGTCAGGGGCATGAGGAAGTCTCGTCAAGCAACTTAGCACCGGCACTATTACTCGCCTGCCACCTGTAAATATATTGTGAGAGGGGAGAGAGAATCTGAGCACCTATGGACTTGTATTGAGTCCAAGTATGATAACCTACCTAATAACTAAATAACTAACGAACTGGTGGTGGTGGTGATGATTACACACGAGGATGGTCTCCATGTGTAGTTAACCAGCTGGCAACACTGACACACAACATCCACATATCTCCACACCACCTCGGAGAGACCAGAATGTATGGACTTGTCCCAACTGCAATGGCGGTGAATCTTCGTAGATTACGTAGATATGTATAAACCGCTTTATACATTGCATTACAACAATGAAAACTCGTGTTGAACGCTGTAATGTGCGGTGAACCATATTTAAAAACAAAATACCACGCCTACAATGGATATATGTTACCAAGGGATACAAAAATAATTGTAGCGGTGGCTTCAAGGGAGACATGAACGGTTGTTGTTTGTGTATGCATTTTGAAAGCATATTGGTTAAATTATCTGTTATGAAACTAAGTCTGAAAGGATTCAACTGCTCATATATTATGAAGCAGACATGCATGTGTAAATTATGGCTACTAATTTTTTTTAAAGATTTAACCTAAAACGATTTCACTTTGATAGATAATATATATCAGCGATTTTGGTTTACTTAGATGTTAATATATGTTTTTATGTTATCTGCGTACTGTTAGTGGTTGATTAGCATTGGTGTGTGATATATTTGGATGGCACACGCAGTTGTGCTTTAAAATAATATCACTAATGGTACAACAATCTGCATATATGCATCATATTTCACATTGTTCACAAGTCCTTTCTGGAATATCGTGTATTGATGTGTGGTAGAACTTTAGATTGTACTCAATAGGCTACTAACAATTATGGCCAGAATTTAATATTTCAAAATAATCTTTGAAATGACAAACATGTTAAAAAAATTGTTATTATAATATAAAATAGTAAAACTGTAATGTTTGTAATTTAAAAAAAAAAAAAAAAGAAAAGTAAAAATTTAATAAACAAAATAAAACAAACCAAAAAACTAAAACAAATTAAAAACAAAAATTAAAACGTACAAAAAATAAAATGTCATATATTAAAACATAAAGAACTAAATAAAAAACAAACAACAAAAATTAAAATAATAGATGGGTGTTATTAGTGTCTGTAGTGGGTAAATTTCAGTGTCATAAGCACAGTAGGAACATCAGTGAGATACCGCTTACTGGTCACTACGTGATGGAGACATGTCCGCCGCTGGGGGACTATGACAATAGGGGGAATGAAACCCTGCCCAGTCTTCAACGCACTAGAATTATAAGCGCATGGTGGCCTCGATTCTCTCTGTCATTTTCTCTCTTCAGATTCTATGTTCTTTGCCTGTGTGGTGATTCTCCTATGGACACCGTTGGCTATAAAAGCAGTAGTTGGTATGAGGAGACATCAACAGTACCCATTTCATAGCTCTCAGGTAATTGAGAAACTAAAGCTCCCCCACCACGACAAAGTGGAAACACCATCGGGGGATATATATATATATATATATATATATATATATATATATATATATATATACGTTTAGTGCCTGTTCCTACCTTTTCGTCGTTGTTATGTGTTACCAAACGACCTTTTTTATGTGGCACATACATCTACCTCGCCGGGGATGGTTGTCCAGGTTGTCCTGATAGAGACAGTTGAGTTTAGCGGGGTGAGTGGCAGGATGGTGGATTGGCTCTTCCTGAAGGACTCCTGAACAGAGCTGACGGGGAGATCGGGTCGGCTTGTTGTAGCACCAACCCATACACCAATGATGAAAGCGAACGGAGAGGAGTACTAGTGGCTGGCCGGGGGTACAACTTGAGACTGCTCTTGAATTATCTGCCTTTGCCTACATCGAGTTCTTATGAGGACTTGGCATGACCGGGACCAGCCCCGGTGGGGACTACACACGAAACAACCATCACGTAGTAGTGCTAATAGAGAAAAATACCAACAAACTAAAGGTGGCGGAATCTAGTAGGCCCGACTAAGGACAGGTCTTTATCACGACCAATATAAGACAGAAAGGAAATTACCAGGCAGCACAAAAATAACCTTACACAACAAACAGAGCGGAACCAATAAAACAAGTATGAATTAGGACTAACAGTCCACACAACCACGGACATCAACAATAACAAACGCCGTGGAAGCAGGTTAAACGAGGTCTAAATTTTAAAAAAATTTTGTTCTTTGAATCAACCAACCATATATATATAAATATTACGACACAATATATATATATATATATATATATATATATATATATATATATATATATATATATATATATATATATATATATATATATATATATATATATATATATATATATATATTGTGTCGTAACAATCCATACCTTTTCTTTTAATAGTCACTACTTGTTTCGTGGTTGGATAGTGGTTGGATTACCCATTTAGTCCCCCGATCAGGATTATGTGAAGTCATGTGTGCAGGTGGTGGATACGTTGAAGAGCAGCTGACATACAGTTGTAGGTTATGGCCTCCAATTTTACGACTGGGTAAAGCTGGGGCAACCATCCCCAACACAGCGCGTCCACAGGTGGCGGATCGTGGAACGATCTCTAGATTTAGAGGTTTGATGCGTTTACCCAGTAAGCAGCCCGGACCAACTGGCGGTGGGCACAGAGGGCGGGGAAGGATCTCACGATAGGACCTGAGTTCCTTAGAAAATACCTCATTTGCTCTGAGACGTGCCTGCCAAGCGAGTCAGGGGCTCTCTAACCCCAAGCCCGGGGAGGTGGAACCCGTTAGATTGGAACAGCAGTCCATCTAGGAGACGGAAAACTAAGCATAAACCTCCATGTTCAAGGTGGACCAGCGTGCTGAGGAACTGCATGGCCATGGGTAAACTGGTCGTGAACTTTGGACGTCTGGAAGGCTTGCGGGGCGGCACCAAGCGTATGGACTCCTGCGGGGCATCCCCTGCCTCTTCTTTAGCAAGCAGGCAATGCTAGGGTGACCGGTTATTTCCTGCAATATCCAAACTTTGCTTATGGAATTTATTCAACACGGGAATCGTCGCCGGAGCTACGCAGCCCGTGCTCTGCGCTTGACACGTCCTTCAGAGGCTAGCGATAGGAGAGTAAGGAGGAGAAGACGAGGGAATGGTGTGAGAAGAAGGCATAGACATAGGAGGACAGGAGCCAAGAGAACAAGAAGAAAAGTGGAGAGACTAGATTTCAACCATGTAAGAGTGGGATACTGTAATTGTCGTAGTGCCAGGCAGAGAGGTCCTGTATTGGAAAGGCTAATATATGATTTTGATGTCCTCATGCTACAGGAGCTAAATACAGACACATATCATTGCCCTGGGTACGCAAGTTATATAAACCCTATTTGGCAGAAGAGACATGGGCAAGGTCTGCTGGTGA
The DNA here is from genome assembly GCA_014155875.1 of Cepaea nemoralis. Lineage (NCBI taxonomy): Eukaryota > Metazoa > Mollusca > Gastropoda > Stylommatophora > Helicidae > Cepaea > Cepaea nemoralis. Next base: position 56,599 of record JACEFZ010002835.1, read on the forward strand.
AGGAAGGAGTGAAGCATGTGGTACTTGACTTGAGCCAATGGAATCACAGTGCAAGAGAGGTCCAGGGTATACAAATGGAGACTGGTGGCTTAAGATGGAACATCATAAATGTATATGCCACAGTGGAATGTTTTGTCAGAAAGGAACACTGGGACTGGCTTAAGGAATTGGAATAATTACCATGTGATAGGCTACTCATAGGTGGAGACTTCAAATGCGAGGAGCGGAGATTGGGACAGTAGGGGGAAAACCGAAAGGGAATTGCCCTTGTAGCCATGGTGGACTCCGATGTGGTCTGCATAAATGACGGTAGGCCGACTAGAATGGCAATGAGGTCTGCGATGCAGACACAGCTATTTACTTGGCACTTGCCTCCCAGTCATCAGTCCTTGATGTAAAGTGGACTGCTTTGAATGACCATGGGAGTGATCACATGCCATGCTCAGTCCTGATCTCTAAATCCAGGAAAGTTAAGGCTGGGAAAGCGCGCAAGACCTTCCGATATGAGTGGACCGATTGATTTCTTGGACGCCTCAGACAAGGGGCATGCCACAGGACTGTTAAAACTCATTTTTGTGCATCCCCCATAGTGGACCCCAGAAGTAGACGATGCTTGGAAAGCAAAGAGAGTTGCAGTGAAGTAGCTAAGGAAAGCGCAGCAGACACCCCAAAGCTCACGAGAGGAAGTGGACACATCGGAAAATATCAAGAAAGACAAGGTGGAGGTCTTCTAGCGCTGTGATGTAGAGGCCAAAAACGCAAAATGGGAATGTCTCGTGAAGGAGATTGGAGGTGAAATAACACTGAAGAAATTCTGGAAACTGCACAGACAAATGCAAAGAAAAGATCGGCCTATGACAGTGGGAACAATTTATAGAGATGATGGTGTGCCCGTGACAACAGACAAAGAGAAAGGGGAGGCGTTTCTCCAGAGATTTTTAGAGCATACCAATCATAATGATGCGGACACCAGGGATGCAGTTAGAGGGGAATTATCTGAGACCATGAAGAACATGCACTATGAAGACATCATACGGGGTGAAGATGTTAGACTTATTTTGAAAAAGGCAAAAGACACGGCACCATGGCCCGATGGTGTTAAGTATGGCCACATGAAGGCTCTGAGCGATGCAGACCTGAAGGACATGACTGACTGCTTTAACCAGAGCATTAGGACAGCATCAGTACCGCAGGATTAGGTACACAGCTATCTCATCCCTCTCCCAACAACATTCAAGGATCATTCAAAGCTTAGAGGCTATATGATCATCACCCTTCAAAATACATTTGGGAATGTTCTAGAGAAGATAGTCGCTGTCAAGCTGCAAGAGTTTTTGGAAAGGGGGGAAGCTTCTTCCAAGGGACCTGCGGAGCTACAGGCCAGGACAAGATACCTGGTCAAATGCAGCCACTTTTGCCTTTGATGTTTATGAGGGGTTCCAGAGTAGACAGGAAACGATGGCGGTACCGCTTCATCTCGAGGATGCATACACTAGAGTTCGATATGATATTTTGATGACCGCACTGATGGAGAAGGGGGTCAATCCCTGGTTGGTGAACTGGATAGCAGCCGACCTGCATTCTCGTCGGGTTGCTCTCCTTCTGGGTGCAGGGACCTCAGAGCCACATATTTTAACCCCAGGACTGCCACAGGGATCTGCAATCTCGCCGGTGCTCTTTAACATGTATACGAGCAAGAATACAAACCTAGACGCACCAGGGGTTGGAAGGATACTAACATTTGCAGATGATATTCTTGCATACAGGTAGGGGAGAGATATGGAGCAAACAGCCCAGGAGCTACAGGCGACAGTAGACGAAGTGATTGACTGGTGCACATGAAATGAGTGCTGTCATCCACCTGGAAAAGGCGGCTGTTGTATTGTGCTCTCTGGACAACAGGATTGTGAGAGCTGATGTCCCAAGCCTCGCGATAGATAGTAGAAGAGTCAAAGGAGAGAACAAACTGGAGTATCTGGGAATCACATTCAAGGACCATGTGGCGACAGTTGTGACAAGGTCTCAAAAGGGACTCAATGTACTTCAAACTATGGCTGCAATGGACACAGAGCAGAGAATGCGTTTCACACTATACCAGCAATTGATCATCTCAGTGATTGATTATGGACTAGGACTGCTCACTGTCTCAAAGAAGCAGTTGATGAAATTAGAGCGCATACAGAACGAAGCTATGCGAGTCATTCTGGGATGCACCAAAGACACCCCAGTAGTTTACACGCGTTACATCCTTGGAATGCCGACTGTTTCTGGTAGGCTCAAGGTGATGCAGGCGAAGGCATACCTCAGAGTAGCTGCAGATACAGATCACCCGTTGCATAAGGCGCTGGACGCCGTTAAGGATCAGCGACTGATAAGGGAGAAATCATGGATGGCTCAGGCGGAGGATGCGATCAGACAGGTGTGAGAACATTAGGCGAGGAGAGGAGTGGGTCAGAGAGTCAGCGGAACAGTCAGACTTGTGCAGAGTTATAATCACATTGAGCCGGGAGTGCAGGGAGTGGCCAGCAGGGGCCACGGAAGTGGAAATCCAGCAACTAATTCAGGATAATGCTAGCTCGGGTGATGTGATTATCTACACAGATGGGGCGTTGTTGAGTGGTAGGAGAATGTGCCTGATGGTTCTTAGCAAAAGCTAATGGTCGACGTTTGGTGCAGGAGAGCCTGGCATATGATACCACAACATCTAGCTTAAGAATTGAGGCTGAGGCGGTCAGTGCAGCTTTCCACTGGATGGAGAATACGATACACATACACATCGTGATTGTAACTGACTCAGAATGCATGCTGAGGAAGGTGAGGACAGGCAAGCTTCGGGCAGAGTGGCTTGCTTCGCTTCGGAGGTCACGGGTGGCAAGCATCTACTGGATCTTTTCTCCGGGGCATGCCTGTGTGCTGGGGAATGAACAGCGGACAGATTGGCTGGCTCTGCAAAACTGGGTGGATTATTGATGCATGACAAGGCAGACGTGGTTGCGGCCTTGTGTGAGCACGTGTACACCTCCGAGGAGCAAATGGATCACCATGGTCTGGCAAGAATGAGACAGCGAGGAATGACGTCGGACTTGGCCAACGCTCGACGCTCAGAGGAAAGGCGAGACGTACATATAATCAGACAGCTACTGGTCCTATTGATGTTGGAACTCTTCGCTGGCTGATGCGGATGGGAACGGAGCGCTTATGGGAATGCCCCGAATGCTGTGATGTCGGTTCCTTAATCAATCAATCTATCGATCAATCATTTCACGACGGTCGCAGATGATCTCTTTGTTTTGTCCGATGAGACGGGTAGGCGGATAAAATTTCGTTGGACACCTTTCTCTGAGAGTTTAGTTAACTTTCAATCATCCTGTGGCGTGCCGTACTCTGAAGGGTACTATCTGATTGTGTCCTGTAGGTACCTGGTCGCTAGAGACATTACTTTTTACGAGGGCCGATTCAGAGAGGAGGATGAAGTATGATCACTAACACGGTTCAATGCAGGATTCATATTGAAAGCCATGATTCTTCCTTGGGAAGTTTTCTTAGGGAAACTAACTAGTGTCGCGATGCATATGGTCTTGTTGTGGCAAATTGTCTGTGATATGCTTGGTTAGATCTGAAGGTATATTAAGGATGCGGAGAGTGATAACTGATAGGTGTAGATAAATAGCGGCATATAGCTGGGATGTTCGCTTCTTTAGCTTCTTTTCTAGATCCCATTTTGTCTTCAAGAAGGAGAAATAAAACCGAGTGACAGTATTTGTTTCAATGTAAATGAGAGTCGAAACCTCGATATCCTAATCCTTGAGCGACCGTTCATGTAATGCCAATTTGAAACCTCTGTTGTACCTATAATCGACGTCGGTTTTGTTAGAATCTTCATCATCATCCGACGGAGAGAGGCAAGAATTTCCGGGTGAATTTGTGTTCCTAGTTGTCCACGTTTGTACAATCGCTGTTGGTCACTCGAATAACCTTATACAAATCATATTTCGAAAATAACAAACTGTCTTAAAGATTGATAGTGAAGTAGCTCATATCATCATATTAAGAGAGGCATGTGGCAGAGACGTACACTGTTAATATTAAATATGCAGTGGATATTGTAATGACTGCAGACAATGAACATGATCTGCAACAGGTAATAGATGCGGTTAGTGTGCACAGCGAACAACTACAGGTCACATTAAATTGTAAAAGCACACATAATATGTTCGTTTCCATGATGAAATGTAATATACGGGGCGAACAGTAATATTCTAAAACAAGTGAATCGGCACACCTATATATTCTGAACATATATATACTATCTACTGGGAGATGCCTTGAAGAGATTAGAACAAGAATGACAATGGTGCCCGTTTACAAAATGCAATTCATACTGACCAATAGAAAGATTTCAAGTGCAACGAGAAAAAAATAGATTGTTGAATTACTCTACTTTTGTATGGATGTGAAACGCGGTCAATGAGCAGACAAGCTGAAAAACATATAATGATATCCGAAATATGGTATCTGAGGAAATGGCTACAAACGCCATGGACAGTCAGAACAACGAATGAGCAACCTCTACACGAATTAAATTAAAACATTAAACTATTTAGATAAATTAGGTGTTGACAGTCAAGATTGTTGGCATGCTACGAGAAGAAATAAACTAGAACAGCCGGTTACACCTGACCTGTTTGAAGGGGAAAGAACAAGAGGAAGGCAGAGAGGCAAACATATGTATGGCTTGGCTACATGACATAATCGAGTCAAATATACCGAGCTGATCCACGACTCTGATGATAGTTTGAGATAGCGAAACATTACCGCCCACGTTTATCGGCATGGAACCTGATCACGGTGATGCCCATGAGGTACCATGACACTGACCACCATATCCACAGCGTATTGGTTCAGAAAGGCTTGAAGCACAAGCACACAGTACAGACTTGAAATAATGTGCAGTAATTTTCACTAGTCGCTTCTGGTATTCTGTGTTCTTCCCGCCTTCCCCATTGTGTTATGAATATTGCAGCTCGTTTCGATCATTGTAATGTGTCATAGGTTGCAATGTAGAAATAGGTATAAGAGGATATAATAGTCTCAAGGGATATAATCATAAATTGTATGTTAAAGTAACAAGGGAGACAAGACACATAATTTATTAGCGCACAGATAAAGGTTGTGTAATGCACATGATTGTGTTTAAGAAAGTATAGCATGATTTCTGAAGAAATATATTGCCGTTATGATCAATATCTACTACATTGAATTCAAGTAATTGCGATATCGTAGATTTCCAGTATGTGACCTCACGTGTTAGATAATATTTCAAACGGCGCGAGGTCTACCTTCGGGATTATATATCTAGTGCACTACTCGTTTAATTGCATAGCCTTGTGAGTATGGTCATCTAATATTTTTGGCTGGCACGTGTACATGTGCCACATAATATCAAATATGGTCGTAGAAATTTGTAAAGGCACGCATAAATGTGATGTCGGTGTTCGTCTTTGATTCAAAAGTGGATCACACCGGTCGCTGATGTGCACTTTCACGATGCAGTTATGTTTGATCCTTGCAAAAACAAGCCACCATTTGAAGTGTCCAACTCCAATGACTCTCAATCGTCAAACATGTAACATGTTTTACCGTAGTTGTCTTTCAAATAAGAGAATGCGGTGACCAAGCACATCCGTGTGTCACCTCTTACTTGGTCCGCTCATCACTGTCTCGGCATTAAACTGACTTAGAAACCGTTTTACTTGGTCATCTCAACACCAAGGTGTTATTCCCTCTGTCCATCGTTTACATGGTTGGCCTCTTTGACTGCTTCCATTTATTTCTGTACATCATTGCCTGTTGTGGTATAATGTTAGTTGGTAGCCTATTTATATGGTTGAACCATTTAACTTGATACTTTCTTATAATATCCAGCACTGATATAATCCCAACTTTAGTCCTGATTTGTGATAGCACATACTTGCTAGGAAGATTGTGTTGTAGAGTATTTTTGAGTATCTACTGATACGCATTTGTTTTTAAGTATTGGTGCCATTTAACCTTTGACTTAGTTTTCCTATCTTCGTATTATGATTTGCCACTTTATGATATTATATTTCCATAGTACGTGCAGCTCTTTATGTGTTTTAAGGGATGTTCTTTTAGATTAATCGTTTGTTTTTGTTGTTTTTTTTAAATCTTTGGTAGTTAGTATCGTTGTTTTACTTATTGTAATGTTCATACTATGCTATTTACACACTTCGCTGAGAGTATTAATGTGGCCTTGTAAGTATGCTTCTCACTTTACGATTAGCACTTGATCGTCCGCAAATAGGAGTATTTTAATGGTATAGTTTGTCATTGATTCTTCGTCTTAGTTTCGTTTTTCGTGTGGTTGTGTTACGGTCTCTGTTTGGCTTTTTTTAACGTTATAAACAAGAGGAGTGATATGAATCAAACTTGTCACACCGTGTGTTCTTACTGAAGCAGAGTGGAAAAAGAAAAGCATAATAATAATAATAATAATAATAATAATAATAATAATAATAATAATAATAGAGTAAACTACTGATATACCCTTTGCAGTTATATAACATATAGAGTGCAACGGTGTCACGTTCGGACCAAGAGAACAAAGAGACGAAACCACTCACTGCTCGCCAATTACTGAGCAGGGAAAGTAAACAGAAATAAGAATTCCAAGGTTCTAGAGACAGAGGCTAGAACTATTTCTATGTCCCAGTCCAGACAACGAATTCATTTTATAGGCTTTAACAGCATCAGTACACAAAATAAGCTACCAAGTTAGAAACAACACATAAATCTATTTATTGATCAAATTATACAATTTCAGAGATAACTAATGCTCATACAAACTTTGAAGCATAAGAAACAAAGACTATAAGCAGTTACAGTCTAAGATCAAACACTAACTATGAGTGGTCTCTAGTAAACAACCAGACTTATGCCCTTAATCTGGGCCAGGTCTGTCAGGTATATCAACTGAATGGTTAAACGCCTAAACTGAGTGGAATGTGACACTCAAACAAACCATATAATATGTAAGGTGTGACCAAAAAAAAAAACATTAGGTAATACAAACACTTATGCTATGACTAAGAATGTAAGTCTCGGCAACAATGTACGAAATAGCGACACAATGTAAGAACGAACAATATATTTTAAGGACTAGCACTCAGTAAAACTTCTTAGTACGGTGCTTTAAAACATTAACAATTTCAGAGAGAGTGAATGCGTGAGAGTGAATGAATGAGCGGAAGAGTGAATGTGTGAGCGTGAGAGTGAATGCGTGTGTGTGTGTGTGTGTGTGTGTGTGTGTGTGTGTGTGTGTGAGAGAGAGAGAGAGAGAGAGAGAGAGAGAGAGAGAGAGAGAGAGAGAGAGAGAGAGAGAGAGAGAGAGAGAGAGAGAGCATCACTATATTTACGTCACACATTTTATGTACACATTTTTCTCCATGTTTAACATTTTTATGAGACTTCTCATGACAAGTGTCAGTGTATGTGTGTGAGTAAAGTGTGGGAGTTTGTTCATACTAATTTCAATACTAACGTGAGACATTTTGTATGTGTCTAGATGTGAGGAAGTGTGAGTGTATGTGGAGGATGTGTGCGAGTGTGGGGATATGTGTGGGTGGGGTTGTGTGGGTGGGGGTATGCATTTGGATGGGTTGGGGTGTGTGGGTTTTGGTGGGTAGTGGTATTTGTGGGTATTGGTGGGATGTGTGGATGGATGTGTGGGGGTGAAAGTAGGGGTGTTGGAATGGGTGTGGGGGATGTGTGTATGGGTGGAGGATATGTGTATGGGACGGATGCAGAGGATGTGTGTTTATGTGGGTGGAGATGTGTGGATGGTTTGAGAAGTATGTGTGAGAGGCGGGGTTGTGCGGGTAGGGGATTGTGTTGGGTGGATTTGGGATGGAAGGGCGGGTGGGGAGAAGTGTATGGTGTGTGGGTTTGAGATATGTGTGCGGTGTGTTGGCGGGGGATGTGTGAATGATGTGTGGGTGGAGGGTATGTTTGTGGTGGTATGGGTGGTGGATAGTGTGTGGTGTGGGGGATGTGTGTGATGGGTGCGGGGAATGTGCATATGGGTGGGGTATATGTGTGGGTGAGCAGGGGATTGTGGTGGTTGGGGGAAGTATGGAGTGTGGGTGGGAGATGTGTGTGTGTAGGTGGGGAATGTGTGGGTGGGGGTGTGTGAGTGGCTTAGGGATGTGTAGGTGGGTGAGGGAGTTGTATGTGTCGGGGTGGGATGTGTGAGTGGGTGGAGGATGTGTGTGGGGGTAGGGGTATTGTGATCGAGAGATGTTTGGTTGGGGGTGGGTGGGGGTGTGTGGGTGCATAGTGGAGGATGTATGCGTGAGTGAGTGTGTGTTGGTGGACGGGTAGGGAATGCGTGTGTGGGTGGGGAGAGGTGTGTGGTGTGTTGGTTGGTGATATTGTGTGGCTGAGATATATGTGTGTGGGTGGGGGATTTTTGTGGTGTGTGAGTGGGGGTATGTGGGGTGGATGGATAAGGGTATCTGTGTGGGTGTGGGTGGGAATATTGTGTGGTATCTGGGTGGGGAATATGTGTGTGGTGTGTAAGTGGGGATGTGTTGGTGAGGGATATGTGTGTGTGTGTGGTGCGTGGGTTGGGAATAGTGCGTGGTAGGGGGTGTAAGTGATGTGCGGGTGGGGGATTGTGTGGTGAGGGATTAGGTTAAGGCATGTGTGGGTGGGTGGAAGTTGTATGTGTGGGTGGTGGGGTGTGTGTGAGTGGATTGGGGATGTAGGGGTGGTTAGGGAGATGTGTGTGTGTGTGTGGGGGGGGGGGGGGTAGGGACATGTCAGTTGGTGGGGATGTGTGTGTATGGTTTGGGGATGTGTGAGTGGATGTGCGATGTGTGGGTTGGTGGGGGATTGTGTGTGTGTGTGTGGGTGGGGAATATGTTGTCGATGGAGATGTGGCTGGGGGATGGGTGGTTTGAGGTGTGGGTGGGGAGAGGATGTGTGGGGTAGGGTGTGGATGGGCGTGGGATGTGTGGGTTGGTGGGGGAATATTTGTGGGTGGCGAGTGTATTTTGGTTGGGGGATCAGGTGAGGGCAGTGTGTGTGGGTGGGGGATGTGCGGGAGGGGGATGGGTCGGTTGGTGGGGTATGTATGTGTCCCTTGGTGTGCGTGTGTGTCGGTAGGTGGGGGTGTGTATGTGTCCCTTGGTACGCGCGTGTGTGGGTAGGTGGGGGTGTGTGTGTGGGTGGGGTGATGTAAGGATAGGTGGGTGTGTGTGTGGGTGGGGTGATGTAAGGATAGGTGGGGGTCTTGTGTGGGTGGGGTGATGTAAGGATAGGTGGGGGTAAGTGTGTGTGAGTGGGGGTATGTAAGGATAGGTGGGGGTATGTATGTGTCCCTTGGTGTGCGTGTGTGGGTAGGTGGGTGTGTGTGGGTGGGGTGATGTAAGGATAGGTGGGGGTGTTGTGTGGGTGGGGAGATGTAAGGATAGGTGGGGGTGTTGTGTGGGTGGGGTGATGTAAGGATAGGTGGGGGTATGTATGTATCCCTTGGTGTGCGTGTGTGTTGGTAGGTGGGGGTCTGTATGTGTCCCTTGGTGCGCGCGCGTGTGGGTAAGTGGGGGTGTGTGTGTGGGTGGGGTGATGTAAGGATAGGTGGGGTTGTGTGTGGGTGGGGTGATGTAAGTATATGTGGGGGTGTTGTGTGGGTGGGGTGATGTATGGATAGGTGGGGGTGTGGGTGGGGTGATGTATGGATAGGTGGGGGTGTGTGTGTGGGTGGGGTGATGTAAGGATAGGTGGGGGTGTTGTGTGGGTGGGGTGATGTATGGATAGGTGGGGTGTGTGTGTGTGGGTGGGGTGATGTATGGATGGGTGGGTGTGTGTGTGTGTGGGTGGGGTGATGTATGGATAGGTGGGGGTGTGTGTGTGGGTGGGGTGATGTATGGATATGTGGGGGTGTGTGTGGGTGGGGTGATGTAAGGATAGGTGGGGGTGTTGTGTGGGTTGGGGTGATGTAAGGATAGGTGGGGGTGTGTGTGTGAGAGTGGGGTGATGTAAGGATAGGTGGGGGTATGTATGTGTCCCTTGGTGTGCGTGTGTGGGTAGGTTGGTGTGTGTGGGTGGGATGATGTAAGGATAGGTGGGGGTGTTGTGTGGGTGGGGAGATGTAAGGATAGGTGGGGGTGTTGTGTGGGTGGGGTGATGTAAGGATAGGTGGGGGTATGTATGTATCCCTTGGTGTGCGTGTGTGTTGGTAGGTGGGGGTGTGTATGTGTCCCTTGGTGCGCGCGCGTGTGGGTAAGTGGGGGTGTGTGTGTGGGTGGGGTGATGTAAGGATAGGTGGGGTTGTGTGTGGGTGGGGTGATGTAAGTATATGTGGGGGTGTTGTGTGGGTAGGGTGATGTATGGATAGGTGGGTGTGTGTGTGTGGGTGGGGTGATGTATGGATAGGTGGGGGTGTGGGTGTGGGTGGGTGATGTATGGATAGGTGGGGTGTGTGTGTGGGTGGGGTGATGTAAGGATAGGTGGGGGTGTTGTGTGGGTTGGGTGATGTATGGATAGGTGGGGTGTGTGTGTGTGGGTGGGGTGATGTATTGATAGGTGGGGGTGTGTGTGTGGGTGGGGTGATGTATGGATAGGTGGGGGTGTGTGTGTGGGTGGGGTGATGTATGGATAGGTGGGGGTGTGTGTGTGGGTGGGGTGATGTATGGATAGGTGGGGATGTGTGTGTGGGTGGGGTGATGTATGGGTAGCTGGGGGTGTGTGTGTGGGTGGGGTGATGTATGTATAGGTGGAGGTGTGTGTGGGTGGGGTGATGTATGGATAGGTGGGGGGGGGTGTGTGGGTGGGGTGATGTATGGGTAGGTGGGGGTGTGTGTCTGGGTGGGGTGAAGTATGGATAGGTGGGGGTGTGTGTGTGGGTGGGGTGATGTATGGATAGGTGGGGGTGTGTGTGTGGGTGGGGTGATGTATGGGTAGGTGGGAGATGGGTCTCATAATTAGCCTTGTTTATGTTTACAACATTCATTTCACAATGTTTATTTTTCTTCCTATGTAAATGCATAATGCTCTTGATGAACGAAAGACGAGTGATTGGAAGGGCCGAATGTAAGACGGGCCTGCGCGCCCAATTTGTGACCCTAATAAAGTTGATTTGATTTGATTTGATTTAACTTTAATTGGGCTTGTCTGCATGTGGCAAAGGGCATACAAACGCAATCTGTAATCAGCGTCCGAAACACAGTTGCGGACGATTTGGCAGCAGGCCACATGGTGATGGTTTTCAAACAATGGTATGAGTTCGCTAAGAAAGCAATGGCAAATTACTGAATGTAAACTTTCTAAGATATCACTAATTGCCAACACATACTGGTGTTGACTGTGATGTCCAGTAAAGGATATGCATCTAAAAACATACGACATAAACAACACTTTTGTGCTTGTAACAATTAGACACAACATCTCAACACTTGATTGGGTTCACCCACATCAGACATAAACAACGTACAAGTTAGTTAGTTAGTTAGTCGACAGATCATCCTCATTGCACATCGAACCATTCAGTCCATTAGTGCTCGGATCCCCTCCTCAGCAAATCCCGCAACGTGTAGCGGCTAACGACGCCAGTTCTGTGTTGATTTATCAATCTTCTTTGGCTTCCTGCGTAGTTTTCTTGTTTGGCCACCCCTCTTTTAATTTGCTGCTCTCGCAGTCTGGCCATTGTTGTAGATTCACAGTCATCACTTGGTTCTCGCAAAAGTCTTACTTCTCGTAGAGCATTCAGAATGTCGGCCTGGTCCATGGCGCGTGCGCCCTCCACAGTAGCCTCACCTGCGAGCTTTTCAGCCCGCTCATTTCCTTGTACTCCCGCATGCCCTGGCACGAAGATGAAACTAATCTTTGCCAGCCGAGACCGCTCCAGAGGCAGCAACCATTCTCTTCGGATCGACCCCTCCTCTATCCTCTTGATCATGTCCATTGAGCCGCTAAGGAAACAAGCCCTAGTGAATGTCTGTGTCTCGAGCCATGTTATTGCTTTACTTACTGCCATGACTTCTATGGTCAGGCTACTTGTGGTTTCAGTGAAAGCACCAGAGTCCTCCTTCACAATTCTCCCTCCGGCCCGAGCTGTAAAGGCCCATGAGCTTCTCACATGTCGGACGACCGACCCATCTGTGTAGATGACCGCGTCACCGTCTAGCGAATTCTCGAAAATCAACGCTTGTACTTCAGCCTCAACAGCAGCCGGATTTTCTTGTCTGCATTTTCTATCTAGCTGGATGCAAACTGAAAAGGATGGGCAGAAATCTGTTGGCACTTGCACCCACTCCTCGCCAGGTTCTAAGTCCTCAAGTGAACACACCTGTTTAATCAAACAACTTACTTGTACCGGTTACAATCCGTCCCAACAATATACATACCTACATCAGACATAAACACACCTTGTACTGATTACAGTCATACACAACATCTCAACACTGATTGGGTGTTTCACCCACATACAATAAACAATGAATCTATAATGATAATTAGACTAATACTCCCACATACTTTACTTAAACGGCTATATTTATCAAGGAAAGCACAATAAGCTCACTGCCTGCACATTATCACATTGTTTATGCATTCTTTTGTCTTATGCCACTGCTATCACACTGAAACAACATTATGTCCCCTACAGACTTCTCGTTTAGTTACTTTAACTTTATGCAGGCCACATATTCATAGCTATAGATCACTGTTATTCTTTAGAATATAATACAACCGAAATCAAACATGACCTATTACTACTCCATAGTTCTCTGTTCTCATTCCTCTGTTTGCTTTTACACACACTAGAAACAATTATTACATGCAAGGCATTAGGACTCTCAAATCTTTTATAACAGAAACATATGACACATTTTTTCCCCTCCTTCTATGATGCACTACATGTATCAATCAAGCCCACAGTTTCCATAGTTGCCGCTCTGCGAACAAACAACAACTTTCATATACTGGACATTACGGTGCATTATTCCATCAGTGCACAGTGCTCTTCTTCCTACTGTAAAATACTTCATATATTAACGAACTGCTCTCCTCATGTACATCACACCTGATGCTTCCATATCTCCTACAGCGCTATACCCCTTTACTAATACCAAGTCCACATGCGTATGCCCAGAAGAGTGGGATAGAATGGATCTGACATAAGGGTATGAAGGCATGAATTAAATCGGTGTGAAGAGGATACCGTAGAAGATGTGCAAGAGATGGCACAGGATTACTCGAATTGATGGTTGTGGTGGAGGTGTATGAGGAACAACAAGATAGACCCGCAGGTAATGAGTGGTACATGTTTGAACCAGGGGACTTGAGCATAAGATCCTCCGAGTGAATCCGCCTAAGAAAAGGCAAATGGTGTTGTGTTTTAAAATGCTGATGCATTTATTTGAATGCTTAGATTGTTAAGACAAGCGGTAACGGGTGTCGAGGTTATTGTTTTTCTTACTTATTGATATTTATGGTATAATGTGTTTATGTTGTATATGCTGGTCTATTAAAAGTTGTAGTGAGAGAGGTGAGGTTTACATTCATGTTGGATGATTGTGCTTTTGTAACATTGCTGCTGCTCTGGTAACATAGGGGCTATTTCTTCTTACTGATGTTATCATTTTCGTCATTAGTACTAATGCCTGGTAATAGTATACGGTTAGGTCACATGTTTCGTTGTAGACATTATTGATATTCCTAACTGTTTGATGTATGGTGGTGTACATGTTTGCTGTTTCACCTTCAGATGACTCGGTAGAGCAAGGCGTTTCATAGAGGTATAGTTTAGGGATATAAACAATATAAAACGAAACAAAGTAGTGCAGCTTTACTTAACATAATTACGACAAATGCAGGAAGTTGCGGCGATTAGCCTTCATCAACAAACACATTCACAAAACACAACATATAGTCAAGGAGAGATCTTGTGACTACATTAACACGTGACGACAAGACGAGAAGAATGAAAAGATTAAAAAGATAAAAGCAATGAAGAGAAAATGAAAATTGGAAAATAGTATTCATACTTACCTCATAATTCCGTGCTGTGTATAACTCTCAATATCACCGACGTCTTTTTTTATACCCAACAGTGGGAGTGGGTTATATGATGATAACGGGGTAGTGGGTGTGACGGTCAGTGAGCATCCCAGGTACTGGAGTGGAAGTGGTACATTGAAAGATGTGGGAAGGGGTGGAGGTAGGAAGGTAGGACGGCAACCTGTGATAGTGGTCTGAGAATGGTATCTGAGCAATGCCAGTAGATGTACTTATAAGCATGAGTGGGTGCCAGTAAATGGGTTGGACCTAGTGGACGAATGTTGAAGAGCAATGGTATGTGCACCCAAGTATGATGGTGATACTACCCAAACTCTCATTCTGCAATCCTTTATGTTATTGTGAGGCGAGTCCTAAAGTCAGAGTGGAGTGCTATGCGTGATCGCACATACATACATCTACACCACTTAACAGACATTCATAGTGTACATAGCCATGTGCAAGGTATATATGAGAAGATAGAGACTCTCATATATACATTGCACATGCCCATGTACACTATTGTATGAATGTCTGTTGAGAGGCGTAGACATATGTATGTGCGCTCACGCAAAGCAATCCATCTTGACTTTAACGTGAGTACAGAATGTGAGTTTGGTTAGCATCACCATCACACTTGGGTGCACATGCCATTGCTCTTCAATATTTTTTCTACTAGGTCCAACCTATTCACTGGTACCCATTTGTGCTTTTAAAGTACATCTACTGGGATTGCTCAGATACCATTCTCAGACCACTATCACAGGTTGCAGTCCTACCTTCCTGCATCAACCCCCTCCGCCCTTCTGTCAATGTACCCCTTCCACCCCAGTACCTGGGATGCTCAATGAACCTTCACACCCACCACCCCGTCACGACCCTACACCCCACTCCCTCAGTTGGGTATGAAAAGAAGACATCGGTGATATGTAATAATACAATAATAAAATATTTAAATATTTACCTATGAAACATCACAATGATTGCAATGAGTTGCAATATTTATATCGCATGAGGACTGGGGGTAACACTCAATATCCCAGCGATGATTGGTGGACATTACTGCACACGATTTCAAATCTGTACTTTGTGGTTGTGTTTACTGTGTCTGCCTTTCCGCACCAATATGCTGCAGGGATGGTGGTCGGTGTCATCGCATCATAATTAGATGCCATGCCGATAATCGTTGGTTGTCATGTTTCGCCATCTCACACGATCACCAGAGTATTGATCAGCCGTGTGCATTTGTCTGGGTTATGCCACCTGGCCAAGCCATATAGGCTTTTACCTCTCTGCCATCCCCTTGTTCTTTTCTCGTAAAACTAACCAGTTGTCACCAAGATGTATATTTCACTTCTTCTCATAACCCGCCCACATCTCTTGACTGTCCATGACTAATTTATCTAATCAATGTACAATTTTCATTTTTTTTTTACTTGCTCATTGATTGCAATATCTTCCCAAAGTATTATTTGCATTTTCCCCAGAAGCCATAATACCACTATCATTAGATGTTTCTCAGCGTGTTTGCTCATTGGCCAGTTTACCAACCAAGCAAAAGTAGAGGTCCTATGTAACACTTCACCAAACTTTCTTCTTGTGGTCAGTATGCTTTTCATCTTGGAAAAGGCCACCCCTGTCATAGTGATCCGTTTTCTAATCTTTACAAGGTACATTCCATATAATATTATAACTGTTCCGAGATGTTGTACCAGTTCAATAGTTTAAGAATATTACTGTTTGCCCAGATCTTAATTTGTAATATTGTTTTTTCTTTCTTAGAAACGAACATAATCTCTGCCTTCTTACAATTTAATTCTAACCATAGCTGTTCACTGTCTACAATAATTGCATCTACTAATTGTTGCAGCCGGTCTCTCTGGCCGAGGGATTACAACACTTTCTCCGTAATCCCGTTTATCACGCAGATTCTCGTAGAGGGGCGAGAGCTGGGTAGGTTCGATCCCCGCTGGTGACTTGCGAGATAACTGAGCCGGCCGCTCAGAAAGCAATGGCAAACTACTGAGCGTAATCTTGCCAAGAAATCAACATACAGCTGAAAGATGCTGATGTTGACAGCGATAATCTCATCTCTTCTGAATTCATATTATTATTTTCACTACTGGTATTTGTCACAGGATAAATAAACTTGTTAGTTGCGACCGATGATAACCAGGCCCGACATTATTCTGCTAACACAATTGACTCTGTAATGGTGAACAAACTGAGGAAAATACGTCGGTACAGATTCTCTGCACCTGATCGACAGTGTGTATGAGATCAAAGGGAGTCACGTCGAGTTGTCTACACACAGTCGACAGTTTGATGACAGGATGCTGTTCGAGAGGTGTGTACTGGCGACATTTGTCTACAAAACGGAAGTTGGCCGTTGCAAGTGATAGACAGAATGCCTGCTAGAGGTCAGAAGGATTCTGTAATGGGAGAAAGGTCTCCGGCTTACAGACAACCCGGATATTTGTTAGATGAGACAAAGAACTCCCCAGATGAAAAGGAAACTTGACAGCTAATTGACTCTGGTTAGTCTGGAAACAGGAGGACAAAGCCAGATTCTGGACTGATTGGCGTCTGGACTTTCTAGTGACTCACTCAAGCACCCATATAAAACCCAGTGCAGTAAACAGGTGGATGGAGTCGAGGAAAACATTCTGCTGTGTTAGGATTAGGGATTATTCCGAGTTGTGTTATACTAAAGGGACTGGGCTGTCTTAGTAGTGATAGTTATCCGCGGACATAGATCCAATCGGATTGCCTAGTTTCTCGAGTAACAACAGGAATAGACATATGGTAGGCAATTAATTATATCTAACTTGAGAGTATGATTAGGAATAGAGTACAGTACTGTGTGGTGATATAATGTATTATAGGTGCAGTGATATAATGTATTATGATTAGTGATAGAATGTTCTATAAGTGCGGTGCTAGAAAGTATCATAGGAGCGTCGGCACTAGTATTCTATTGTGTGGCTTCAACTAGCTTGTGTTATATATCATTTTACTCGGGAAGTTGAGGACAATGTAGTGGAATAATAATTAGAGAGATTAAGGATGGTTGAGAGGGAGGAGGGGAATGTGTAATGGTAGGATCTTCCAGTAGGCCATCTGCTGGGTTTCTACCCGTTCCTTTAGTCTTTCCTGGTGTTGTCATGTCTCGGATCATATGATTGAGTTATTTGGCCGTATGACAGAGATCGGATCTCTGTTATAGATCTGAGTGCTGTTATTGGCCTACACTTGCCTAATTCTGGCCAGGACTGAGTTGCCCTCACCATGATGTTATCTGCTCTACAGGTTCCATGTACAGTTCCCCTTGAGTGTTCCACTTGAGTGTGCGATGATTTACTACGAAGAAGCAGGTTCAAAGTTTTATACAAGGAGGGTTCAGCATCTGAAGACAGAGGTTGCTGAGAGGCCGCTACATAGGGCATATACCCAAGTTGGTTTGCGGGAACCTGGCTTCTGCTGAGCAGGACATGTTGACGAGATTGAGGTTTAGCCAAGTGATAGATGTATCAATAAACAGTCAGAACATTGCATAATTTATACTGATACCCAGAACAGTTAGATTGTGGTGTTAATATGAGGAATCTTTAGAACCAGTGACTCTAGATCCATTAAGATTTCTCCACTAACAGTGACAATAGGATTAGAATTTCCGAGGAAGTTCATAGTGTGAATCAGACTCTAATTAGACAGTGTTTGTCAGGGATGTCCAAGCATCCTGGTGGTTCCAGAGACAACGGAGGAAGTCTTCACGTGACCGGAGGAGCATCACTTGGGTGAGGCTACTTGTATGGGATACATGGTGCTGGTGTGTCTTCAGCACAGGGATGAGAATGAATATCCTCTTGAACACTGATCTGAGTCTATAGACGATTTAGAATACACGTCACGCATTCTACACCTTATACACACATACACGTCTCCTACATATAAACTTTGCTTTAATAAATTTCTTGTTTTTATTTGTTGAAGCGAGAGTTGTCAAGTATGTTATGTTGGAGAAGAATGAGAGGGGGCATGATCCAGGGGTGAGTAAGAGTGAGAGGAAGGTGTCTACAGATTGAAGGAGTGTGTGGACGGAGTCTGCTGGATATCTCCAGAATAGAGATATTGAATTAAAACAAATGTGGGTGTTGATTCTCTTCACTCCAGGGACGACACTAAAGTGGTAAAGAAGAACAAGTAACTAATACGACAGTCATTCTTTACACACACACTACAGTATTGATGATCGTATTCCGGTACAAACCTTGGGCCTTGTCCATGTTGGATTGGAAGCACAAGACTGCACAAAGGCTTCCGATTTAATCAGACATGTCGACTTTATTAAAAAAAGCTTGCAGAACTTCATATTCATTTGAAATACTCAGAATTGTGACTGACGAGAACAAGGACAAAGCCCTCATCGAACGCTATCTAGAGTAGAGCAACCAGACAGACATGAGAAGCCGAAATCTTGCAAGGGAGGTCACCTCAGACATGTGTAAGGCCCAGAACATTTCGGATGAAGACACAGTGACAGTGAAAGAAATCAAGGCTGTATTTCGACGATCAAAAAACAGCGCTCCAGGTCCTGATGGCATAAGATACGACGACATCAATAAGTGTACCGACAATGAGCTAGAGAAACTAGCAGACATGTACAACAACAGTATAGGGAGTGCTAGCATCAAGGAGGAATGGTTACACAGCTATCTGATTCCCTTGCCGAAGCCTGACAAAGACCACACAACAATTCAGGGATATCGAATTATAACCATGCAGAATACAATAGACAAGCTGCTGGAGAAGGAAATTGCCAGGAAGATATCAGGCCAGCTAGAGAGGCAAGGTGTTTTCCCACCTACCCTGGGAGGGTACCTTCCAAAAAGAGAAACCTGGACCAATGCAGCAGTCTTTGCCCATGATTTCTATGAAGGTTTCCACTCAGGCATTGAAACCTTTGCTGCAGCGATTGATCTTGAGGACGCATACAACAGAGTACCATTGGATTTTTTAATGTTTCAGCTTCTTGAACTAAAAGTAAGTCCATTCCTCCTTAGTTGGATCGCTGCAGCCCTCTACCAACGGTAAGTAGTTTTTAAATGTTGCAGTTGGACTTCGGAACCAACAACAATATATCCTGGCCTACCACAGGGATCACCATTATCTCCGGTGCTGTTCAATGCCTACACAGTGAGAATCACCAGTGAGCAGATCACTGGACCTGGCAGGACATTGTCATATGCCGATGATGTTTTAGTGTATCGTCAGGGTAAGGATAGAGAGGAGGTTGCTGTGGAACTACAAACCGAACTCAATCGCATAAGTACTTGGTGTGATGAAGCTGGGGCAATGGTCAACCCAACAAAGGCAACAGTGACTTGGTTCTGGTTGAATAATCATATTGTCAACACTCCAACACCAACTGTAATGCTGTGTTCAGGGACGGTGGAAAGAACGCAGGCAATGAATTACCTGGGGATACGGTTTGATCGATACCTTGCTTATAATGTGCACATAGACCAGGTGATAACAAAGGCCAAGCGGGGTTTGGCTGCCATGCGGGTGATGGCGGCAGCAAACTGTGAGCAGCGCCATCTATGTCTTCTGTACGAGGGGCTGGTCATGTCTGTTTTGGAGTATGCAATGGCAGTCCTGACTCTCAGCCATAAGCAGATAGAAAGGATGGAAAGGATACAGAATGAAGCTATGCGCATTATTCTTGGATGTACAAGAGATACAGCATGCAAGGCGATGTGCTACCTTCTTGATTTTCCAACCATTGAAGAGAGAATACGAGTTTGCAGGGCACGCGCCTACCTCAGAGTTAACACAAACACACAACATCCACAGCATAGTGAAATTAGGAAGGTGAAGGGCAGCAGGTTAAAAAGAGGACGGTCGTGGATGGGTCAAGCCGAAGACATTCTTCAACAGGTATGTTCACTTGAGGACTTAGAACCTGGCGAGGAGTGGGTGCAAGTGCCAACAGACTTCTGCACATCTTTTTCAGTTTGCATCCAACTAGATAGGAAATGCAGACAAGAAAATCCGGCTGCTGTGGAGGCTGAAGTACAAGCGTTGGTTTTCGAGAATTCGCTAGACAGTGATGCGGTCATCTTCACAGATGGGTCGGTCGTCTGACATGTGAGAAGCTCATGGGCCTTTACAGCTCGGGCCGGAGGGAGAATTGTGAAGGAGGACTCTGGTGCTTTCACTGAAACCACAAGTAGCCTGATCATGGAAGTCGTGGCAGTAAGTAAAGCAATAACATGGCTCGAGACACAGACATTCACTAGGGCTTGTTTCCTTATCGACTCAATGAACATGATCAAGAGGATAGAGGAGGGGTCGATCCGAAGAGAATGGTTGCTGCCTCTGGAGCGGTCTCGGCTGGCAAAGATTAGTTTCATCTTCGTGCCAGGGCATGCGGGAGTACAAGGAAATGAGCGGGCTGACAAGCTCGCAGGTGAGGCTAATGTGGATGACGGACGCGCCATGGACCAGGCTGACATTCTGAATGCTCTACGAGAAGTAAGACTTTTGCGAGAACCAAGTGATGACTGTGAATCTACAACAATGGCCAGACTGCTAGAGCAGCAAATTAAAAGAGGTGTGGCCAAACAAGAACACTACGCAGGAAGCCAAAGAAGATTGATAAACCAACACAGAACTGGCGTCGTTAGCCGCTACACGCTGAGGGATTAGCTGAGGAGGGGATCCGAGCACTTATGGACTGAATGGTTCGATGTGCAATGAGGATGATCTGTCGACTAACTAACTTTTAACTAACTAACTAACTAACTAACTAACTAACTAACTAACTAACTAACAGAACAGATTCAGAAACATTTGAACTCTTTATTCCAGATGAAACGACAGATTCAATCACAATAAATTGACTTTTATTTGCAGACGATCTGTGCCGGTGTTGTAGTGACGAGAGCAGACTGCAAAATCATATTAACAATCTGAGTTCAACATTCAGCAGATATAATATGAGTATACATACAGCCAAAACTGAAGTACTGCAGATTAGCAAATTTCCTGACCCACTAAGTACACTAGTAAATATCACGTCAATGAAACAAGGTAAAGAATTCAAATATGAAGGAAATATGATCACAGAAGATGGCAGATTAGACAGAGAAATTGAAATCAGATAAATAAGGTGCGCTTACATATCAACTATCACCGATACTGAAATATCCAAATATACCCATGTCCGCGAAACGACAGATAGTAACTCTTATATTTACAAGAACCCTGTTCTGCCAAAACCAAACTTGGACATTATCTTAATCACACTGAAGCAAAATCAAAACGTATGAGATAAGATTCTTGAGGAGAGCTGCCAACTTAACTCTCCGAGACCGAATACGAAATGCCAGACAGACAGCGGGATCTACACCTTGTGCTACATTTATTGAAATACTGATGATCAACTGGTTAGGCCATCTCATTAGAAATAACACCATCAACTACCAGAACTGTTCCTACATTAAAGAAGATCTATTACCAGAGCAGGAGGACACCCTAGTAGAAAATGGATTGACGACATCAAAGGCATTCTACAGTCACACGAACTGACGCAATGCAGTGCCACCCGTCGGGCACTGGAACGCCAATTAATCCTCCCCACGACGCTTGACGGAAAACGTGGAAGACGATGATGATGAAGATGATGATGATGATGATGATGTTGATGATGATGATGATGATGATGATGATGATGATGATGATGATTGTGTTATCTCACTATATATACAAATTTGTCATCATATGCACAGTGATGAACAGACCAAGTAAGGGGTAAAACATGGATGTGATTTGTCATCTTATTCCTGTATCAGAAAGAACATCGAGGTAGAAAATGTTAAGTCGTTTGGCGGCTGAGAGTCATTGCAGCTGATCACCTCAAACGGCGGCATCAGTGCTAGGATCAAACATAACTGCAGCGCTAAAGCAAACGTAAGAGACTGCCGTAATCCACATGTGTATCCATATCATATGTTTCTTCGCGCCATTAACAATCTCTGCGACTATATTTGGAATGATTATGAGGCACATGCACATGTGCCAGCCAAAATATTAATTAAGACAGAACCTGAAAATATGTATGAAAACGGGTATTGCACTACATATATTTTTCGTAAGTAGACTCTACATAGTTTGCGATATTATCTGCCACGCCAGATTACATACCAGAAATCTAAGATATCACAATTACTTACATTAATTTTGGAAGGCTACGATTACTTGAGCAATGTATGTTGTTATAAATCATGTTATACTTTCTTCAAACTAACAATATGCATTATACAGCCTTCATGTATACTCCAAAAATGTAATGCTATTGTTGCCATTGTTTGTTAAAAATATAATTTCTTTCTATGTCCCCTGTGACTATGATTTCCTTGTGTACAATTTTCTACACGGCTACTTATAAAACATTATAATGATATAAGCGAGTTACGCGTAGATATCTGAAAGGCAAAGAGGAAAGCGAGTAGCAGACAACATACCAGATGTGACCAGAGAAAATTATTGCACATTTCAAGTCTTTACTGTGTACTTGTTTTCCTGCATCGGCCTTTCCATACCAATAAGTTGCAGGAGCGGTGGTCAGTGTCCTGGTGTCTCAGGATCATGACCAAGAACAAATGCCAAGCCAATAAACGTGGGCTTCATGTTGCGTCATTTTTTTTTCTCGCAAATCCTCTACAGGACATCGCTGTCAACATCAGCATCTGTCAGCTGACTGTTGATTTCTTGGCAAGATTACGCTCAGTAGTTTGCATCATAGGTATAGGCGCCGTATACAGTCAGGATTGTATTATCACCATGCCCTCATTATCTGGGTTAAAGAGGCAGCAGGCAAAAATAGTACGTTGCCTTCTTCCATGTACCCAGAGCGATTCATTGTGTAAAAATCGTTTCTGTTCATACTTCTAATCCAATGTTTTGTTTTCGCTTGAGCATTAGCTATCCATTGTACAAGTGTCCCTCGCGATCAGACGAATCCACTGCGACTTCTAACATAATGTACGTCCCCAAATCAAGGACAAGGAATTAAAATTTTACTCAACCTGACCGGTGTAGGGGTTTAACCGGCTACCTCGGCATCAACACCATAATGATTAATAACCAGTGATCTTATCCCTTTAACCATACTGATCTCCTTATTGTTATTATTGCTGTTGTTTGTTTTGCCGCTGCGGCGTCCAAGCATCGTCATAAAACTTAGCGCATTGTATCAACATCTGCACACCTCCTTAGGGGGAGGGGGGGGGGGGGGGCTATTATGTAGGTTCACAGCTTGAACCAAAGACTATAGTTCCCGTACGGCAATTATATAGATATTTGCAACATAATCCTATACATACAATACACCTAATTTATAAGCTTTAGTTATCGATGAATCAGCTGGACATCTCCAACACCCTGTGTTCCTCCGTCTGTGTTACCTAGTCTATATTAGTGTATAACTATAATAATTGCACGTGTACCCAGTTCCAACTGACTCCCTGAACATGCAGTGAACTAAACATATCTGTCGGCAACGTCATGACAAGAAATACCCATTATTGTAAAGCTAACTAAAAAATGTTTTGCATATCCTTTACAGGACATCGCTGTCAAAATCAGCATCTTTCAGCTGTATGTTCTTCTTCTTCTTCTTCTTCTTTCGTTCGCCTGAAATATGTTTATAACTGCAATGTTGTCTCTTGTATGAATCCAACAGTCTTTTTTAGTTCATTCAGCGGTCCATAGAGTTTATCTTCCACTGTTGTCTCTCTAGGCCAGAAGGTTCGCCTGGATATGTTGTAGTTTGGGCAATCCTGGAGTATGTGCTCTGCTGTCTGCGACGCCATACCACATGTGCACATGGCTGAGTCATCAATCTTGAATTTTTTATACATGTGGTTGCGTAATCTATTGTGTCCTGTTCTGAGGCGCCGAAGAATGACCTGTTCTGGCCTGTCCATAACGTGGGAGTCGTATTGAGTAAGGTTTGGTGGCCTTCTGACTGATTTGATCATTCTTTTCTTTTGGTGGTATGTAATGGGCACATCTGGTTGTTCTTCTTTTGACCCTTCCTTAGCCAATCGATCAGCTCTGTCGTTTCCGGGGACTCCACAGTTGGATGGTATCCACTGTATGGTGATCTTACGCTGACTGCTAAGTTCAGAAAGTAGTGTCCTTAGAACTGGCAATTTACCAGACAGGAGCGCCTCGAGTACTGATTTTGCATCTGTCAATATCACCACAGGTTGTGTACCATGGCTGGTAATTTGTAATTTCTCTGTGGCTATCTTGATTGCCTCAATTTCAGCATCATAGTTATGGCAGTACTTTCCTGTTGGTATCTTGGCCATGTTCCTGGTATTATTTGGGTATTCTATGTACACTCCCGCTCCTCCATTTCGAACAGCATTTTGTGCTGACCCATCTGTGTAGACTCGGATCCAGAGGTATGTGGGTATTCGTCATCAAAAAAGCTGAGAGTGGCTGTTCTGCGCTGTTCACTGTTCTGTTCTTCCTTGTCAAATATTCCTCTCACTTTAGTCTGGATTTGTAGCGATAGTCTATGTACATCTTTCCACGTGGTTCGCTCTGGAATAGTTGTCAGGGGGATATCAACTGTGGGAAGATCGATGGCTTTTCTGTAGAGTTGTTTGGTCTGGTGGATGAAACTAGTTCTTTTCAACCTCCCCATAGCTAACATAACAATAGCTGTATGTTGATTTATTGGCAAGATTACGCTCAGTAGTTTGCCATTGCTTTCTGAACGGCCGGCTCACATACCCCGTAAGTTACCGACGCGGTTCGAACCACTGCTGATTCTCACCGTCGTCAGGTTACTGACGAGAGCATACGAGATTACGGAGAAAAGTCGCTAACTTCTAGGCCAGGAAGCCGGCGTAAAACTAACTACCAGCTCATAAACTTGGATCAATTATAGATCAGTGATCCCATTGTCTAATTCAATGTAGATACTCAAGCTCATATTTTGAGATTACAAGTTGTATCATGATCGTTAGTAGCCATTAGACGACATTTGAATCAGAAATGTATCTCTTAAAATGCTACCACATGTCAGCTGACGGATTACCAGAAGTTAATTATACGTGCCATGACCGTTACTGATTCTGAGCGTGTGGTATCTCAATCTCTCCACGTGGAGTTTAACACATTTCGTGTCAATTTAGGATCCAATTCTAGTACGCAGAATGAATAATGTTTATATTACCATAATTGATATTATTTCAAGGCACATACGTATGTGCCAGCTAAAAATACGGACACAGTATTCAAAATCATTAATATGTAAACTAATCAAATACTTTATATACTGATTTCTATATTTACAAATCTGGTTGTTATATATTAATACGTGAATTGATATATCTTAATGTCGAATCTAAAAGAAATGTGATCTCATATTTAAAATATTTAACGCACCTTCAACAATACATTTGTCTTGCAAAAAGGTATAATGTTGTGTTAAAATAAATTTATAACGCATGTATGATGCTGAAAAGTTGTGCACATCCATAATAACTATTCTTGTCTCCCCTGCAGCATAGTCCATGATTTGTATCCCTTGGTTAAATACTTCATATTCTAGATGTCCTTATCTATATCTATAAAACAAAGTGTATGTATGTAAATATGTAAATATGTAAATATGTATGTCCTTTATTTTTTCGCTAACGGCCCATCCGATTGAGATGAAATTTTCTACACGCCTTCCTTTCATTCCAGAGCTGTCAACTGTCGTATTTTTTTTCTTCTTCCTCCTCCTACCTCCTCCCATTCCCAAAATACGTACGTAAATATATGATGATGATGATGAAAGAATCCCCGAACCAAAACGCTTGGGAATGGGAAGAAAATGACGTGACTACACATTAGCTAAGGGACTTAACTCTAGAAAAAGTTATTTCAAGGGGCATAACTTTTAATAACATTGTTGTATAACTTATAGTCATATTGTTGTATCGTTTTCAATGATTTATAAACTCTTTGTCTATAGTTATGTACCGGCATATGAGTTATAATAAATAATGATACAATCTTTTAGACATTTTCAAAGTTTACATAAAAATAATGCATAATGCATAACATTGTAACTCATCTTTCTATACTTAAGAAGTTATCTAAAAGATGTTGAACAATATCATCGCATCTTTAGTGTTTTCCGCCATCATATCGACACGATTCGCTTGACAGCACTTCTCAGCGCTATCAAGCCAAGACGCCTTACACATTTCAAGCAGTCTGATACGGGGGGAAAATGGCACGTCGTAATAGCACAAAGAAACAAGCAGCTTCCAAGATGCATAGTGAGAAAACCGACCAGACTATCAAGAAGACGAACCTGCCTTTGGAGAGTCTGCATGCAAGCTGTAATAAAGTATCTGAACCTACAGTCAATGAAACTACCAATAAGAAGAGCGACGACTACCCACAGACGAACACAAAAACTTGTGAGAGGAAGGAGGACCAAGACACCAGAATCAGAAACACTGATTCAAACACAGTCAGATGGGTGGTCAAGCGGCACATGCATGAATACGCACAAGATGCAATGACATATGTTCGCGCATATGGCAACCCAGATTTGTTTATTACCTTCACATACAATCCTACATGGGATGAAATAACAGAACTGTTGTTAACTGGACAATCATCATCAGATCGCCCTGATATTTCCGCACGTGTGTTCAAACAAAAATTGAAATCTTTAATGGATTTAATTGTCAAGCATCACGTTTTTGGAGAGACACGCTGTTGGATGTATTCCATCGAATGGCAAAAAAGAGGATTGCCACATGCACACATTTTGATTTGGTTGATGGAAAAAATCACACCAGATCAAATTGATCAAGTCATCTCAGCAGAAATACCAGATGTCGACATTGATCCAGAGTTACTTGAAGTCGTCACCAAAAACATGATTCATGGTCCATGTGGCTTCCTCAATAACAATTCACCTTGCATGTCTGATGGAAAATGCACAAAACGGTACCCAAGACATTTACATGCAGAGACAATCACTGGCAATGACGGATATCCACTATATCGTCGACGCTCAACTGAAGATGGCGGCAAATCTATCACTTTAGGAGTACGAAACAATGATCTTCAAGTCGATAATCGTTGGGTTGTACCGTATTCACCGTTACTCTCGAAAACGTACAAAGCACACATCAATGTCGAGTATTGCAATTCGGTTAAATCGATCAAGTACATTTGCAAATATGTCAACAAAGGAAGCGATATGGCAGTTTTTGGAGTGGGAAATGCAACTGCGTCTATCGATGAAATAGACCAATATCAAGTGGGACGCTACATTAATAGTAATGAAGCAGTATGGCGTATTTTATCATTTCCAATCCATGAACGTCATCCAACAGTTGTTCATTTGGCAGTGCACCTTGAAAATGGACAGCGCGTGTACTTCACAACAGAAAATTCAAGTGAACGAGCATTGTCACCACCACCAACAACGTTAACTGCATTTTTTTCATTGTGTGGGAATGATATGTTTGCAAAGACACTACTTTACTCTGAAGTGCCAACATACTACACATGGAATGCATCAGCGAAAAAGTTTCAACGTCGCAAACAAGGTAAAGCAGTTGAAGGACATACCAATTTATATTCGACCGACGCGTTAGGCCGTCTGTACACTGTTCACCCAAACAATGCAGAATGCTTTTACTTGCGATTACTGTTAATCAACGTACGTGGACCGACATCCTTTCAAGAATTAAGAACAGTAAACGGTCAAGTATGTGCCACTTATCGTGAAACTTGCCAAGAATTACATCTTCTTGAAAACGATGCACACTGGGACACTTCACTCGCTGATGCATCAAATACTGCTCAACCACAGCAAATACGCACATTATTTGCCATCATATTGACAACTTGCTTCCCATCCAATCCAAAAGATCTTTGGGAAAATACAAAGACTGTATGAGTGAAGACATCCTACATCGTTTGCGTGCAATGAATCAAAATCCGGACATTCAATTCACACAAAATGTGTATAATGAAGCATTGGTTTCGACGGAGGACATATGTTTGGCAATCGCTAACAAACCACTGGTACAATTGGGAATGACTGCGCCAGATCGATCTGCAAACGATCTTTTCGATCGTGATTTGCAACGAGAATCACTCTTTGATGTCGACGAATTGTGTGCATTTGTTCAAACGAATCTTCTGAAATTGGTTCCAGAACAACGTATAGTGTATGACATAATTATGCATGCAATTAAAAGCCAAACCGGCGGATTGTATTTCCTAGATGCGCCCGGGGGCACAGGGAA
The DNA here is from genome assembly GCA_014155875.1 of Cepaea nemoralis. Taxonomy (NCBI): domain Eukaryota; kingdom Metazoa; phylum Mollusca; class Gastropoda; order Stylommatophora; family Helicidae; genus Cepaea; species Cepaea nemoralis. The sequence goes on from JACEFZ010002835.1 coordinate 85,023, forward strand.
AACTTTTCTCATTTCACTTATATTGGCAACCATACGATCACGACAAAATATTGCGCTGGCTATCGCATCATCTGGAATTGCGGCAACTCTTTTGGATGGTGGCCGAACAGCACATTCAGCACTAAAATTGCCCTTGAATATTCACATCACTGAGACACCAACATGCAATATCCGAAAAAATTCTGGAATGGGTAAAGTACTCCAATCATGTCAACTCATTGTATGGGACGAATGTACTATGGCACACAAAAAAGCATTGGAGGCGCTTCATCGTACACTACAAGATTTCAGAGGAAATGAACAGCTCTTCGGTGGCGCACTTATTTTATTGTCTGGTGATTTTCGACAAACTCTACCAGTTATACCACGTTCAACACCCGCTGATGAACTTAATACATGTCTGAAATCATCAGTTTTGTGGCGACACGTTCAGAAATTGACTTTGAAGACCAACATGCGTGTACAACTACAACATGATGCATCCGCAGAAGTTTTCGCAAAACAATTGTTGGATATTGGGAATGGAAAAATGCCAATCGATGAATCCACACATAGTATCACATTGCCAACAAACTTCTGTAACATCACAGCAACTATAGACGAATTAATTGACAAAGTTTTCCCAAATATGGCACGGAATCACAAAAATCATCAATGGCTCAGTGCTGTAACAGTGAGGGAATTAGGTTAGGAGTAAAGAGTTAAGGAATGCTGCGCATTCCTTGACTAGGGGGAAAACCATAGTGAACGTGTGTGCACGAATGAAGAAGTGTATCTAGGTAAACACACACGTCACTTGGGGGCCAGCGAGAAGAGATGTCAACACCAAGAAGTGAGTCTCCATCATGTGTGCTGAAATAGAATGATTCGGCAAATAAAGTATGTTTCTAACAACGCGAAGACTTGTGTCCTGTACGATCACGTGCCTAACCTGTAACGTCACACTATTATAGTGCACGTGCTATATTAGCAGCTAAAAACAACGATGTCAATGCCATCAATTGCGCCATTCAAAACGAAATACCAGGCGAAGCGACAACGTATAAGTCCATCGATTCTATGATGAATCAAGACGAAGTTGTCAATTATCCAACTGAATTCTTGAATTCCCTTGATTTGCCAGGCATACCGCCGCACGTTTTAACATTGAAAATTGGTGTGCCTATCATTCTTCTCCGAAACATCAATCCACCTCGACTTTGCAACGGTACCAGGCTTGCAGTCAAAAAGATGATGAACAATATCATCGAAGCTACAATTTTGAATGGGAAATTTAAAGGAGAAGATGTACTGTTGCCTCGCATCCCAATGATTCCAACAGACATGCCATTCGAATTCAAACGTCTGCAGTTTCCGGTGCGAGTTGCATTTGCCATGACGATCAACAAAGCACAGGGACAATCGCTACAAGTGTGTGGACTAAATTTGGAAAATCCGTGCTTCACACACGGACAGCTATATGTGGCCTGTTCACGCGTTGGAAAATCTTCGGATTTATTCGTCTACGCACCAGACAGAAAAACAAAAAATATTGTTTATCAAAAAGCACTACGTTAGACATCATATTTGGTGTTCGGCCATAACTTGAAATTTATACAAGATTTAAAAAAAATAATCCTAGCATTAAGCAAACTTTTCTCCTCTAGATAGACAGACAGACAGGCAGGCATGCAGGCAGGCAGGCAGGCAGGCAGGCAAGCAGGAGAGGAGGCAAAGAAGAGAAGAAGGATGGGAATATGAGAAGAAGTAGAATTTGGGGATGAAAAAGAGGGGAAGAAGAAAAAGAGGTTGAGAAGAAGAAGGCGAAAAGGATGAGAAAGATAAAAAAAAAAGGAGGATGAGGAGAATAGAATGAGAAATAGTAGAAAAGTACAAATGTCTTCATGCTTTTTAAATGCATTATGTTCTGGTGTTTCTTTAACACATTTGATCCTGGGGGAAATTTTTGGCTTTATGTCATAGTCGTAATCTAACACCTTTAGTTTTGGGGTATATTTGACAAAGCTGCCCTCGTGTAACTTTAACCCATTCTGCCTTGATTATTGCTTTAGACTCCTGCCTCTGAACCACTTGGATCCAACATTGATTATCCTCTAAACATGATTGTCAGAAGATGTTGATTTAAGTGCCGGGGTCCATGTGGTACTTCCAGCATGCCAGCACAATAATAACAACATCAAGTGCAGTTGTGTTTAGAAAATAGGTGCATAACATCGTATATTCACAGCAAATGCCCGGTATCAGTTGCAAGTTTATTTGTTGCTTTCACTTTCTGTATTTCAAACTGCTATAATAATAACTCTTTCTGTTCCAGGAGTTTATTACTTTAAAATAACACATTTGTATGATATTCTTCATGTCAAGTTTCTCAAATACAAAGTTAGTTTATCTATTTGCAAATTATTTAAAGTAGTCTCAGCAAGTGTTACATAAAAACTGCACGTCATTACGAGTGCAAATGACTCAAGAGTCTCATTGTTGATGTTAACCTAATGAAGAAATAAATCACTATTACTGCCTCTAAAATTGTCTTATTTAAAACGAAATCAGCCACAGGCAAGTGAGGACTACATTATTGTATTACTTTAGGCTGACCGTACATACTTCACGAAATCATGCTCATTATGTGAACGATCCTGCAAGATTCTCGACTCTACAGCAGACAATATAACTATAGTGAATATTTCTTGAATTCAATAATTCAGTTTTCCATTTCATGTTTTCAACTTGGCATTGCTTGTCAGACAGATAGTGGGGAACGGGATCTTATATGACTACTTATATAATTTAAATGAGATGCTCTCCACCATGGTCTGGGCCGGGTCAGACAGACAGACAGATAGATAGATAGATAGACAGACAGGCAGACAGACAGACAGACAGACAGACAGACAGACAGACAGACAGTCGGGAACGGGAACTTATATGACTACTTATATGAATTAAATGAGATGCTCCCCACCAGGAGTTGGGCGATGCCGGGCCGGGTCAGACAGACAGACAGATAGATAGTCGGAACGGGAACTTATATGACTACTTATATGAATTAAATGAGATGCTCCCCATCAGGGTCTGGGCGAAGACGGGCCGGGTCAGACAGACAGACAGACAGACAGACAGATAGACAGACAGACAGACAGACAGATAGTCGGTAACGGGAACGAGAACTTATATGACTACTTATATGAATTAAATGAGATGCTCCCCACCAGAGTCTGGGCGAAGCCGGGCCGGGTCAGCTAGTTTAATATAATGCTGAGTGTTTGTGTTACGATCTGATTAATTACACATGGGCATCTTTCTCGTCTGTGATTATCGCAGCCGGTTAAATTACGCGATACCTCATTTAATCAAGACTGATCTAGAACATGCTTCAAGAGATGTGTCAACATGTACAACAGTTCATCTATTGCCTATATTATATCCTCGCTGTCCTTCTTTTGTGTCTATATTACGTGTTTGAAGCCAAGAGAGCCATTAGATGCTTTTAAGAACAACTACACAGTGACAGGGATAGACAGAAAAGAAAAGTAATGGAGAGAAACACAGTGACAGAGCGAGACGCAAAACGTTACGCATAGAGATGTTGAAGCAGATGGCGGAACATTGGTCACGGATAAGAATGAAATCCTTCAACGCTGGGCAGAGCATTTTAGCACATGTTTTGTACTATCTTATATTAATCAGAACGTGATTTTTCTTTCCTATAAATTTTTCTTTCCTATAATGTTGTACACCATATTAGTTTGCTGACAGAGTTATGGGACGGAGCTACCATCTGCTTAAATAGAAGATACTTAGCGAATGTGCTGTTATCCTTATTTGCGGCAGGCACACGCATTAGTGTACTTTATTAGTATTGTAGTTAATGTAGTCATCTGAAAAATGTGTGTGACGTCCAGGCTAGATACATGTCGCCAGCACCACCATTGGATAGCAAGTAGACGGCAATGAATATTCAACTATCTCCAGCACGCGGCAATATGCTGCAGGGATGGTAGTCAGTGCCATAGTGCCTCAGGATCACCATCATGATCAGGTGCCATGCCGATAAACATGGACGGTCACGTGATGCCATTGTATAAGATCAACAGAGTCATGTATCATCGCTTTTGGCACGGACATGGCAATGTGGCCAAGCCATATAGATATGTAGCACTTCAACAATCTTTTTTTGTCTCCTTGCACTTGACATCTTTCTATTATTTAGTATGTTTTCCGTCTTGCAAAGGACTTCTCTTTTCATTGTGATGTGATTTCTGTTCTAATCGCTTCAATGTACATCTCATAAGATATTACAACAAATGCGAGATAGTTGTACAGTTTCACATGTTTAAGAATGTTACTATTTGTAATTATATTATATTCTGTGGCATTTCTTTCTTCATAGACACGAACATAAACTATGCTGAATAGAACTTATACTTTTGTGTGCATGTGAGGAGTGGACAATGAGCAGTCAAGCTGAAAGACATCTGATGGCTTGACCACATGGCATAGTCGAGACAGGAACACGGAGCTGATCCACGACTCTGCTAATCGAGTGAGATGGCAGAACATGACCGCCCATGCTTGTCGGCATGGCACATGATGGATGGATCTAAATTATCTAATGTTGTCTCCCAACAGCAATTCTTCTCATAATCTTCTACATTTCTAATGATATTGTCTACTTCCTCCATTGTTTACCTACATATTTTTTTGTGTGGTTCGTATATCTTTTACAGGACATCGCTGTCAACATCAGCATCTTTCAGCTGATTGTTGATTTCTTGGCAAGATTACGCTCAGTAGTTTCCCACTGCTAACTGAGCGACCGGCTCACATACCCCGTAACTTACCAACGCGGGGAGAACCGCTACCAATTTTCGCGCAGGTTACGTAACTTACGAGAATATACGGGATGACGGAGAAAGACGTTAATTCATATGTCAGAGAGACCGGTCCCCTACTGATTACCTGCCCCAAAAATGTGGGTTGCCTGCTTCTGATGCGAGTAAACAGTTTTCTTTGTAAGGAGACCTCTTTCAGGATACTTTCCTCACTCTTTATAACAGTCCAATGCAGCTTTAACACAATTCCACATGTGTGGGCTAGTTAGTCCATGATATACTTTAGTATGTCATGACTGGTAATACATTTCCTGTCATAACAGTTTTCTTCACATCGACTGGCAAAGATACATTAGAGAGAATACTCTTCATCTTGTGAAATGCTGCTGTAGTGTGGTTATTGTACACCTAGCTGCCTTAATGCATCCTCCATCAGCTGTATTTAACCACCACAATATGTGTATACATTGACTTGTTTCAGATTGGTTCCATTCACTTTGATGTTACATTTGATGTTACATGCGTCCCTTTCTAAGTAATATTACTGTGTGTACTTGTTTGTGTTGCTTAGACTAATTCGTCTCCAAATTAGTGTATTCTGAAATCATGTGAATAGGTGTTGGATGGAATAGGGTAGAACACCTCATTATAGAGACAATGGATTTGATCATCAACAGTATTGTGACTATAAAGAAGGAAAACAATGGCAATCTACCTTATTTTCAGATGGCTTAGAACATCATGTCTGAAGAAACATTGTGTCGAGCATGAACGTCGTCAAAAAGAGTTCATGACATGTCATCAAGGGATACAAATATAATTGTCGATTCAGCAGTAAGGGAGATAAGGCAAAGTATCATCGATTTAGAAAATGTGCTGGCGTTTTGATTGAGAGAACTATTTTAATATTACGAATGGATGACATTTTTTAAGACAATCTTTACATTTCTGAGCGATGAAACTAATGTAAATGTAGATTGTGATTTATACTTAGATATGTAAATAGGTGATTTCACTTTATAAACGAAATATGACAACATTATTTATTCAATTAGCCAGCTATTTTCATGTCGTCTATTGTACGTTTATTAACATGATTTTTGTGTGATAACTATTTAGTTTTTGGCTGGCACAAATTATTGTGCCTTGCAATAATAACGACTAACGTACATTATGCTAGATCAGTTTCACCAGACCCACCGTTACTCTGTATGGTCAAACCTTCCGCGTCAAAGAGTAAGTCTTGAGTCACTGTTTACACTGGGATCACCAAACCACATTCCACTAACACTGACAGACGGTCGTTGATAGATCACAATGGGCAGAAAGGCACAGAGTGAGACTATGAGGCCCTTACAAATAAAATGAATAGCGTAGATGGCCACAGACGTTTACGTCTTTATTGTTGGCCGTTTACCTGCCATGGGGGTATAGGTCTTCAACTAACCACAAGCCGTTCTAGCCGTAGATATCCCCTGCAGCTCCGTCCACACCCTCCCCATATGATTCATGTCTGTTTATAATTCTCTTCTCCTTGTGTCTTGAGTTTCTAGGTCTCTATTTCATTTCTCCTGTGTATACCAGACAACTGATGTACTAGTCCACCAAGGCGTGTCTGCCAGTGTTAGTGGTCAGTGATTCGTGTTTGTTAGTTTGGATGACCGCCGCTAACGCCCTGTCCAGATCAAATGTAGATACATCTACACTTTGATATTTTTTCAACCGCTCGCGGATTCTCAGGGTCCACGTCCATGTGTCATTTGGATGACCGCCTTTGCTGGTGGCCCTGACAAGATCAATTGCAGATATTACAATGTGATATTTTTTGCAAGGCCTCTTAGTCCCACTATGTCATTCAGCCAATTTTAGATCTGCTTTGTGGGTTTGTCTCGGCCATGCCACGTGGCAGTGCCATCCAGATATTTTATTCTATGCCTTCCACTTGAACTTTGTCCCTTGAAACTTGTCAGTTGTAACCAAGGTCTGTAGATTATTTCTTCTCGTAGAGTGTCAAAAATTCTGGACTGCCAAAGTCTGAAATTTTCTAATTAGTTTACGGTTTTTAATTGTTTCAAATACGACTTGTTCATTGGTTTTCTGTCTTCATATGGTATTATTTGCCTGTTCCTCAGAGTCCAGCCTACCCCTACCATTAGAAGGTATTTAGCTTCTCTAGGCATTGTCCACTTTTCACAGCCATACCAAAGCAAAGGTTCTATATAGCATTTCAACAATCTTTTTCTTGTTGCAGTTGCTATATTTATATTGGTCAGTGTGGCTTCCCTCTTGCAAAATGATACTTTTGTCATTGTATTGTTGTTGTTATCTCATCACAGCACATCCCATAAGATACCTGTTCCGATACAGCTGTACCGATTCACTTGTTTACGAATTTTACTATTTGCCAGTGTATTAGATTGTGGTATTTCTGTCTTCTTAGGAAGGAACATAATCTCTATCTTCTTACAATGTAATTCTAACCTTAGTTGTTTACTGTGCACAATAACCACATCTACTAAATATTACAGATATTGTTGGTTGTCCGCAGTCATTGTATATTCCTGCAGCACACCTCTCTTAACTGATTCAATGCCAAACATCAAGTGGGTTTGAATCCCCCAAAAATTGGAGCAGAAAATGGGAAGTAGGGGTGCGTCACAGTTATAGTGTACAATTTGTTAAAATAGCAGGAGATATATATTGTATTATAGGAGACTGCACAAGGAACACTAATGATTGATACTTTTGGCAGCGTTTAAACATATTATAATAGTACTGTTATATAGTGTAACATATATTTAGAAGAAAGGGATGACAATTATTAAAAATGTTCACTAACCAAGGCACTACTTCTTCCTTACTGTATTAATATTAGTTTAGTTTAGTTTAGTTTAGTTTAGTCACGGCACACGGGTTTAGCCCATAAGTGCTCCATTTTCCTCCTAACTCAAACCTGAGTCTGGAGAAACTCAGCTAGCTTGTACTGCCATTTCGTCAGGTGTCATGTCCTTCTGTATAGACATCGAGACCTCACAACGATTCTTAACTTCTACGTTGTGTCCATCGGGTACTTTTTTGAGATTATAACAAAGTGGTATTGGTCCTCGGGTAAGCTTTTTGAGTTTTACTTTCAGACCTGCTTCTAATAACTCTTGCACTATATCACAGTTTGCACTTCGTAGGGTTGTTTGCTGATGTTACGCCTGATCTCCATCTGCTTTGTTTTAAAATAATAATCCGCCTCGTGTTTGGTAGTACTGTTCGGAGACTTCTATGTAAAGAGTCTTCTTGGATGTTGTGTAATAATGCGTGGGCTATCATTAACGCACTCTTTGTTCAAAATTCATTTAATTTGTCACCTGCATCATCTCTGTTTCCAATTATACATTTTCCTAAAACGTGCCTCTCATTTTACGCTCTTCATGTACCTACTTTTGCATTATAATCTACCATTATTATTTTATGTCATTATGGCTATTTTGTTTCTAATGCGTCGTGCAGTGTGCTGTAAAAAAAAATTTCATTAATTTGTGCTTTCTCAAAATAGAGGGACTAAAGTTGTATGGCCGGTCTCCATGGCGAAGGGACTAAAGACGTTGTTCTTAATCCCGTATACTCACGTTCGAAACACAGCTGCGCGAGACTTGGCAGCGGATAGCGTCGCGCTGGTTACTCACTGATGTATGTGAGCCGTTCGTTCAGAAATCAATGACAAACTATTAAACGTAACACTTGCCAAGACATCAACAGCTGCTGAAAAATGCTGGTGTTGATTGCAATGTCCTGTAAAGGATATGCGAAAAAAAAGTTGTATGACAGAATCAACATTGTCGAGGTCATGGAAAGAACTAAACAAATGCAATTTAACCAATAGACTCTGGCGCTGGATAGGACATGCATTAAACAATGGTTCGGAATAGTATTTCTTATAAAGCAATTGTCTGGAATCTATACGACAAAATACATAGAGCAAGACCTAAGACATGCATTAACTCAAGTTCAGAATAGTATTTCTTATAAAGCAATTGTCTGGAATCTATACGACAAAATACATAGAACAAGACCTAAGACACGGAGTAGAGAAGTATAAACAAAAACAAAACAACCAATATTAAGGGATGGGCGTGGACCTAGCTGCATGGGATAACTACGGCTAGATCTGTTTACTTGTTTGTGACATTCAGACTAGTTCCAGTTTAGTCTACGAATGAGGGTAACCTGAAATCACGTGAACAGGCGGTGGGTGGAGTTTAGGGGTCGCCGACAGCTAGTTGTTGCTGATGGTCTCAAGTGTCACACCGATAGGCAGAGATCTCATTATGGAGACACTTGCTTTGGTCATCAACAGTATAGGCTAATATCAAGAAGGAAAGCAAGGGCAGACTACCTGCTATTCAGATGCTTTAAAAGTCAGCTTAAAAGTCGACAGGGTCGACTTCATTGCACCGGGTTTTATCCCATATGGCTGGGTCTCTTTCCGCAGCACGGAAAGCGTCGCATAAAGCATGAACTCCGTAGCTTTTAGCGACGACCCACAGGAGTCTCCGAAACATTTAACTCGTAAACCGAAGGACGCGGCCCGGAATAGAACCCACAACCTTCGGAGCACGAGTCAAACGGCTTGACCACTTCGCCACAGAGAATCCCTACACAGAGACAGCTATTCAGATGCTTAGAACTTCATGTCTGAAGAAATTGTTTTTACACAGAACGACGTCAGGGAGAGGCCAAGACATTAATTATCTCATCTCTCATCTCATCATGTTCTTCTTGTACCTTGCGGTGTCGAGGTGAAGTATAAACAGCGGAAGAGTGCCCGCTTATGGGCTTCATGTATTGATATTCCCATGGTCTCTGCTATTCTCTGCGTACATCGTTTACGTGGTCGGCCTCTTCCTCTGCTTCCATCTGGTCTGTACATCATTGCTTGTTGTGCTATATTGTTAGTTGGTAACCTACTTGCATGGCCAAACCATTTGACTTGCTGCTTTCTAGTAAAATCTAGCGCAGCTATAACCCCCGGTCTCTGTCGGTTATCTGTCTCTGTGGTTAAGTGCTCGAAAACGCGGTTTGTGAGCCCGTATACCCGGGTTCGAAACACAGCGGTGCTGGTTTTTTCGAAAATGGTATAGTAGCCGGTCGTTCAGAAAGCAATGGCAAACTACTGAACGTAAAATTTGCCCAGGAATCACGAACAGCGAAAATGCTGGGGTTTGCTTCTACGTCCTGTGAAGGACATGCAACTTAATTTTGTAACCCCCACTTTAGTCCTGATTTCTTCATTTCTGATCGTATCTTTTCTTGATACATTGTGTATTCTTCTAAGGAATCTAATTTCTCTTGGTCTGATTTCTCTTTTCTCTTTTTCTGTCATTGTCCATGTTGGCATTTGTAACATAGAATTGGTAGGAAGATTGTGTTATAAAGTGCTTTCTTAGTAGTTATTAATACATGTGTGTTCTTTAGTATTGGTGTCATTTGACCAATGAGTCAGTTTGCCTTATTGCTTCTATTTTCAATCTCGTCTTCTGATTTACCATTTGATGATATTATACTTCCTAGGTTCTTGAAAATCTTTATTTGTGTCAAGGGATGTTCGTTTAGGTGGATTGTTGTTGTTTCTTCTCCTTTCGTTATAGTCATCACCTCTGTTTTACTTGTGCTAATTTGCATGTTATGTTCCCTACACATTTCGTGTAGACTATTCATGTGGTCTTGTAATTCAGCTTCTGATTTTGCTATTAGCGCTTGGTCGTCCGCAAACAGGAGTTATCTAATGGTGTAATGTCCAAATGGTTCTTCTTCCGTGTTCTCGTCATGCGGTCTCTGTTTGGGTGGTTTCCTTACATATGTTGTATATATATATATATATATATATATATATATATATATATATATATATATATATATATATATATATATATATATATATATATATATATATGTGTGTGTGTGTTATGAACAAGAGAGGGGACATGACTCAACCTTGTCGTACTCCAGATCTTATGGTGAAGGGTTCTTCTGAGTGTCCTCCAGTTGCTCTCACTGTGCATTCACTGCTGTTTTATAAGATTCTACATAGGTTTGTTAGATGTGTACTCACTCCATATTTCTTAAGGATTTCCCACAGCTTGATTCTATCTACTCTACCAAATGCCTTTTCTTGGTCGACAAAGGCTAAGTAGAGTGTCTCACTGAATTCTATTTGTTTTTCTATAAGTTGTCTAAGAGAAAAAATGGCATCTGTGCATCCTTTGTTTTTCCTAAATCCAAGTTGTGTTTCGCTTTGCTGGGGTTCTATGGTAGTTCGTAATCTTTACCGACTGAGTACCCGTATGTGAAGAAGAGTATACGGCAGTAGATCGGCAGGGATTCCCGACGAATCGCAAAGCTGAGAAGGAAGACTTCGATAACTGTCAGACGGCAGTTGGATCGATTATCATTATTGCTCTTCGGCGGCTGTTGAATAAGGGGACGGAGTGCGTCTGGAAATGTCCTGAGTGCAGTGATGTCGTTTCTTAGTTCAACACAACTCAACGTACGAAGGTAAGTTAATAAGTAAGCAACAAATGGCTGTAGAAAAATAACTAAATACGATAACAACTTGAAACAAGTTATTTCTATTCATACATTGTCCATTTATTTCTCAACATAATTTTCACCAACATTGATGCACTTATCCCATCGTTTTATCAATCCTGCCAAGCCGGCTGCATAGACCTGCGTGCTTTATTCTCATTTACCTGCCATCCCACATAACTGTGTGACTTACACTATTTACTCACCCTGGTAACTTTTTCTGCCCAGCTATTCACCGCTTTACGGGACAAACATTTGTCAGCATAAACACTGAAAACCCATCTTGGCGGGAGACATTTCGCGAATGACTCCAAAGTTGAATGTGAAGTGAAAACGTGGTTTAGAAAACAGGGCACGCAGTTCTATGCTGCGGGTTTGGGAGGACTGATAAAACGACGGGGTAAGTGCATCAATCTTCCACTTTTGAGGTCAGGCGTGCGGAGGAAGTATTGGCTCTCCAGCGCCTGATGGATGGCACTGGATAGTGTCATTCCATGTGTTTGTACAGTGCCTGTGATGTCGTCAATCCATTTTCATCAAGCGTCCTCTTGCTCTCGTAGCGAATCTTCTTTGATGTTGGCCTGTACAGGTAGTTTATGATGTTGTAATCCACCGAGATCGCCAAACCATTTGATCTTCTGTCCTTCAGTGTATGTGGCTTAATGATTCCTCTGTCTGTCTGATAACATTATGCCTTATTCGTTCTCGCATAGTTAAGGTGGCAGCTCTCCTGAAGCGTTTCATCTCACAGGTGTTGATTTTTCGTAAGTGTGATGTCGATAATGTGCAAGTTTGTCATTGGTAGCATAGGTTTGCTGTAAATATGCTATTTATTATCTGTCTTTTTGCGACATAGGTATGTTTTGATAGATGGTGTATAAGCGCACTAGCTTTATGGCATCTGATTTCGGTTTCTCTGTCTATTTTACCATCTTCTTTGATAGCACTTCCTAGATATTTAAATGCTTTGACTCGTTTAAGAGATATTGTCAGGATCTTGCGGTAGCAAGACACTGGCTCGTAGGCTGACAAGTGAGATAACAAATATTGTCACTTAATAACTCAAGGTGACACAATGCAAACACTTTATTTGCGCATCTCGCGTTTCACAATTAATGCATATCTCGCGCAATCACAATTCATCATTACAATCAATATATGCAAGCAATCAATACAGCAATACATCAATACAGCAATACACTTACACTCTTACAGGCTAGCTCTCGAATCACGCTCAAACATATAATTCAAAGCACCCCGCATTCAAACGTCTGTCCTCTACGCTCTCCCAAGGCCTGTCTTACCAGCGGTTCGGCAATCGCGTCAGTCGGGGTGAAGTCCCTTTGCGTGCTACACACATTTCACGCTGTCTCTTGACTGACCAACAACGGCTTAGCGTCGCTCAGACTTGCGTCTGGCTGGACTTCTCAGGCGCCGTCGAAGACGCCGCGTTGTAGCTAGCGTGTTTAACACTGCTCAGAGTTGCGTCTGGCTGCAATTGTCTGGCGTTGGTACAGACGACGCGTTGCAATCTATGGGTGAGAATCTGACAGATATGCTATTTATTTTTATACTTAGTGCACCAGAAGATCTGCTAACTTGCATTACTTCAGGTTTGTCTGTATTTATATTCGTTGTGTCTTTTGCATGTTACGGGCAATAGTTCAGATTTGACTATGGTAGTTTCTGTACTCAATACGTGTGGAAATCGTTAAATGATAGTATCGTACACCAAATCTCGTGAGGTGTTATATTACTGGGGCATTATATGTATCTGACATGTTAGATTTTTCAAATAGTATATAAACCTGCTACCGGAGACGTTCCACGATGATCCTTGTTATGATACCCGGTGATCGAAGATCCGAAAAAGTAAGAGAGCGGGTGTAATGATGTTACTGGGTAGACAATCACTTAATATTATGTTTGTAATTGATGGAAAGAAACAATATAAATGATTAGTCTCTCGTTACATTCGCCGTAGTCCATAGGGTATGAATGTAAATATTTCACTGCGAATACAGGATGGGCCCACAAGACAGCGAATGTAGGAATCTGTATGCCATACTGCTAGATCACAGCCCGGACTGATGATTGTGTCTATGCCAGTTGCCTCTCTCAAATGATACCACCCCTGTAGTTTTATGAAATGACTGGCTACAGTAAAGCTACCATCTCTCTCCTCCCAGTTTCTCACATGCTTGAGATCGTGACGTGAGTACGTACATATGACTACAAACTGCTTACAATGCGGTAAATCTGCGGACATGCAAGTAATATTAAAATAACAGAAACATTAGGGTAAGGGGGAAGTTGGAATTACAAAACGAAATTACAGTAAACAAAGAACATTGCGCCAAAATATCTTCACTAGGACAAACACAATGATTAGTTGGGGAGGGAAGAATACAGTCATGATGATTATGGTAAGAACAATGTCAGAACATGTATGCGTTCATCAAGGTAGATGCAATGAATATGTAATACGAGAAACAACGCAAAAAGCTGATGAATGTGTACATATGTCTATACAGTGCGTTAGGCTGAACTGACGATGGCCGGACGCCGCACAGCAAAACCAACAACAATACAACAGCAATAATAATAATAATAATAATAATAATAATAATAATAATAATAATAATGTCATTAATAATAATAATAAGAATAACTTAAATACACCATTTGATAATTTCACACATGTGTTGGTGAATTCTGAGCAGAAACTAACGTTTATTTCGCCATGAATCATACTACAAAAATTAAAGTACTATTGTTTGGCTGCCGCCTCTGTAACCCAGAAAAGTAGGACACAAGTGTAGTAAAAGTATGACTTGTTGCGGAGCCTATACCTATGCTATCACAAAGAGCGCGTTACTGAGATCAGGTTTTGACTTCGGCGGACAAAAAATAGCGCACCGGGTCTTGATGGTATGAGGATTGGTGACTTGTTGCACGGTTTATGGAATGACATAGTTAGCTACAACTCGTTATGTGCGTATTGCAAAGTTACATATTATGTAAAGTGAATAAATTAATCATATATTAGTTGCAATATTTATAACGCATAAGACACGTATTCTTCGAATGTGGATCATGTGTTATTCACACGTAAACTGACATTTGAAACAGGAACTATCTGTTTGCACAAAACTGGTTAAAACCAGCAAACAGAAAGATGTCGTATATGGATTTCAAACTGCTCGCTAGCATGATAATGGATCGAACACTAGGCACAGTTTCACCCCTTGTATGGACATCCCCCATATAAGGTTCTTGAAATCCTGAAAGATAGTTATCATGATTTTACCGGCAGATCCCTATGTCTTGACATTTTTCTTGCTTCGTAATCAGAGACAACGGGTGTTTCCACTCCATCGATTGCTTCTTATTGTCTGGTTTGCAAGGATGCACACATGGCTCGTCTACTATCACAATTTGATAGGAGATAAGCATCCCCTTTTCTAGCATGACGATCCAAATCCAACTGACAAATCGTCTGCCGTGCATGTTTGTGATCAACGGAATACTACATATGTGCTAAACACTTCCCTATTGTTGATGTCATCATGACAATGGTGTATGCATTATCGTGACTCAAAGAGAACTCTACCTCTATTTCATCAACACTGAGTCGCCTCTATTCGTGGACTAGCTGGCCGATGTGCCGTTTTATTGTGTCAAAGGTCTCCCAATACGCAAATCGTCAATGAGTTATGTCCTCCATATTGAAATATTTCTAACCATTCATATTATCTCTTCTGAACTAAAACTGATCCATAGTGAGCCAACATTCTTATGTGGATGTTACGATGTTTTATTCTTTCTGACCACAAAGAAAACGATTCTAAAACTGTTAGCACTGCTTCTCTGGTACCCCTGGCTCTGGTATCACTAACTTCTTCAAGTGTAAATCAATACGTTATAACCACCAACTAAAATTTAATTTATTGGCCAGATTTGATATTTCTAAGTGTGTTGTTGTAAATCGATTTTGAGAAGCAAAAAAAAAAAAAAAAAAATTGAAGTGAAAATAATGCGTTATGACGTTAAATTTAAATTAATATCTTTATAATTGTCAAGTTATTTCCCATTTACATGTTGCACCTTGTTTCCAGCAAAATTGTGTTCCTATTCCATCTGCTCTATGATTCGCGGTAACTTCTAACATGTATGCCATTGCATCATGCATATCTTTTTTTTCAAATGCACCGATGTAATGTGTAAAATACAAATGTACGTGTTTCTGTATATCCCTCTATTAGCGTTCGTGGTATTCGTAAACTGTGAATAGAAATATTAACAAGTAGTAACGCCTATACAACAGTCAGTTACGCGAGGGATACACATAAAATAGTAATTACAAAGTAGGGGAGACAAGACAGGTTTAATGGGTATATATAATTTAAAGGCATTTTTATGAGTGACATCTATTAAAACTATGTGTGTATAATATCTCGTAAGACAGTCCCGCTTTATTATGGCTGAGCGATACTAGTAGTAGTATCTTTATCACCACGTGCTAAAACTTTAGATTCACATATAAAACTGCTGTCTGAATCACTAATATCAGAATCACTATTGTTTAAAACAGTTATAAACAATAATCTAGCTTGATCTCAAGTCATACTACGTGGACGCAAACTGGTGGGCGTTTCCATTGTGAAAAACCAAAATAAACAACTTTAAAAACTGAAAATACACAAAAATCCAATGTTAACGAATGTTTGACGACACAATCATGACGTAGCTATCTTTCTGCTGTGCGACTTTTCAGTTTACTGTAACTTAAAATTCAGAAATGGAGCAGAAATGAATCAAATAAACCACTGATCATTTTGTGGTGATAAAAGTACCAATTGCCACCACAGCGGATCCAATGTGGCACCAGATGGGCCCTTGGTAGCGAAAGAGTTAAGTTATGAATGCGCTGTGATCTTACAATGACAAAAAGTGAGTTCACTCGATTTATAATATATCACATTGCGTTTCACTCCATTAGACGATACTATATGCATTCTTATCCCATGTAGTAGCATTATGTTGTGTTAGGACTGATGTAACATTTGATGGTTACATCTTCTTCACTTTGTCCTACCCTTGGACACCAGTAGAGGCGGTCATCTTAATGAGGCGCAGAAACGTGGAACCTCATGGTGCAGCTCTCGATACTGGAGATACTTGAGCCCGGGGAAAAAAAATACCATATACAGTACTAGACGTATCTAACCTCCTTAATACTGTACAACCCCCGTGTATTACCTGGACAGTAAGAGAAAATAAAGAATGGCAACACAGTAACCTGCCTTGCATGTCGTAGGAGGCTTAACCTGTTCGTTAAACGACCATAAAGAGAAGTAAACATATTAACATTGTAACCTGCCACGTATGTTGTAAGAGAGGCCTAAGGAGCATTCCACTCTTGTGTTGCCTGGATTCTTAAGAGAAGCAACGAACAGCAACACACTGAAGTCTATCACACAGATCGTAAAAGGCTTCCCAATTCAGTATAAAAGATGTTAGCTGGAAAATACAGCCAGTGATGATCATGTCCAAAGATACAGAAAATAGAGGAACACACGGGCAACAGATATAATGGAAGTATAATTACAAGGTACACATTGAGGAACAACATCTCGTTTACAGTTAAAAGAGACCATAATGACACTGACCTGTCTTATCTTGCGTATCTATGTGTGCAGGCATTGCTCAACACCCCTCTATATCATATATTTCAAAGAAATATACACCAAGAAACACACAATTTGATCTACGGACACTGAAGAGTTAGGAGATCAAAGATACATTCAACATAGAGGTAAAGAACAAATTCGATGCATTGTCCGATATGGAAATATTATTTCAAGATGTCAGCGACCAATGGGAAATATTAAAGAAATCAGTCAACCAAGCTGCAGAAACAACCATCCCAAAAATAAAGGTAATAGGACGCAAGAAATGGTTGACGGAAGACATCTTAAAACTACTGGAAATCAGAAGAAATAACACAAAAATAACAAGGACAAATATGAAGAGATTCACATGAAAATTAGAAAGCTACGCAAAGAGGCAAAAGAAACATGGCTTGAGGAAAATTGCAAGGAAATTGAAAACCAACACATCCCCCAGTATACCAAATTAATGCACAAATAAGTTAATGACATCACTAACAAAAGAACACATGCTTCAACGGGTTGCCTAAAAACCAAAGATGGCAAAATCATAATAGAAAAAGATCAGATTTTACATGTATGGTCAGATTATGTGAAAGACCGTTATAACGATACTAAAGAAGAACAATATGCGCATCGGAATAATAATGAATGGCAATCAGTTTTGAAGACGGAAGTTCAGAATGCTCTTAGCCATATGAAAACTGGCAAGACCCCGGGTACAGATAACATCACAATAAAATGATCAATGCTTTAGAAGAATATGGAATAGACCAAGTCACCAGACTGCTGAACGCAATATTCGATACTGGAGATATACCTCCTGTATTATGTAATTTTGCATGTATTGCTATCCCGAAAAATTAAGGAGCCTAGGAATGTAATCAAAATCGAACAATTAGTATAATGAGCCACATCACGAAGATTTTGCTGGGAATTATTATGCAAAATGTTAGGAAGAAAATACAAACCGAAATAGGAGAAAAACAATGTTGGTTTGTAGAAGAACAATGTGGGTTTGACAGAAGAGCAATGTGGGTTTGTAGAAGCCATGACATGATCACCCACGCTTATCGGCATGGCGCATGATAGATGGATGGTAATTTGCTTTTAATCTGCTTTCCGATTCTGCGCATTTTAAATATTTGCAGTGTTTTAAAATGTATCGATGCATTATTAGTAATGCTATAATGTCTTCCAGATGTGCAAGTTTTCATAATTAAATATCATAACGGGTGTCATTAATCAATGTACAGTAAATGTTGTGTATATACTGAGAACAGTAATTGGAAGTTCTATAGAAAAAAACAACGATAAAAACAAAAATGTATAACTTTGCTTTATTGACTACACAAAGGCTTTCGATAGAGTGAGACATTTCGACATGATAAGGATGCTTGAAGATCTACAAATTGACGGAAAAGATCTTAGACTTGTAAGACATCAGAACTGATAATCATTTAGTGTCAATATCTGCATATTAAAAGAGATGTGACACAGGGATGTGTAATGTCTCCAGCTCTTATCTCCCTGTACAGTGAAAATATTTTCTGAAATATAGAGGATATGGAAGGAATCAACATTGGGGAAACGATGCATTAATACCATTAGATATGCCGATGATACAGTCTTGATCGCACACAATTAACAAGACCTGCAATATTTAGCAGATGCGGTTGTTGCACACAGTGAACAACTAGGGTTAGCATGTAATAGTAAGAAGACACATATTATGGTCGTCACCATGAAGGAGGAAATAATACTATGTGAAATACTAGTAAATGGACATTTTCCTAAGTAGGTGAATCGGTACAGTTATCTCAGAACAGTCGTAACATCTGATGGGAGATGCTTTGAAGAGATTAGAACACGAATTGCCATTGCGAAGGTAGCCTTTTGCAAGATGAAAAACATACTGACCAATAAAAAGATATCAATTGAAACTAGGAAAAGCGTGCTGAAATGCCACATAGAACCTGTACTTTTGTATGGATGTGAAGCGTGGAATAAGAGCTCTCAAGCTGAAAAAAACATCTGATGGCTGTGGAAATTTGGTTTCTGAGGAAAATGCAAAGAATGTCATTGGCAGATAGAAAAACTAATGAACAAGTCCTTCAAGAAACAAATGAAGATCGTAAACTGATTAGAGTCATTAGACATATACAGTCAAAATGTTTCGGCATGTTATGAAAAGAAATGACTTGGAGAACTTGGTGACAACTGGCAAGATCGAAGGGAAGAAACCACGCGGAAGACCGAGAATTAAATACCTGGATTGCTTGGCCGAGAGACATGGACGGGGCAAGAACACGGAGCTGATCCACGACTCTGGCGATCGAGTGAGATGCAAAACATGACCACCCACGCTTATCGGCATAGCACATGATGGATGGATGGTAAGTTGCTTTTAATCTACTTTCCGATACTGCGCATTTTAAATACTTGCAGTGTTTTAAAATGTATCGATGCATTGTTAGTAATGTTGATAATGTCTTCCAGAAGTGCAAGTTTTCATAATTAAATATCATAACGGGTGCCATTAATCAATGCCTTATAAGAATGTGAAATAGACCAGGTCACCAGAATGCTTATCACAATATATTATACTGGAGATATACATCTTGAATTATGTAATTCATATACAGGTAGGCCCCGATTAATTGGGGTTACGTTTTTGGAAAACGCGATGGTAAGTGAAACGACGTAAAGGGAAACACTATTCCCCAAATTATTAAATGAAATACAATGTATTGTGTACCACAGTAATGTTTATTTTGATGGTTGTTATTTATTGGCTAAATAGAGGTGGGTTGGAGGGCGAGTGGTAGAGTCATTGGGACGTAGAGGCATTAAATTCTGCCTCTTCATCTGAGGATGAAACTGTAACCTCTTCCTGCCTCTTTACCTGGCTCTATTCTGCTTGAACAAAACTGTGTCCAATGACTGCTACACAGCATGTTTCCTTTTCTCTATGTAAAACTCCCTGTAACAGTTGATGGCGCTTAACTCCCTGTAACAGTTGATGGCGCTTGTTACTGCTCTCGACACTTTGGAGCTCCTTTCACTGTTCGGGTTACCCTCATTTATTATATCCATTGCCACATCAATCAATTGAAAGAATTGTGACTAACGTTCAGCTGTCAACATTCGATGTGTGGGGGTTGCAACAGGGTGCTTCTCTCCCTGCTGAGCTCTCTGCACGTCAAGTTGCATTAAATCGTCATTAGCCAAGTCTTCTCCATGTGATGTAAGCAGCTCATCAATGTCAGCTTCCTCCATCCCTTCAAAGCCAGCTATAGTGGCTACGTTAGCGATCTGTCGTCGAATAGCATGAACGTCGTCAAATTCACAAGAGGCCTTAGGCCTCAGTCTCCCAGATGTCAAGATGAATTCCTAAAAGCTGTCAGTGAGATTTTCAAGTGTCTTTAAAGCATTTCCTCTGGCCGTACTGGGAGCGTTACCACAACACAAATCACCGTAAAAAACAAAAATCGTTTATGAAGCCTGTGATCTGGCATGCAAGTTAAGTGACCATCCCAGCGAACCTGATTCTTCATTAGTAGAGTTTGGATACTGGACACGGAGGCTCTTTCTAGAACTTCAGTGTCTGGGATTTTGTTTTGCCATATAATCTTCAATAGCCTCCCCAGGCAGACTGTGTGGAAGTGGTTTTATTTCCTAGCAGTGTCACTGATAAACAGTCCACGTTTCACAAGCATATAGCAGTGTGGATAATACAACTGCATTGTAGACTTTCAGCTTTGTTTACAGGCTTATTCCATTTCTGATCTATACATTCTTGCATAGTCTGCCAGAGGCCGCACTGGCCTTGGAGATTCTTGCATTCACTTTGTCATCAATTGTGGCAGCATGTGACACAGTGCTGCCATGCTGTAGTTGATGTCTATTCCAATGCCATTTTTCTCAAAGGCATTCGTCAGCATAGCTGAAAACATGAGGTTGAACAGTTTTGGTGCCAGGACACATCCTTGCTTCACTCCATTGTTGACAGGAAAAGGTTCAGACAGTTCACTCTTTTCCTTCACTCTTGCCTGCATACCATCATGCAGTTGAATGAAGAATGACTTACGCGATGAATTGGATTAAAGTGAGACTGAGTTGCGCAATTCGTCAACCTCTCTCACGCCTGAGTCCATCTGAGTCAAGTGGCAAGACAAGCCAAGACGACTGGAGACGAATACAGGTGCAGTGGATGACCAGGGCGCTCAACGTGCCTTGCCGTGCTCATTACGTGCCACAACGCTTTCCAGTAAACGCCGTCTTGCCCGTTGAATCAACAATGATTTATTCTTCGCAGTCTGACGAGTCCTATCTTCACATGCTGGGCATGCATACCCTAGTTCACCGATTGGTTTGACACCAAATCGGCTACCCACGCCTGGTAACAGCTGTTGCCCGGGGGTGGCCGCTGTCACATACTGACAGCTACTAGGAGCCACAGGCGTGAACTGGATGTCAGGCTTGGACCAATCGGGAATGTGTCCCTCACGTGGTAGATAATATCTCAAATTCAGTGCAGTCTATGTACAGCTTAGTACAGGGGTGGGGAAATCGTTTGTGCGTAGGGCCACATTGACCAATGTAAATCTAACCACTATATATGATGTCCACTTTGTTTGCAGCAACCTACCACAATAAGTAATTATGAATTATCTATAGCATAAATAACTAATTATTGCATGTTTATTTTACTTATACACGTATACATTATATTTTACAACATGGACAAACGCTTTTACTGATTTGTTAACAAGATTGTACATTTTTGTTTTTATTTTAATAATTTTTGTTTTTAAATTATCTATTAATGGATTTAATCTAGACACAAACCGATTACATTGTCAATTGCAATTTTCGACAATTTTCTTGAAATCTGGAGCAATTTTACTTGTTGATTTATAATGATATGTATGTAACTACTTGCAATGTTTGACAATATTCTTGAAATCTGGAGCAATTTTAATTGTTGAAAGTCCGACAATAAAGACGTATGCTTAGATTTGTTAATCTTAAAGCAAGAGAATGCTTGTTTGCAAATGTATGTTGATACAAACAATGATAACAGTTTAATTGCAAAGTTTTTCAAGTTGGGAAATGCTTCTTCTGATAAAGATCCATGGAAATCCAGCAAATCATCTGACTTGATGTTCTCTTTCAGGTCATGATCTGCTTGTAAGTCAAGCAGTTCCAAATGTATGTCCTCTGTGGCTGTATCAGCTTTCTGCACTTTTTTTTTAAGGCGGGAAAAAGGCAAGAAAGGGGA
>JACEFZ010002836.1:0-27500 GCA_014155875.1 Cepaea nemoralis
GGTGTATTTCCTGTCAATTTCTTGATTCCTATCAAAGTCTGTATTTCCTGATCAACTGTGCTCTGATTCCTATCCTCCGATTCTCATCCAAAAACTGTGCTCTGATTCCTTCCCCCCTCTGCTCGTCCCTTTTCTGTTATCCTTCCGCCATATCTTCATGTCCTGATCCATTCCTGTTTCCATCCTCAATCGTTGCTCATGATTCCCTGGATCAACTTGCTGCTGATATCCTTCCATGCCACACAGATCTGTGCTCATGATTCCCTGGATCAACTTGCTGCTGATATCCTTCCATGCCATCACAGATCTGTGCTCATGATTCCCTGGATCAACTTTGCTGCTGATATCCTTCCATGCCATCACAGATCTGTGCTCATGATTCCCTGGATCAACTTCTGTCTCTTATACACATCTCTGATATCCTTCCATGCCACCACAGATCTGTGCTCATGATTCCCTGGATCAACTTTGCTGCTGATATCCTTCCATGCCACACAGATCTGTGCTCATGATTCCCTGGATCAACTTTGCTGCTGATATCCTTCCATGCCACACAGATCTGTGCTCATGATTCCCTGGATCAACTGTGCTGCTGATATCCTTCCATGCCATCACAGATCTGTGCTCATGATTCCCTGGATCAACTTGTGCTGCTGATATCCTTCCATGCCATCACAGATCTGTGCTCATGATTCCCTGGATCAACTTGCTCTGATATCCTTCCATGCCCACAGATCTGTGCTCATGATTCCCTGGATCAATGTGCGCTGATATCCTTCCATGCCATCACAGATCTGTGCTCATGATTCCCTGGATCAACTGTGCGCTGATATCCTTCCATGCCACACAGATCTGTGCTCATGATTCCCTGGATCAACTGTGCGCTGATATCCTTCCATGCCACACAGATCTGTGCTCATGATTCCCTGGATCAACTTGCGCTGATATCCTTCCATGCCACACAGATCTGTGCTCATGATTCCCTCGATGCTCTGCTGTGCTCATTCCTTCACTGCCTCACATCCGTGCTCATCTTCCTGAACTTGCTGCTGATATCCTTCCATGCCCACAGATCTGTGCTCATGATTCCCTGGATCAACTGTGCTGCTGATACCTTCCATGCCTCACAATCTGTGCTCATGATTCCCTGGATCAACTGTGCTGCTGATATCCTTCCATGCCCACAGATCTGTGCTCATTTCCCGGCAACTGTGCTGCTGATATCCTTCCATGCCACCACAGATCTGTGCTCATTTCCCTGGATCAACTGTGCTGCTGATATCCTTCCATGCCATCACAGATCTGTGCTCATGATTCCCTGGATCAACTTGCTGCTGATATCCTTCCCACACAGATCTGTGCTCATGATTCCCTGGATCAACTTGCTGCTGATATCCTTCCATGCCATCACAGATCTGTGCTCATGATTCCCTGGATAACTTTGCTGCTGATATCCTTCCATGCCATCACAGATCTGTGCTCATGATTCCCTGGATCAACTTGCTGCTGATATCCTTCCATGCCACACAGATCTGTGCTCATGATTCCCTGGATCAACTGTGCTGCTGATATCCTTCCATGCCATCACAGATCTGTGCTCATGATTCCCTGGATCAACTTGCTGCTGATATCCTTCCTGCCATCACAGATCTGTGCTCATGATTCCCTGGATCAACTTTGCTGCTGATATCCTTCCATGCCATCACAGATCTGTGCTCATGATTCCCTGGATCAACTTGCTGCTGATATCCTTCCATGCCATCACAGATCTGTGCTCATGATTCCCTGGATCAACTGTGCTGCTGATATCCTTCCATGCCATCACAGATCTGTGCTCATGATTCCCTGGATCAACTGTGCTGCTGATATCCTTCCATGCCATCACAGATCTGTGCTCATGATTCCCTGGATCAACTTGCTGCTGATATCCTTCCATGCCATCACAGATCTGTGCTCATGATTCCCTGGATCAACTGTGCTGCTGATATCCTTCCATGCCATCACAGATCTGTGCTCATGATTCCCTGGATCAACTGTGCTGCTGATATCCTTCCATGCCATCACAGATCTGTGCTCATGATTCCCTGGATCAACTGTGCTGCTGATATCCTTCCATGCCATCACAGATCTGTGCTCATGATTCCCTGGATCAACTGTGCTGCTGATATCCTTCCATGCCATCACAGATCTGTGCTCATGATTCCCTGGATCAACTTGTGCTGCTTGATATCCTTCCATGCCACCACAGATCTGTGCTCATGATTCCCTGGATCAACTTCTGCTGATATCCTCCATGCCACCAATCTTGCCATGATTCCCTGGATCAACTTTGCTGCTGATATCCTTCCATGCCACACGATGTGCCATGATTCCTGGACAACTGTGCTGCTGATATCCTTCCATGCCTCAATCTGCCATTCCCGACAGATCTGTGCTCATGATTCCTGGATCAACTGTGCGCTGATTCCTTCCATGCCAACGTGCTCATGATTCCCTGTACTTTCTCTGATATCCTTCCATGCCATCACAATCTGTGCATTCCCGGTAACTGCTTGATACCTTCCATGCCATCAAGATCTGTCTTTCCCGGTCAACTGCTGCTGATACCTTCCATCCCCCACAGATCTGTCTATTCCCGGTAATTTCTGCTATATCCTTCCATGCCACCAGATCTGTGCTCGATTCCCGGATAACTGCTTAAACCTTCCATCCACACATCTGTGCTCATTTCCCTTACCTGCTGTTTCCTCCACCCAATCGTCTTTTCCCTTTTCCCGGTTTTCTTTTCCATGCCAACCCGTCTGTCTTGATTCCCTGGATCAAATTTTCTGATATCCTTTCCCCCCCACAGTCCTGTGCCCTTTCCCTGGTAACTTTGCTGCATTCCTTCCATGCCCGACTCATGATCCTGGTCAACTGGTTTCTGATATCCTTCCACCCCCAGTCTTTTTCATTCCCCGGTAACTGCTTGATACCTTCCAGCCACCCCAGATCTGTGCATTCCCGGATCAATTTTGCCGATATCCTCCATGCCACCAGATCTGTTCATTTCCCGGTCAACTTTGCTGCTGATATCCTTCATCCCCACAGATCTTGTCTTCCCTGGAATTGCCTTTCCTTCCATATCACAGATCGTTCATGTTTCCCCGGTAATTTTCTATCCCCCCATGCCCCAACTTCTCTGATTCCCTGGTCATTTGCTGCATATCCTTCCATGCCATCCACAGTCTCATGACCCTGGTAATTTCTTGATTCCTTCCATGCCCCAAATTTTCCCTGCCTTCACTGCTGTTTCCCCCAAACCTCCCCTGCCATTTCCCTGGCCTGCTGTTTCCCCCAAACCCCAACTGGCTCATTTCCCTGGCAACTTTTGGCCTTTCCTTTCCCCCCATCTGTGCTCATGATTCCTGGATCAATGCCTGATTCCTTCCATGCCCACAATCTGTGCTCATGATTCCCTATAACTCCTGATTCCTTCCATCCTCCCGATCTGTGCTCATGATTCCCTACCTGTCTGATATCCTTCCCCATCACAGATCTGTTCATGTTTCCCGGATCAACTTTTGCTGAAACCTTTTGCCATCCTTTTGCCATGATCCCTGGCAACTTTGCCTGATTCCTCCAGCCAAAATCTGTGCTCATGATCCCTGGAACTTTCTGCTATATCCTTCCCCCCAAATTTGTCCATGATTCCCTGGTCAACTGTGCTTATATCCTTCCCCCCAAATTTGTCCATGATTCCCTTTTTGCTTATATCCTTCCCCTCAGATCTGTGCTCATGATCCCTGGTTTTGCTTATCCTTCCACCCCCACAGATCTGTCCATGATTCCCGGATCAACTTGCTGCTTATCCTTCCAAAATTTTTTTCCTGTCCTGGCCTTTCTTATCCCAACCCCTTTTCTGTCCCTCCTTTCCCCCCCAACCGTCTTTTTTCCCCTTTTTCCATCCCAACCCGTCTTTTTTCCCTTCCTTTCCCCCCCAAAAGTCTTTTTTCCCCTTCCTGTTTATCCTCCCCCTTTTTTCCCCGTCCTTGGTAACTTGCCAAATCTGTCAATTTTGGTCAATTTCCCATCCCTGCCAATCTGTCAATTTTGGTCAATTTCCCATCCCTGCCAATCTGTCAATTTTGGTCAATTTCCCGTACCTTCCTGCAACCCTGCTCAATTTTGGTTTCTGGTTTTCTGCAACCCTGCCAATTTTGGTTTCTGGTTCTCATCCTCACAGATCTGTGCTCATGATTCCCTGGATCAACTTGCTGCTGATATCCTTCCATGCCATCACAGATCTGTGCTCATGATTCCCTGGATCAACTTGCTGCTGATATCCTTCCATGCCACACAGATCTGTGCTCATGATTCCCTGGATCAACTTTGCTGCTGATATCCTTCCATGCCACACAGATCTGTGCTCATGATTCCCTGGATCAACTTTGCTGCTGATATCCTTCCATCCACCCCTTCCCTTCCTTTTCATTCCCCCCCCGATTTCCTTCCCCAATTGGGAAACCCCTGCACACAGATCTGTGCTCATGATTCCCTGGATCAACTTTGCTGCTGATATCCTTCCATGCCACCACAGATCTGTGCTCATGATTCCCTGGATCAACTTTGCTGCTGATATCCTTCCATGCCACCACAGATCTGTGCTCATGATTCCCTGGATCAACTTTGCTGCTGATATCCTTCCATGCCACCACAGATCTGTGCTCATGATTCCCTGGATCAACTGTGCTGCTGATATCCTTCCATGCCACCACAGATCTGTGCTCATGATTCCCTGGATCAACTTTGCTGCTGATATCCTTCCATGCCATCACAGATCTGTGCTCATGATTCCCTGGATCAACTTTGCTGCTGATATCCTTCCATGCCATCCACAGATCTGTGCTCATGATTCCCTGGATCAACTGTGCTGCTGATATCCTTCCATGCCATCCACAGATCTGTGCTCATGATTCCCTGGATCAACTTTGCTGCTGATATCCTTCCATGCCATCACAGATCTGTGCTCATGATTCCCTGGATCAACTTTGCTGCTGATATCCTTCCATGCCACCACAGATCTGTGCTCATGATTCCCTGGATCAACTGTTGCTGCTGATATCCTTCCATGCCATCACAGATCTGTGCTCATGATTCCCTGGATCAACTTTGCTGCTGATATCCTTCCATGCATCACAGATCTGTGCTCATGATTCCCTGGATCAACTTTGCTGCTGATATCCTTCCATGCCATCACAGATCTGTGCTCATGATTCCCTGGATCAACTTTGCTGCTGATGATCCTTCCATGCCATCACAGATCTGTGCTCATGATTCCCTGGATCAACTTTGCTGCTGATATCCTTCCATGCCACCACAGATCTGTGCTCATGATTCCCTGGATCAACTTTGCTGCTGATATCCTTCCATGCCATCACAGATCTGTGCTCATGATTCCCTGGATCAACTTTGCTGCTGATATCCTTCCATGCCATCACAGATCTGTGCTCATGATTCCCTGGATCAACTGTGGCTGCTGATATCCTTCCATGCCATCACAGATCTGTGCTCATGATTCCCTGGATCAACTTTGCTGCTGATATCCTTCCATGCCATCACAGATCTGTGCTCATGATTCCCTGGATCAACTTTGCTGCTGATATCCTTCCATGCCATCACAGATCTGTGCTCATGATTCCCTGGATCAACTGTGCTGCTGATATCCTTCCATGCCATCACAGATCTGTGCTCATGATTCCCTGGATCAACTTTGCTGCTGATATCCTTCCATGCCATCACAGATCTGTGCTCATGATTCCTGGATCAACTGTGCTGCTGATATCCTTCCATGCCATCACAGATCTGTGCTCATGATTACCTGGATCAACTTTGCTGCTGATATCCTTCCATGCCATCACAGATCGTGCTCATGATTCCCTGGATCAACTTTGCTGCTGATATCCTTCCATGCCATCACAGATCTGTGCTCATGATTCCCTGGATCAACTGTGCTGCTGATATCCTTCCATGCCACCACAGATCTGTGCTCATGATTCCCTGGATCAACTTTGCTGCTGATATCCTTCCATGCCACCACAGATCTGTGCTCATGATTCCCTGGATCAACTTTGCTGCTGATATCCTTCCATGCCATCCACAGATCTGTGCTCATGATTCCCTGGATCAAACTGTGCTGCTGATATCCTTCCATGCCATCACAGATCTGTGCTCATGATTCCCTGGATCAACTGTGCTGCTGATATCCTTCCATGCCATCACAGATCTGTGCTCATGATTCCCTGGATCAACTTGTGCTGCTGATATCCTTCCATGCCATCACAGATCTGTGCTCATGATTCCCTGGATCAACTGTGCTGCTGATATCCCTTCCATGCCATCACAGATCCTGTGCTCATGATTCCCTGGATCAACTTTGCTGCTGATATCCTTCCATGCCATCACAGATCTGTGCTCATGATTCCCTGGATCAACTTTGCTGCTGATATCCTTCCATGCCATCACAGATCTGTGCTCATGATTCCCTGGATCAACTTTGCTGCTGATATCCTTCCATGCCATCACAGATCTGTGCTCATGATTCCCTGGATCAACTTTGCTGCTGATATCCTTCCATGCCATCACAGATCTGTGCTCATGATTCCCTGGATCAACTTTGCTGCTGATATCCTTCCATGCCATCACAGATCTGTGCTCATGATTCCCTGGATCAACTTTGCTGCTGATATCCTTCCATGCCATCACAGATCTGTGCTCATGATTCCCTGGATCAACTGTGCTGCTGATATCCTTCCATGCCATCACAGATCTGTGCTCATGATTCCCTGGATCAAACTGTTGCTGCTGATATCCTTCCATGCCATCACAGATCTGTGCTCATGATTCCCTGGATCAACTTTGCTGCTGATATCCTTCCATGCCATCACAGATCTGTGCTCATGATTCCCTGGATCAACTGTGCTGCTGATATCCTTCCATGCCACCACAGATCTGTGCTCATGATTCCCTGGATCAACTGTGCTGCTGATATCCTTCCATGCCACCACAGATCTGTGCTCATGATTCCCTGGATCAACTGTGCTGCTGATATCCTTCCATGCCACCACAGATCTGTGCTCATGATTCCCTGGATCAACTTTGCTGCTGATATCCTTCCATGCCATCACAGATCTGTGCTCATGATTCCCTGGATCAACTTTGCTGCTGATATCCCTTCCATGCACTCACAGATCTGTGCTCATGATTCCCCTGGATCAACTGTGCTGCTGATATCCTTCCATGCCATCACAGATCTGTGCTCATGATTCCCTGGATCAACTTTGCTGCTGATATCCTTCCATGCCATCACAGATCTGTGCTCATGGATTCCCTGGATCAACTTTGCTGCTGATATCCTTCCATGCCATCACAGATCTGTGCTCATGATTCCCTGGATCAACTTTGCTGCTGATATCCTTCCATGCCATCCACAGATCTGTGCTCATGATTCCCTGGATCAACTTTGCTGCTGATATCCTTCCATGCCATCACAGATCTGTGCTCATGATTCCCTGGATCAACTGTGCTGCTGATATCCTTCCATGCCATCACAGATCTGTGCTCATGATTCCCTGGATCAACTGTGCTGCTGATATCCCTCCATGCCACCACAGATCTGTGCTCATGATTCCCTGGATCAACTTTGCTGCTGATATCCTTCCATGCCATCACAGATCTGTGCTCATGATTCCCTGGATCAACTTTGCTGCTGATATCCTTCCATGCCATCACAGATCTGTGCTCATGATTCCCTGGATCAACTTTGCTGCTGATATCCTTCCATGCCATCACAGATCTGTGCCTCATGATTCCCTGGATCAACTTTGCTGCTGATATCCTTCCATGCCATCACAGATCTGTGCCCATGATTCCCTGGATCAACTTTGCTGCTGATATCCCTCCATGCCACCACAGATCTGTGCTCATGATTCCCTGGATCAACTGTGCTGCTGATATCCTTCCATGCCACCACGATCTGTGCTCATGATTCCCTGGATCAACTTTGCTGCTGATATCCTTCCATGCCATCACAGATCTGTGCTCATGATTCCCTGGATCAACTTTGCTGCTGATATCCTTCCATGCCAATCACAGATCTGTGCTCATGATTCCCTGGATCAACTTTGCTGCTGATATCCTTCCATGCCATCACAGATCTGTGCTCATGATTCCCTGGATCAACTTTGCTGCTGATATCCCTTCCATGCCATCACAGATCTGTGCTCATGATTCCCTGGATCAACTGTGCTGCTGATATCCTTCCCATGCCACCACAGATCTGTGCTCATGATTCCCTGGATCAAACTGTGCTGCTGATATCCTTCCATGCCATCACAGATCTGTGCTCATGATTCCCTGGATCAACTTTGCTGCTGATATCCTTCCATGCCATCACAGATCTGTGCTCATGATTCCCTGGATCAACTGTGCTGCTGATATCCTTCCATGCCATCACAGATCTGTGCTCATGATTCCCTGGATCAACTTTGCTGCTGATATCCTTCCATGCCATCACAGATCTGTGCTCATGATTCCCTGGATCAACTGTGCTGCTGATATCCTTCCATGCCATCACAGATCTGTGCTCATGATTCCCTGGATCAACTGTGCTGCTGATATCCTTCCATGCCACCACAGATCTGTGCTCATGATTCCCTGGATCAACTGTGCTGCTGATATCCTTCCATGCCACCACAGATCTGTGCTCATGATTCCCTGGATCAACTGTGCTGCTGATATCCTTCCATGCCATCACAGATCTGTGCTCATGATTCCCTGGATCAACTGTGCTGCTGATATCCTTCCATGCCATCACAGATCTGTGCTCATGATTCCCTGGATCAACTTTGCTGCTGATATCCTTCCATGCCATCACAGATCTGTGCTCATGATTCCCTGGATCAACTTTGCTGCTGATATCCTTCCATGCCATCACAGATCTGTGCTCATGATTCCCTGGATCAACTTTGCTGCTGATATCCTTCCATGCCATCACAGATCTGTGCTCATGATTCCCTGGATCAACTTTGCTGCTGATATCCTTCCATGCCATCCACAGATCTGTGCTCATGATTCCCTGGATCAACTTTGCTGCTGATATCCTTCCATGCCATCACAGATCTGTGCTCATGATTCCCTGGATCAACTTTGCTGCTGATTATCCTTCCATGCCATCACAGATCTGTGCTCATGATTCCCTGGATCAACTTTGCTGCTGATATCCTTCCATGCCATCACAGATCTGTGCTCATGATTCCCTGGATCAACTTTGCTGCTGATATCCTTCCATGCACCACAGATCTGTGCTCATGATTCCCTGGATCAACTTTGCTGCTGATATCCTTCCATGCCACTCACAGATCTGTGCTCATGATTCCCTGGATCAACTTTGCTGCTGATATCCTTCCATGCCATCACAGATCTGTGCTCATGATTCCTGGATCACTTTGCTGCTGATATCCTTCCATGCCATCACAGATCTGTGCCCATGATTCCCTGGATCAACTTTGCTGCTGATATCCTTCCATGCCATCACAGATCTGTGCTCATGATTCCCTGGATCAACTGTGCTGCTGATATCCTTCCATGCCATCACAGATCTGTGCTCATGATTCCCTGGATCAACTTCTGTCTCTTATACACATCTCTGATATCCTTCCATGCCACCACAGATCTGTGCTCCATGATTCCCTGGATCAACTTTGCTGCTGATTATCCTTCCATGCCATCACAGATCTGTGCTCATGATTCCCTGGATCAACTGTGCTGCTGATATCCTTCCATGCCATCACAGATCTGTGCTCATGATTCCCTGGATCAACTGTGCTGCTGATATCCTTCCATGCCACCACAGATCTGTGCTCATGATTCCCTGGATCAACTTTGCTGCTGATATCCTTCCATGCCACTCACAGATCTGTGCTCATGATTCCCTGGATCAACTTTGCTGCTGATATCCTTCCATGCCACTCACAGATCTGTGCTCATGATTCCCTGGATCAACTTTGCTGCTGATATCCTTCCATGCCATCACAGATCTGTGCTCATGATTCCCTGGATCAACTTTGCTGCTGATATCCTTCCATGCCATCACAGATCTGTGCTCATGATTCCCTGGATCAACTTTGCTGCTGATATCCTTCCATGCCATCACAGATCTGTGCTCATGATTCCCTGGATCAACTTTGCTGCTGATATCCTTCCATGCCATCACAGATCTGTGCTCATGATTCCCTGGATCAACTTTGCTGCTGATTATCCTTCCATGCCATCACAGATCTGTGCTCATGATTCCCTGGATCAACTTTGCTGCTGATATCCTTCCATGCCATCACAGATCTGTGCTCATGATTCCCTGGATCAACTTTGCTGCTGATATCCTTCCATGCCATCCACAGATCTGTGCTCATGATTCCCTGGATCAACTGTGCTGCTGATATCCTTCCATGCCATCCACAGATCTGTGCTCATGATTCCCTGGATCAACTGTGCTGCTGATATCCTTCCATGCCATCACAGATCTGTGCTCATGATTCCCTGGATCAACTTTGCTGCTGATATCCTTCCATGCCACTCACAGATCTGTGCCCATGATTCCCTGGATCAACTGTGCTGCTGATATCCTTCCATGCCACCACAGATCTGTGCCCATGATTCCCTGGATCAACTGTGCTGCTGATATCCTTCCATGCCACCACAGATCTGTGCCCATGATTCCCTGGATCAACTTTGCTGCTGATATCCTTCCATGCCACCACAGATCTGTGCCCATGATTCCCTGGATCAACTTTGCTGCTGATATCCTTCCATGCCATCACAGATCTGTGCTCATGATTCCCTGGATCAACTTTGCTGCTGATATCCTTCCATGCCATCACAGATCTGTGCTCATGATTCCCTGGATCAACTTTGCTGCTGATATCCTTCCATGCCACCACAGATCTGTGCTCATGATTCCCTGGATCAACTTTGCTGCTGATATCCTTCCATGCACTCACAGATCTGTGCTCATGATTCCCTGGAATTCACTTTGCTGCTGATATCCTTCCATGGAACACAGATCTGTTGCTCATGATTCCTGGGATCAACTTGCTGCTGATATCCTTCATGGCACCACAGATCTGTGCTCATGATTCCCTGGATCACTTGCTAGCTGATATCCTTCCATGGCACCACAGATCTGTGCTCATGTTCCCTGGATCAACTTTGCTGCTGATAATCCTTCCATGGCACCACAGATCTGTGCTCATGATTCCCTGGATCAAACTGTGCTGCTGATATCCTTCCATGGCCACCACAGATCTGTGATCATGATTCCCTGGATCAACTTTTGCTGCTGATATCCTTCCATGCCAGCCACACAGATCTGTGCCATGATTCCTGGATCAACTTTGCTGCTGATATCCTTCCATGCCACCACAGATCTGTGCCATGATTCCCTGGAGTCAACTGTGCTGCTGATATCCTCCATGCCATCCACAGATCTGTGCTCATGATTCCCTGGATCAACTGTGCTGCTGATATCCTTCCATGGCACCACAGATCTGTGCTCATGATTCCCTGGATCAACTGTGCTGCTGATATCCTTCCATGCCATCACAGATCTGTGCTCATGATCCCTGGATCAACTGTGCTGCTGATATCCTTCCATGCCATCACAGATCTGTGCTCATGATTCCCTGGATCAACTGTGCTGCTGATATCCTTCCATGCCATCACAGATCTGTGCTCATGATTCCCTGGATCAACTGTGCTGCTGATATCCTTCCATGCCATCACAGATCTGTGCTCCATGATTTCCCTGGATCAACTTTGCTGCTGATATCCTTCCATGCCATCACAGATCTGTGCTCATGATTCCCTGGATCAACTGTGCTGCTGATATCCTTCCATGCCATCACAGATCTGTGCCCATGATTCCCTGGATCAACTTTGCTGCTGATATCCTTCCATGCCATCACAGATCTGTGCCCATGATTCCCTGGATCAACTTGCTGCTGATATCCTTCCATGCCACCACAGATCTGTGCTCATGATTCCCTGGATCAACTTTGCTGCTGATATCCTTCCATGCCACTCACAGATCTGTGCTCATGATTCCCTGGATCAACTTGCTGCTGATATCCTTCCATGCCATCACAGATCTGTGCTCATGATTCCCTGGATCAACTGTGCTGCTGATATCCTTCCATGCCATCACAGATCTGTGCTCATGATTCCCTGGATCAACTGTGCTGCTGATATCCTTCCATGCCACCACAGATCTGTGCTCATGATTCCCTGGATCAACTTTGCTGCTGTATCCTTCCATGCCACTCACAGATCTGTGCTCATGATTCCCTGGATCAACTTTGCTGCTGATATCCTTCCATGCCATCCACAGATCTGTGCTCATGATTCCCTGGATCAACTTTGCTGCTGATATCCTTCCATGCCACTCACAGATCTGTGCTCATGATTCCCTGGATCAACTTTGCTGCTGATATCCTTCCATGCCATCACAGATCTGTGCTCATGATTCCCTGGATCAACTTTGCTGCTGATATCCTTCCATGCCATCACAGATCTGTGCTCATGATTCCCTGGATCACTTTGCTGCTGATATCCTTCCATGCCATCCACAGATCTGTGCTCATGATTCCCTGGATCAACTTTGCTGCTGATATCCTTCCATGCCATCACAGATCTGTGCTCATGATTCCCTGGATCAACTTTGCTGCTGATATCCTTCCATGGCCATCACAGATCTTGTGCTCATGATTCCCTGGATCAACTGTGCTGCTGATATCCTTCCATGCCATCACAGATCTGTGCTCATGATTCCCTGGATCAACTGTGCTGCTGATATCCTTCCATGCCATCACAGATCTGTGCTCATGATTCCCTGGATCAACTTTTGCTGCTGATATCCTTCCATGCCATCACAGATCTGTGCTCATGATTCCCTGGATCAACTTTGCTGCTGATATCCTTCCATGCATCACAGATCTGTGCTCATGATTCCCTGGATCAACTTTTGCTGCTGATATCCTTCCATGCCATCACAGATCTGTGCTCATGATTCCCTGGATCAACTTTGCTGCTGATATCCTTCCATGCCATCCACAGATCTGTGCTCATGATTCCCTGGATCAACTTTGCTGCTGATATCCTTCCATGCCACCACAGATCTGTGCTCATGATTCCCTGGATCAACTGTGCTGCTGATATCCTTCCATGCCATCACAGATCTGTGCTCATGATTCCCTGGATCAACTGTGCTGCTGATATCCTTCCATGCCATCACAGATCTGTGCTCATGATTCCCTGGATCAACTTTGCTGCTGATATCCTTCCATGCCACCACAGATCTGTGCTCATGATTCCCTGGATCAACTTTGCTGCTGATATCCTTCCATGCCATCACAGATCTGTGCTCATGATTCCTGGATCAACTTTGCTGCTGATATCCTTCCATGCCATCACAGATCTGTGCTCATGATTCCCTGGATCAACTTTGCTGCTGATATCCTTCCATGCCATCACAGATCTGTGCTCATGATTCCCTGGATCAACTTTGCTGCTGATATCCTTCCATGCCATCACAGATCTGTGCTCATGATTCCCTGGATCAACTTTGCTGCTGATATCCTTCCATGCCATCACAGATCTGTGCTCATGATTCCCTGGACTCAACTGTGCTGCTGATATCCTTCCATGCCATCACAGATCTGTGCTCATGATTCCCTGGATCAACTGTGCTGCTGATATCCTTCCATGCCATCACAGATCTGTGCTCATGATTCCCTGGATCAACTTGCTGCTGATATCCTTCCATGCCATCACAGATCTGTGCTCATGATTCCCTGGATCAACTTTGCTGCTGATATCCTTCCATGCCATCACAGATCTGTGCTCATGATTCCTGGATCAACTTTGCTGTGCTGATATCCTTCCATGCCACCACAGATCTGTGCTCATGATTCCCTGGATCAACTGTGCTGCTGATATCCTTCCATGCACCACAGATCTGTGCTCATGATTCCCTGGATCAACTGTGCTGCTGATATCCTTCCATGCCATCACAGATCTGTGCTCATGATTCCCTGGATCAACTGTGCTGCTGATATCCTTCCATGGCATCACAGATCTGTGCCTCATGATTCCCTGGATCAACTGTGCTGCTGATATCCTTCCATGCCATCAACAGATCTGTGCTCATGATTCCCTGGATCAACTGTGGCTGCTGATATCCTTCCATGCCATCACAGATCTGTGCTCATGATTCCCTGGATCAACTTGCTGCTGATATCCTTCCATGCCATCACAGATCTGTGCTCATGATTCCCTGGATCAACTTGCTGCTGATATCCTTCCATGCCATCACAGATCTGTGCTCATGATTCCCTGGATCAACTTTGCTGCTGATATCCTTCCATGCCATCACAGATCTGTGCCATGATTCCCTGGATCAACTGTGCTGCTGATATCCTTCCATGCCATCACAGATCTGTGCTCATGATTCCCTGGATCAACTTTGCTGCTGATATCCTTCCATGCCATCACAGATCTGTGCTCATGATTCCCTGGATCAACTTTGCTGCTGATATCCTTCCATGCCATCACAGATCTGTGCTCATGATTCCCTGGATCAACTTTGCTGCTGATATCCTTCCATGCCATCACAGATCTGTGCTCATGATTCCCTGGATCAACTTTGCTGCTGATATCCTTCCATGCCATCACAGATCTGTGCTCATGATTCCCTGGATCAACTTTGCTGCTGATATCCTTCCATGCCATCACAGATCTGTGCTCATGATTCCCTGGATCAACTTTGCTGCTGATATCCTTCCATGCCATCACAGATCTGTGCTCATGATTCCCTGGATCAACTTTGCTGCTGATATCCTTCCATGCCATCACAGATCTGTGCTCATGATTCCCTGGATCAACTTTGCTGCTGATATCCTTCCATGCCATCACAGATCTGTGCTCATGATTCCCTGGATCAACTTGCTGCTGATATCCTTCCATGCCATCACAGATCTGTGCTCATGATTCCCTGGATCAACTTGCTGCTGATATCCTTCCATGCCATCACAGATCTGTGCTCATGATTCCCTGGATCAACTTTGCTGCTGATATCCTTCCATGCCATCACAGATCTGTGCTCATGATTCCCTGGATCAACTTTGCTGCTGATATCCTTCCATGCCATCACAGATCTGTGCTCATGATTCCCTGGATCAACTTTGCTGCTGATATCCTTCCATGCCATCACAGATCTGTGCTCATGATTCCCTGGATCAACTTTGCTGCTGATATCCTTCCATGCCATCACAGATCTGTGCCCATGATTCCCTGGATCAACTTTGCTGCTGATATCCTTCCATGCCATCACAGATCTGTGCTCATGATTCCCTGGATCAACTTTGCTGCTGATATCCTTCCATGCCATCACAGATCTGTGCCCATGATTCCCTGGATCAACTTTGCTGCTGATATCCTTCCATGCCATCACAGATCTGTGCCCATGATTCCCTGGATCAACTTTGCTGCTGATATCCTTCCATGGCACCACAGATCTGTGCTCATGATTCCCTGGATCAACTTTGCTGCTGATATCCTTCCATGCACACAGATCTGTGCCCATGATTCCCTGGATCAACTTTGCTGCTGATATCCTTCCATGCCATCACAGATCTGTGCCCATGATTCCCTGGATCAACTTTGCTGCTGATATCCTTCCATGCCATCACAGATCTGTGCCCATGATTCCCTGGATCAACTTTGCTGCTGATATCCTTCCATGCCATCACAGATCTGTGCTCATGATTCCCTGGATCAACTTGCTGCTGATATCCTTCCATGCCATCACAGATCTGTGCTCATGATTCCTGGATCAACTTTGCTGCTGATATCCTTCCATGCCATCACAGATCTGTGCTCATGATTCCCTGGATCAACTTTGCTGCTGATATCCTTCCATGCCATCACAGATCTGTGCTCATGATTCCCTGGATCAACTTTGCTGCTGATATCCTTCCATGCCATCACAGATCTGTGCTCATGATTCCCTGGATCAACTTTGCTGCTGATATCCTTCCATGCCATCACAGATCTGTGCTCATGATTCCCTGGATCAACTTTGCTGCTGATATCCTTCCATGCCACCACAGATCTGTGCTCATGATTCCCTGGATCAACTTTGCTGCTGATATCCTTCCATGCCATCACAGATCTGTGCTCATGATTCCCTGGATCAACTTTGCTGCTGAGATCCATTCCATGCCACCACAGATCTGTGCTCATGATTCCCTGGATCAACTTTGCTGCTGATATCCTTCCATGCCATCACAGATCTGTGCTCATGATTCCTGGATCAACTTTGCTGCTGATATCCTTCCATGCCATCCACAGATCTTGTGCTCATGATTCCCTGGATTCAACTTTGCTGCTGATATCCTTCCATGCCATCACAGATCTGTGCTCATGATTCCCTGGATCAACTTTGCTGCTGATATCCTTCCATGCCATCACAGATCTGTGCTCATGATTCCTGGATCAACTTTGCTTGCTGATATCCTTCCATGCCCATCACAGATCTGTGCTCATGATTCCCTGGATCAACTTTGCTGCTGATATCCTTCCATGCCATCACAGATCTGTGCTCATGATTCCCTGGATCAACTGTGCTGCTGATATCCTTCCATGGCACCACAGATCTGTGCTCATGATTCCCTGGATCAACTTTGCTGCTGATATCCTTCCATGCCACCACAGATCTGTGCTCATGATTCCCTGGATCAACTTTGCTGCTGATATCCTTCCATGCCATCACAGATCTGTGCTCATGATTCCCTGGATCAACTTTGCTGCTGATATCCTTCCATGCCATCACAGATCTGTGCTCATGATTCCCTGGATCAACTTTGCTGCTGATATCCTTCCATGCCATCACAGATCTGTGCTCATGATTCCCTGGATCAACTTTGCTGCTGATATCCTTCCATGCCATCACAGATCTGTGCTCATGATTCCCTGGATCAACTTTGCTGCTGATATCCTTCCATGGCACCGTCTGAGTCCACCCAGCATTGTTTCTGCCGGTCTACCTATACCTCTTGTTCCCGATGATTGTCCCAGTTTTACGCTGCTCCCCTATGCCTCTTGTTCCCGATGATTGTCCCAGTTTTACGCTGCTCCCCTATGCCTCTTGTTCCCGATGATTGTCCCAGTTTTACGCTGCTCCCCTATGCCTCTTGTTCCCGATGATTGTCCCAGTTTTACGCTGCTCCCCTATGCCTCTTTCCCGATGATTGTCCCAGTTTTACGCTGTCCCCTATCCTCTTGTTCCCGATGATTGTCCCGTTTTACGTGCTCCCCTATGCCTCTTGTTCCGATGATTGTCCCAGTTTTACGCTGCTCCCTATGCCTCTGTTCCCGATGATTGTCCAGTTTTACGCTGCTCCCTATCTCTTGTTCCGATGATGTCCAGTTTACGCTGCTCCCCTATGCCTCTTGTTCCCGATGATTGTCCCAGTTTTACGCTGCTCCTATCCTCTTTTCCCGAGATTGTCGTTACGCTGCCCCATGCCTTGTCCCGATGATTGTCCCAGTTTTACGCTGCTCCCCTATGCCTCTTGTTCCGATGATTGTCCAGTTTTACGCTGCTCCCCATGCCTTGTTCCCGATGATTCCCAGTTACGCTGCTCCCCTATGCTCTATTCCGATGATGTCCAGTTTACGCTGCCCCTATGCCTCTTGTTCCCGATGATTGTCCCAGTTTTACGCTGCTCCCCTATGCATCTTGTTCCCGATGATTGTCCCAGTTTTTAACGCTGCTCCCCTATGCCTCTTGTTCCCGATGATTGTCCCCAGTTTACGCTGCTCCCCTATGCCTCTTGTTCCCGATGATTGTCCCCTAGTTTTACGCTGCTCCCCTATGCCTCTTGTTCCCGATTATTGTCCCAGTTTTACGCTGCTCCCCTATGCCTCTTGTTCCCGATGATTGTCCCAGTTTTACGCTGCTCCCCTATGCCTCTCTTCCCATCACATGACTAAAGTTTATGTCTTTCTTATTGCTGTATATAATGTTCTAGTTTCATTAGCCTCTCCCAAGCAGTCGTTGTTAGTTACTTTGATAATCCGAGAATTCGCAATATTCATCTAAGAAACCACATCTCCGTTCTTCTAAGCTCTTCCTAATTTGTTCATTAACTTTGTTCATTAAATTTGTTTATTTATTCAGTCATAATTCTCTGCCATACAGCAAAATAGGTTCTAAACAGCATTTGAATACTCTCTTTCTTACATTCAATGATGGTGACTTATTGCACAACGTATTTTTCATTTTCTGAAATGCAGATTTTGCTTGACAAATTCTGCTCTTTATCTCCGTTGAGCATCTTCCATCGGATGTTATAACTGCCCCTAGGTATTTACATTGATCCACTTTGTTAAACATCTCCCCTTCCATTTTGATCTCACATTTTGGTGTCGTCTTTTTCTTTGATATAACCTCTTGTCTTTTTTCACTCTTTGTTACGACAATGTTCAAAAGTTATAGATCTTTTGCACTTTATGACATCAAGACTGTGTCATCAGCATATCTTAGATGTTTTATATTGCAACCTCAAGCTCGTATGTATAGCCTTTCTTTGTTCTCTCCCTTTAGGGCATCTAGCGACAAAATACACCCTGCTTACTCCTTGCTTTATTTGTTCTTAAATGCCATTTCTATTTCTCATTGTAATTACTACAACTTGTTTCCCGTACCAGCACGTAACATGATGATGATGATGAGTGCTCCTGTGTCGACCTATGGATGTGTTCAGCTCTGACGTCAAAGTAATATTGAACAAGAAGATAAACAACCATAGACAACAGAAATCCTTGATACAAGCACTCGCTACATGGCAAATATATGGCAGTCGTTACACACTGAGTGTTATATCACGTGTGTGTCTGTGCGCTTCTATGACTGACGAAGAAGAAGAAGAAGAAGAAGAAGAAGAAGAAGAAGAAGAAGAAGAAGAAGAAGAAGAAGAAGAAGAAGAAGAAGAAGAAGAAGAAGAAGAAGAAGAAGAAGCGAGAAAAGATAACAGAACAACAGCTACAAAGTAATAACAAGAACAAAAATATGTACAGACAAGAGACAGTACAAAGCATGTTATATATGAACAGTTTCATGAAAACACTGATTATTTCACAGATATGCCAACATACAAACACCAGACAACAGCCTACAGCAAGCATGAAACAGCACTGGGTTACAGTATGGCCGTGTCTGCACTCTCTTGCCGCGGGGTGAATCAAAAAGCCAAACTAAATCCCCACAAACAATAAAACAAAACAATGGACTCGGCTGACAGTTGATCTGTAGCGGCAGACGTGACAATGTTCGTGGGGAAGTTCAAATCAGGAAAATAAACATCGAGCTTGAGATCTCACATTTGCGTAAACACTGCCACCTCCAGGAGATACCAGCCCATCGTGGGCATCCTCTGACTGGTCGGTTGAGGACTTCAAACGATGACAGGGAACGCTGACAATGTGGAGGGGCTTGCTCTTGGATTCAGCCCTAACCCGAATCACGGGAGTGCATTGTATGCTCTCACTGCACGTTGGTGGCCGGGAATGTTACATGGAGGTCGGCCATGATGGACTGTTAGATTAGGTGGCAGAAAGACCTCTCCAAGTTGTTGTGTCAGAAATAAAGCATTTTGGGAAAGTTCTGAGGCAATCAAACGGGTTTCTGTATTGACTGGCTGTCTAAATATCGG
This sequence comes from Cepaea nemoralis, assembly GCA_014155875.1. NCBI lineage: Eukaryota > Metazoa > Mollusca > Gastropoda > Stylommatophora > Helicidae > Cepaea > Cepaea nemoralis. The sequence goes on from JACEFZ010002836.1 coordinate 19,806, forward strand.
ACAGAAAACAAAATATTAAAGAAGTAGACGGAAAAGGGCACAGTAGACAATATATTTAAAATAAATATAAACAAAACAATATAAAAATGTGACAGTTGTAGGTACCTGACATGCTAAATACTAGTTTATCTACCATGTGTGTAGTTGCTAGTCTTAATCTCCCCTCATGAACAAACATTTGCTTCTTTACATAGCATCTGTGCAATTGCTATTCTTACATCTCCCCACATGAACAAACATTTGCTTGTTTATCTAGAATCTATGTACTTGCTAGTCTTACATATCCCCACATGAACAAACATTTGCTTGTTTATCTAGAATCTATGTACTTGCTAGTCTTACATCTCCCCACATGAACAAACATTTGCTTGTTTATCTAGAATCTATGTACTTGCTAGTCTTACATCTCCCCTCATGAACAAACATTTGCTTGTTTATCTAGAATCTATGTACCTGTCAAAGACTCGACCGCATCCCCTCCGCCAGGAAGAGCAGTCAATCTTGAAGAGGCCAGGAGGTGATACGGTGCCCGAGGTAAGGGCAGGGGAGATGAGGTAATGGGAGATGGTTATCCATTCCCTCATGAGACACGCAGGCGTTGTTCAGAGAGTTAGCACTCTAATCACGATAGCATCACGCCTCGTGGTAGCCACGGAGAAGTTGAGTATCCACTCAACATACCACGTCTGCGATCAGCGTGCCAGGTGAGGCAACACGCACCAAGGTCAAGGTCGATCCGCGTGGTGTGTGACGAGGGATGAAAGAAGATCAGAGGGGGACTGACTTTGTAGTGTTCACATCGTATAGAATAGATATGTGTTTCATATAGCCTAGTAGATAGAGATTAGCTATAGGGTTTAGGAAAACTAGTGATAGAGAATATTGTGACTTTATGTTGTGTGTTTACTAGCGACTGTTACCTGCGTGTAGCGAGCCAACGGCAATAAAATGTACCCGTTATTTTCCTCGCACACGACTTGCAAGTTTTCTTGTATTGGTGTGGGAGAAGTATCCGATGCTGCCTGTCAGATGAGTTGTTGACAGGCATAGGATTAATTGTGGTGTCAGATGTGGTGCTTGGACGAAAGAGCCAAGCAAATCCACTCAGCCACGGCTCTGGACTAGGATCTAATTTGTGTCAGTGACGGTAATCTGTGCAGACGAGAACAATTTGCGGGCTAGAGAATGTGCCTATCGTGACGAAATAGATTGTTTAATTGTGCTTATGAAATGTTTATTTAATGAAATCATGTATTCTTCAAAGCTGTAAGTAGTAATATTCTTATTTCTTATATTTATTTAGATTTAAATTTATTTAGAATAAGAAAAAATGTTTAGGCAGGATACACACCCCGCAATATATTTTAAAACAAAATGGCGCGTTGACGTAGTATTACAAACGGCCAGGTCATTTCATCCAAGGTTTTAAAAATCGAAGGGTGTGGAAGGTTTTAAAATTATTTTTTTAGAGTTAAAATGAATAAATTTTTTTTTAAAATTTAAGGAAATTTTTTTAAAACATTTAAAATTTTTTTGGGTCCTACTTTTTTTGTTTGTAGTGGTTTTTTTAAAAATGGTTTGGTAAAAATTAAAAAAAACGGTTGTGGAAAAAAAACGTAGAAAAAAACGGCTTGCAAAATTAATAACACTATTTCTAGGCAGCGCAGTAAATCTTTCCTTAGTTTCAAAAACAAGGCGGAAGGAACGCTCCTGCAAAAAGGGGGCAAAAAGGAAACATAATTTGAAAAAAAGGGTCCTAACGAAAGTGTTTAAAAGCCAACAAGGGACCTTGTCAACGGAGTTCCGTTTATTCTCAACTTTAAGGAGATACCTTTTTTTGGGCATGTGGAAAACCCCTTTTTTCAGTTGTGAAACTCAATTTTGTGCCTTAAAGGGTTTTCTTTTTTAAACAAAAATTTTTTGCGATAAAACAAAAAATACAATTCTATCCTAAACGAGGAACAAAATCTCTGTTATTTAATCAAATCTTGAAGCCCGCAACAAACAAACGCTCTATTTTTCGAAAAAACAGGTAAAAATTAAATATACAGGGGCAAAAATATCTATAAGAAAAAGAAGTAACAAAAAAAAAAGGGGAAGAAAAGTCACGGAAAAAAAAATAAAAAGGATTCCCCAAAAACGTTCATAAAAAAAAAAATTTAAAACCAACAGTTAAAACGGAAAGGAAAAAACAAAACTAAGAAAAGAAAAAAAATTAAAAAGGGAAATTAGTCAAAAAAACAAAAAAGTAAAAAACCAAAAATGGGCAGGGAGTAGCTCCACCAAATCTCTGCCACAAATTGAATCAACAAGAGGAAAATGTTCAAAAAAAAAAATTTAAAACCTATTTAAAAATTATACAGGGGCGAAAAGGTTCAAAAATATCCCCAAATGGAGGGGCTGTTTTATTAAAAACTGAGGGTCCCCTTAAATAAAATTTCCCAATGTTAATTCAAAATCTCCTGTGGTTTACAGTTTTTTTATTGATCCCCTGGGATCGGTTCATTCTCTTTTAAAACCAAAACCTGGGAAATTTTAGATTATTTTCAAATTCGGGTTTAAACAGGGGGTTTGCAGAACAAAAAAACGATAGTTAAAAAACTTAATAGCATGGATAATTTTTCCATAACCTTTCCTTTTGAAATTTTTCGATAGTTTAAAACTGGATTTAGAAAAAACTAGAAATTTTTTTCCCCTCGGAAAATTTTTTGACTTCAAATACTCGTGTTTTTTTGGAAAAGAAACCAAAAAATTGGTAACCCCTTAGAAAATTAAAAAGAAAAAAAAATTAAAAATGATTTTTGAAACAGACACTTTTTTAGTCACAAACCCGTTTCCGGGCATCAAAAATGTTTCAAGAACGCAAAAAAAAAGACCATCAGGGTCAATAAATTTTTTTTTGCCCGCGGCCAAATTTTCTAAAATCCTTAAAGTATAATAAAAGCAGTTGCACCCTTCAAAGTTATGAGGATATGGGTTTAAAAAGGGGGATTGCCCTTTTAAGAAGTAAAATGGGGTTTGCAAAGTTTGTTAACTTTAACTTAACTTCAAATTTTCCAGAAAAAAACAAAGTACTCTAATTCCACAGAATGTAAATGCGTTTACCCCAAAGGGCAATTTGTTTCCACAATAAGGCAAAGTACCGCCTTTTTGCTAAGGGCCCCCCTTTATTGGCTTCGGAAAAACTGTGAGCCGGGTATTCCCAAGGTCCTGTCTCCGAATTTTTCTCATTGGTTTTCCCCTTTTGGGAAAAGCCCGATTTTCCCTTTTTTGGGTCCTTTCGTCTTTTGAAACCCTTGTCTGTTTTTTTGGGGGTTACCCCATAAAACTGCTATGATAAAAGTTCGGGGGGAAAATTAAATCCTTCAACCAAAAAACCAGTGTGAAACAAAAGGCCTCGAGGAGCCTGTTGCCTAACCACGTGACGCCAGAGAAAAAAAAATTTTCAAAAAAAAGCTGCCTAGTGGTCTCCTCTTTTTAAAAAAAACAAACCAAATCAAAAAAATGCCATTTCTTTGGAAAAATGGCTTTTCAAATTTAAAAGGAAACCAGGGAATTCGAAAACGGGACCTAACCATCTTTAACGGCAAAAGTTCACAGAAGGCGGGCATCTTGATTTCCAGGGAGAAGGGACTATTCCATTTTTGAAAGAAAAAAAATTTTTTGTCTTCTTTTGCTGCAACAATTGACGAAGGGAAAACCCTCGCAAGTCCCTTTCATTTCGGGCCCTTTTTGAAATTTGGGCGGAAAATTTTGTTGGCCCCAACCTGTCCGAAGGAAAGTTCATTTGACAATGGGACCTTTTTAAAGGTGGGTTACATATTTGAAAAAATCCCTCCGACTTTCCAAGTTTTCTACATGCTGACGGATTGGCCCTTTTTTCCTCGGGAATAGCAATCGGTCCCCAACCCCTTTAAAAAAAAATGAGGGATTAAAAAAATTTTTACAGCTCCTCCCCACGGGTGGGTTAAGGGTACTAAACAATGTCTGGTCCAGAAAACCCGCGAGGGATAATTTTAAACAGGCGCGCCCGGGAGTTCCCCTTAACATTTCTCCCCGGGAATTTTTTCGGGCAACCCAGTACCCCTAAATTTCCTCAAAAAAACTAATTCTTGTTCCCCCCCCCCCCTTTTAAAAAGGTGAAGAAAAGGGCAAACTGAAATCTGTATTATAGCAACACTTTAAAAAAAATCTCCGCCAATTCAAACGGGGCAAAAACTTAATTGCCGTAAGCTACTTTTGACCCAGACAAAAGTTTTTCTTTGCCTCTCGGGGCCATTCAATGGAGAAAATTTCAGTGTTACAAAATTCAAAAACCACTTGTTTTGCCAAAGTTGCCTTACTTTTCAAACAAGAGCTAACAGACGAACATTGAAAACCCTGGACCGGCGCTCACAACCCTCCTTTCGGATCATTTCCGACTGGAATCCAGGGTTCAAATAGACTTCCCCAACCTACTAATATAAGCAGGTCCCTTTCCCCTTTTAAAAAAACCAAATGGACATTAAATGATCAACTAACAGACTTCAAAACCTTGAAATTGACTATCAAAGAATATTCCTACACCCGGGGCGAAAATCAACCTTTCTTTTTTGGATCTACCTTTAAAGCAGGCCGTCCTTTCCCCACTCCAAGGGTTTAAAATGGAAAATTTCAATTTAAACTGGGGAACCGCTACACTGGTACCTTTCCAAAGTCCTTTTAAGGGAAAAAGATTCCACAACTTTTCTGGCTTCAAAATCCACTCCTAAGATGACCAAACCTTTCCTTTCGGTCATTGAAGCATTCAAAAATTTTTTAAAACTGTTTTCTGGGGAATTGGCGGGTTTAGCACTCAACTATGCCTTCTTTTTTCCCAAAATTTGGGCTTACAGTGGCTTTCTTCTTTCATTCAAATTCCTGCCATTTTTAGTTTAAATAAGTTTTTTTTGGGGGTGGGTCGGGACCATTGTTTAAGTGTCCTCAAAGCTCAACCATTCTAAAATCGCTTCTTTTGGTTGGGATCTCTCTCATTTAAAAAGAAAAAGTTGAACTCCTAAAAAATTTAATTTTTGGGTCGCACTTAAGGTACTAAGACGACAATGGTTATTACAAAAATTATAAATTGCCATCCTCACAAAAAAACGGTCAGAACCTTCTAGGATTAAAAATTACTTATAAATTTTTCCCAAAATTTAGGGAAATTAAAATTTACCAATTTTTTAAAAGACAAAGGTTTGGAAAGATGCATTTTTAATTTTCTCATTGTCAAAAAAAAATTTCAGAAGCCAATCCCCCCTTCCCAACCCGGCTGTTTTTTCAGGAAGATAAAACTCCTGCTCAACACCTTTTTATGGGGGCATTTTCCATCCACACAGCCGAAGTAACCTCCTCCTACCAAAAGGTTACCCAAGGTTTTTCGGAAAACCCATCATTTTTGCGGGGTCATTTAGCCAAAAATTCTCCCATCACTCACCAGAGGGTGGCTGAAAGCCGGAAAAAGGGGGCTTGATTTAAAAATTCCTTTAGAAAGCATATAAAGGGGGACAATTTTTGGTGTCCCTGTAGACCACGGGGTAAAATCCTGAAACCCCAATTTGGGGGAAAAGTTTCTAAAAAAATTCAGTTAGGAAAATTACCACTTTTGTTTAACTGACCAAGAACAAAATTTCTGTGTCCTAACATCAATAAAGAACTGGCGCAAAACGTAGTTCCCGGGGAAAAAGGGACAGTAACCCTAATTTTCCGGTGTTCATTTTTAACCAAAAAGTGCAAAAAATGTTAATTAAAACAAAAAAAGACGGCTCCCCCACGAACCCCCTGCACTAGATAGAAACTAAAACTTCTGTTTTCAGTCCCGGCAAATGTTAAAATTTCAAAACCTGTAAAAAAGGGGAACAAAACCTGATACTGTACCATTTTAAAAAAAAATTTTTGGATAGAAATTTATTTTAAAATGTAAATTTTTATTGGAAAAAAAATTTTCTTTAAAAGTTAACTTCTTTCCCAACAGTTAAAATTAATTAAATGAATTTGCTAAGAAAGGTTACAAATGTTAAAATTATAAAAAATTTAGGTGTTTTTCACAGCCCAGCTTTTCACCTTTAAAAAACCCATACCATCTAAAAACTTAAGTTACTAAAACACATTTTACAAAAAAAAGGTTAAAAGTAAAAGTGCTACCTTTACACCTTTAAAAATTAAAAAAATCTCAAAAATTTTTGGGGCATTTAAAACTTTTTAAAAAAAGTTTTAAAAAGACTAATTTTTTCACATCATCCTTAATTAAGGACAAACCACTCCTTTAAATTTTTTTAAATTTGTTTCATTTGATTGCCATAAGTTAATTAAAAAAAATTCTCTTTTTTTTTAAAAAATCTTTTTAAAAATTTAAATTTTATGGGGTTTTGATTGGTTTATTAAATTTAAAATATAGCCGGGTCCACCCCCTTTCCGCCTGAAATTGTGAAATACGACTCGTGCCGTTTTCGCCACAGGGCTAATTTCAAAACTGAGAAACCAGGTCCCCCAAGGGTTTTAAAAACGGGTTTTGGAAAAAAAGGGGTTTTCAGAATTAAGGGAAAATTAAAAATGTAAATAAAATTAAAATAGCGGCAAGAGGAGTCTAGGAATTCCTTTGGGGGAAATTTTAAAGCTGTTTAAGGTTTTTCGTTATAAAATTGTAGGGTGTGTTGTCTGTAATAAAATTTAGAACTTAGATTACAGTTTTTTGGGGTTTCATAAAAGGGAAAAAATTTTTTCCCTTTTTCCCCCTTTAACCAATTTGACACTTAAAAAACTAACATACATACACATAGGAGGTAGAAACATACATTAGAAGGTAGATTAGTAGGTTGATTACATCCAAACACGCAAACAACCAGAAAAACAAACATATAAATTACATACACATTGTAGATCAAAGGGAGATAACTCCGGGTCAGGGGACATAATAGACAACGAAACACTAACTTAACAGTGAAATAGTACTTTACACGCGGAAGCGAAGTAGGTAAAGCCTGTCGCACACACCTTGTGTAATGGTTGTTAAATATTATATGGGGGACATTAAGCAATTCATGTGTTGACCCTAAGAAAGTCAACTTTGTATGGGTAGTAAGTTAATTTACTATGTGAGGGCAGGTCTTATAAGACAACGGTCCGGTTCAGACATACCTCTAATAAATATAATATAGCATGTGAGAAGAGGGCTCACGCCAACCAGTCAAGTTTGTGGCGATTGCCAGTAGCCAAGTAAAGTTCTGCTACATTGTGACAATAGTCAGTAGAAGTCTATTAGAGTGCCCAAAGCCAGGTTATCTAGAGTCTTTGACAAAAAAAAATTAGAGACATTAAATTTTTTTTTTTTTAGAAACCTCTTGCGTCACAACCAATCAGTGAAAGTTGATGACGCAACACAGGAGGGGTGGGTGTGTGTCAAAGACTCGACCGCATCCCCTCCGCCAGGAAGACCAGTCAATCTTGAAGAGGCCAGGAGGTGATACGGTGCCCGAGGTCAGGGCAGGGGAGATGAGGTAATGGGAGATGGTTATCCATTCCCTCATGAGACACGCAGGCGTTGTTCAGAGAGTTAGCACTCTAATCACGATAGCATCACGCCTCGTGGTAGCCACGGAGAAGTTGAGTATCCACTCAACATACCACGTCTGCGATCAGCGTGCCAGGTGAGGCAACACGCACCAAGGTCAAGGTCGA
>JACEFZ010002836.1:30000-115000 GCA_014155875.1 Cepaea nemoralis
TAGATTTTACATCCACTCTGTGAAGCGTCAGGGCGATGGGTGGTATGTTGGTTAGATTTTACATCCACTCTGTGAAGCGTCAGGGCGATGGTTGGAATGCTGTCAGATTTGAGATCCACTCTGTAAAGCGTCAGGGCGATGGGTGGAATGTAGATTAGACTTGAGATCCACTATGCTCATACTTGACATTCCACTCTGTGGAGAGACCCCACCCTTAGGAAATGTCCCGGAAGTCTTAACCAGTGTGGCACCTGGATCTACGATCTAGGAGGCTCACGTGGAGAGACTCACACAGTCCAGATACACACTGTCGGTGTTCGGGGCTTATCTGGTCTATGTCTAGGAGACACGCAGCTGGCACTGTTGATTCCAGGTAGGGATGATGTGCAGCTCTAGCACAGAACTGTTAGTAATGTGACTTTCTGAGCCCGCATGTCCACTTTGAGGTTATCTGCCTCTTCACGGAAGGCTTGACTTTCTGTTCCTTTTATTTCTGATTTGGTGTTCTCTTTGTTTGCCCGCTCTCACTAAGACCTCCACTTCAATGTTTTTTTTTAGAAGGGCTCGGGATTCGCAGAGGGGCCAGAGCAGTCCCATTTGGTCGCCATGTCCCTGTGTGTCGGCCCCTGGCAAGATCAAGCGCAGATACTACACTTTGTAATTTATATTCGTTGTGTAGCCTTTAAAGGCCAGTCAAAAATACCATATTTTAGAAGATTAATGGAGAGGGAAAAATTTCGGGTTGCCACTTGTTGATAAGAAGAAATGGTCTGATGCAGTATTTGTTTACGTCCAGTCTTGTAACTGTGTCCAATGCAATTGCATTTTGTTTTCTCGCATTGTTGACTTGTGATATACAACACAAACATTTCCGCATGTGCTTGTCCAAGATAACGTATTGTCTGAAAATCTTCTTATGTCTGTACATATGTCAAATACCAGAACTTCAACAGGTATAATTACATTGTTATTGCCTCCCTTAGTACACGATCTCTTTCTATGTCAACTTGTCTCCCCTACTCTCTGGCGAGGTTAATGGCAAGGTCAACAAGTCTGACCTTCGCCCTTTCCTAGGTGTTAGATTTTTGGTCCTCATCGGCTCCTGACAGACAGGTTAATGATTTGGTTTCATGTTTGTCAGCAAGACAATCGCCAGCGTTTAGTGAACTGTCACTTGCTGCAGGGAAAGCTGGGAACAATTAGAGAAAGCATGGATATCTGAAAGTAAACCCAACTCCCAGCTGTCCCAATGTCCGCGCTAGACAGTTAGGGCAGTTCTATCTGATGTGCTGACTGACTGGCAATCTGTGGACACGGCTGGTTGACCAGTGGTCAGCTGTTTGAGAACCGGGTGGCTGACAGACTGGAAGGCTGGACACATATAGCTCTGGTAAACGGTGCACTCATGGCTCAGATATGTTTAGCCGTCGAGTAGAAATTATGGTCTGTAAACTGTAGCCATTAATCTAATGAGAAACCAGTAATATATTGAGCAACCGTTAATCTAATTATTAACCGTTAATCTAATTAATAACCTTTAATATAATGAGTAACCGTTAATCTAATTAATAACCGTTACTCTTATGAGTAACTGTTAATCTTATGAGTAACCGTTAATCTTATGAGCATCCGTTGGGACGCAGAGGTGTTTCCAAGGCACCAGGGTCAGGTTCTTTACTGGCCAAGACCTACTAACACGTCCTAGTCGTGCGTCCTGGGCAACAGGTCCCTTTGGGGTCCTGGCTAACGTAGCATGAACATCCGTTAATCTAATGAGCAGCCGTTAATCTTATGAGTATCCTTTAAAATCTAATCAGTTGGTTAGTCTAGTGAGTATCCATTAATCTAATGAGTAGCCATTAATCTTATGAGCATCCGTTAATCTAATAAGTAGCAAGTAATCTAGTGAATATTTTGATTCTAATGTATGATGTATGAACGAAACAACGCATGAGAGGGAAGAGGCAAGAAGGGCAGAATGTCAGACGGGCCTGCGTGCCCAGTTCTTAACTTTTGAAAATAATGTCCTTTCGTACTTTCGTTTATCATTTGATTAACCGTTGATCATCACCATTATCATCATTATCATCATCAGCATCATCATCATCATCCAAATTTCGCCGTCAAACGTCCTGGAGAGGTGTAATTGATGTTCCAGCGCCCGATGTGTGGCACATGATAATGTCATTCCTTGTGCATGTACAATGTCTTTGATGTCGTCAATCCAGTATCTTCTCGGGCGTCCTCTTGCTTTCGTCTCAGATCTTCCTTGACGCAGCGCCAATGCTGGTAGTTGGTGTTACATTCTAAAGAGATGGTCGAACCATTTGATCTTCTGCCTTTCAATATATGTAGCACAAGGTATTGATCTCACTGTCTGTCCCATAACATCATTTCTTACTCTGTCTCAGGTATCTTATCTCGCAGGTGTTGATTTTGTGTAAGTGTGGTTTGGATAATGTCCACGTTTGACATTGGTAGCTCAGGGTTGGTGTGAATATGCTATGTATTATCTGTCATTTTGCGGACATATGTATATATGGATGTTTCAGTATGGGTGAAAGTTGATATAACTCATTTGCTTTTTGACATCTGATTTCGATGTCTCTGTCCTCCAGGAAGGTTAACCGAGTTAACAAATGCTCGCAGAAGTCGGATGTGTCGGCTTAACGGTGCAAGAACGCAGCTCTGCTGTAAACAGACACAACGCAATCACGTCTGAAAAAGAAAAAAGAAAAAAAAGAACTACGAATGAACGCAGAAGAAGAAGAATAAGATTTCTCTGTGTATTCTGCCATCTTCTGTCATCATTTTTTTTTTTTGCATATCCTTTACAGGACATCGCTGACAACACCAGCATCTTTCAGCTGTATGTTGATTTCTTGGCAAGATTACGCTCAGTAGTTTGCCATTGCTTTCTGAGCGGCCGGCTCACATACCCCGTAAGTTACCGATGCGATTCGAACCACTGCTGATTCTCACCGTCATCACGTTACCGACGAGAGTATACGAGATTACGGAGAAAAGTCATAACCTCTAAGCCACGAAGCCGGTTCTGTCATCATACTTAATAGATATTTCACCTCTGTGACCTGTTTATGGGGTTTACTATTCATCTGTATACCCAAAGACCAACAAATGGAAACTTTTCAACTTCAATGTTATAGAACAATTCATAGAATACCGTGGCTTAGACAGAACAATTCATAGAATGCCCTGACTTAGACAGAACAATTCATACATTGCCGTGGCTTAGACAGCAGAACAACACTGTCAGGCTACTAGAGCTGAACAGTTTCATCACCCGGAAGCTGGCATGTAATGTCAGTGAGAACTGTCCGGTCGCCATTTTCCACCAGCCGACTTGACTGACTTTTCCCTGCTGTTTTCCTTAGGGTTCCATCAGGCCTCCTGTATCACGTGTCTGACCACTGACTGACCGCTGAGACAGTGGGTTTGAACGCTGTTTATGTCGTCGTCTCATGCTTGCAGTATGGTATTGATGCATATTCTGTTGACCGAGCGTCACTCAATGATGTTGTCAATGTCATGCCACGTCTTACCTCCCTGAATATTAACTATCATCAATTCATGATGATAATTATGGACCCTGGCGATCTGTGGTCAAAGAGGGATATTAGGCCGAGATAGACATGAGCTGTATACATTGGTAAATTTGAACTGTAGCCATTTGTAGATTTTACCTGTAGCCTGTATTAGATTATTCGGGGAGGTTGAGTGGCCTCGAGGTATGGTGTCCGCCTCGAGTATTGGAGGTCCCAGGTTCAAGCCCCGGTGAGGGCCGGATTTTTTCATGTAGACTTCTAGTAACAAAGTTTCCCCTGGTCTTTGGATAGTGAGATCGGACGCCAGTGTGTATTTTTGCTCACGTAAAAATCCCTAGGCAATTGGAAATCGAAAAAGAGTAGCCTAACGGCGCTGCCCGGGAAAAATTTCGAAATAAAAATCTACCCTAAGAATTTCAGGATCCTTGCTGGTGCTACGGAGTTCGTGCATTGAGCTGAGATTCTCCGGACTCAGGCTTGAGTTAGGAGTAGAACGGAACACTTATGGGTTACGTCCGTGTGCCGTGATGTTGATCCGTCGACTAAATTAAACTAAACTAAACTAAACTATATTACCGGATTCTCCGTGGCGAAGTGGTCAAGCCGTTTAACTCGGGCTCCGAAGGTTGTGGGTTCGATTCCGGGCCGCATCCTTCGGTTCACGAGTAAAATTGTTCCGAGACTCCTGTGGGTCGTCGCTAGAGTACGGAGCTCGTGCTTTGTGCTGCGCCTTCCGCGCTGTGGAAAGAGACCGAGCCATATGGGATAAAATCCGGTGCATTGGAGTCGACCCTGTCGACTTTTAGTCGACTTTTTTAAAACTAAACTATATTAGATTTGAAAAATTGCCTGAATAGATTTGACATGTGGCCTGAGATAGATGCAGTTTTTTTTTTCTTTTTTTTTTAAATTAAAGAGACAAGTTAAATATCTTGACCACTGTAAAAGACATGGCGTTCTTGTAAAAACCATGTTAGAGGGAAGAGATAAAGGCAGGCGAGCAATAGGTAGACAGCGATAGAAGTGGGAAGATAAATTACTGAGCGAAAACTTGTCCAGTAAATCACAAACAAACAATACATGCTGGGATGAGTGCGTCGTCTTGTAAAAGGCACGCCACTCACAAAAACATTCTCTATCACACCCGCAGGATGAGAGACGAATGTCTTTGAACAGAACACGCTACCATGAACACGCTACCATGAACACGCTACCATGAACACGCTACCATGAACACGCTACCATGAACACGCTACCATGAACACGCTACCATGAACAAGCTAACATGAATCACTATTTCCATAAATTTATTTTATCAAATTGTTAGAAATATTTTTTGGGGACCAGGCTATTCAGCTGGCTGCTAGAAAATTGCACTTGTGAACATTATTATGACACTGGCTGAACTGGAAGATATTTAATCCATTTTACCCACACCATTATTGACCTGTTTCAGACCGGGCAGAAGTCAACAGGGATTAATGGTTCAATGCGTCGGAGCCCATTCCCTGCGTCGATGGGGCCTTTGACTGGGGTATTCCACAGTCCGGCCTGAATTGCCAACACTGGACGGTTGGTTTGACCAGTTAATCACCGAACGGAGTGACTCTATTGAGATCATTGACTGGACAGATGGAAACCGGGCGAGACGTGTCAGGGAGGTCACGCGAAAGCTGTTAAAGAGAAGATCTTCATCTGTTTTATGAGCACATCCCCCAGACACGTTCAATTGTTGTCTAAATGCTGGGAGATGGGAATGGCTGCGGTAAAATGGTGCCCATTGTTTCCTTCACGGGCACGATTGGTCTTGTCTTTCTTATCATCAGGTACAAACATCTGTTGTTGTTTATCTACGTCACCAGAGGAGGGAAACAAAAATACAAAACACACACGCATTAAGTTTAAGTGGGAAACACTACTGGTGTTGTAATCTAAGCTAGCTATTTATATCTAGTTTAAGTGTATAAGCGACTTCTTCTTCTTCTTCTTCTTCTTCTTCTTCTTCTTCTTCTTCTTCTTCTTCTTCTTCTTCTTCTTCTTCTTCTTCTTATTCTTCTTCTTCTTCTTCTTCTTCTTCTTCTCCATCTTCTTCTCCATCTTCTTCTTCTTCTTCTTCTTCGTCTTCTTCTTCTTCTTCTTCTTCTTCTTCTTCTTCTTCTTCTTCTTCTTCTTCTTCTTCTTCTTCTTCTTCTCCTCCTCCTCCTCCTCACCTCCATGTCCTCCCTCCATATCCACCCCATACAGTTCATCTGTCATTCTCTTCCCCGTGTGTGTGTTTAGGTCCTCCACTATTAGGTTCGACACGTGGGTTCCAGACAAGGGGGTGTCTAGTCATACTATCATCAGGTTGTCTCACAGTGTGTGCCATCCAGCACCACCGTCTTACCGCCACCTCGTGATTGGCCTTTGTTTAGTTCTCATCATGAGCTCCACATTGGTGATTCTGTCATATCGGTTTAGTGCCACTGTTTTACATAAGCACGAATTAATGAAAGTGTGTAGTTGATTATTAATTCTCCTAGTTATCCCCCATGTGTCTGTCCCATACAGTAGGACCGATTTAGCATCCGAGCTAAATATTTTAAGTTTGTTGCTGGGAGTACTTTCCCTTGACTTCCACAAATGTCCTAGTTCTGCGAAAGTTCTTGCCCTTTACAACTTATTGTAATATATTTCTCTGTTTCCTCATGTGTCCACGATGCTACCAAATAGGAGTATGATTTCGCTTCTTGGAGTGAGGTTTCATCAAGGAAGATCGTATGTTGTCTGCTGGTTTAATCCCATCTGTAGCTGTTCCCTAAAATGTTAAAGCTGAACTGTCTCGACCTCTCATCAATGAGATAAGTTTATCCTGCTTCTAATTAAGTGTGTTACAGGAGTCAATTTGTAAGCGAAGTCCACATCATCAAGTTGCTTTGTTAGAGTCCACTGAATTCCATTTCTGGCGGTCTTCCCTTCTTCTTCTCTTCCTCATTTACCTCAGTGGAGTGTTGGTGGGAAGGGTGCTGGAGGTAGGGGTAAGTGTAAAGATCCTTTATTTATGCGCTCTTCCCGGTGTTCTTTGTAAGTTGGTATTCATTTCTCTAATGTTGTTCTTGATGCAGTTGATCCATAATTTTACTTGGTCTGTATTGCTCTGTATTGTTATATCTCTTTAATGTGGCTTTTTGTGACAACTTCGTGCGGAAGTTGCTACTGCGCCTCATCTTTCAACTTGTTCTTCTAACGCCATGTTCTGGGTAGCCATGACAAGGCTGTTCAACTTGTTCTTCTAACGCCATGTTCTGGGTAGCCATGACAAGGCTGTTCAACTTGTTCTTCTAACGCCATGTTCTGGGTAGCCATGACAAGGCTGTTCAACTTGTTCTTCTAACGCCATGTTCTGGGTAGCCATGACAAGGCTGTTCAACTTGTTCTTCTAACGCCATGTTCTGGGTAGCCATGACAAGGCTGTTCAACTTGTTCTTCTAACGCCATGTTCTGGGTAGCCATGACAAGGCTGTTCAACTTGTTCTTCTAACGCCATGTTCTGGGTAGCCATGACAAGGCTGTTCAACTTGTTCTTCTAACGCCATGTTCTGGGTAGCCATGACAAGGCTGTTCAACTTGTTCTTCTAACGCCATGTTCTGGGTAGCCATGACAAGGCTGTTCAACTTGTTCTTCTAACGCCATGTTCTGGGTAGCCATGACAAGGCTGTTCAACTTGTTCTTCTAACGCCATGTTCTGGGTAGCCATGACATGGCTGTTTTGAGCTGTCATTTAGCTGGTATCGCATGCTGCAGTGCCTGCAGTATTTTCTATTCTGTAATCATGGCCACGAAATGCCGAATAATCCCCGGTAATGAACATCTCTGCACTAGCCATGCGGCCTTCATTCCTCAGGCTCAAGACCCCCTTGTCCTACACCACAAGGTACTACAGGCGGTAAATGACAGTTTTTTCTTTCTTTTTTAATGAACATCTCTCCTGCCTCGGCCTGACCGATAACATCTGCCTGTCAAAACACCTGCTTGTCCACCTACGTGTCTACGCAACATTTTGTTCTCAAGATAAGATTGTTATCTGGTCGCCGTGACCTCGTAATGCCTTGACCTTGTATAGAACCCCGTTGTATGTAGCCCCGGGATTATTTGATTACTTCTACCTTAATATCAGCGCTACACGCCCCGATCTCCTGGCTAGCGGAAGTCAGCTGGACAGACAAGAGGTAACCCATCCCGTGTGCTGTCTTAAACTGTCTGTCATGTTTTCTGTGTTTCTCACAAGCCTGTCTTTATTCTCTGTGATATTGTTGACAGAACAACTCTTAGGTCCGATTTCAGACAATAGCTCTAGTTACTTCCCTTCCTTTCACATTAGAAAATGATTATCACCCATAGAAAATTACATAGAGTTGATAATGACGGGTTCCCCTCTCTCTGCGCCCCTCTACGCCCCTTCCTGAGGTGGGACGTCTGCGGGTGGGGATAATAACTATCCTTGACGTGAAAACCACACGCCTGGGGACGTTGAAACCCAAACCTGTTGTCTGGCTCGGATATCCTGGGCTGAGATCCAGGAGTGGGTCAGCCCAGGGAGGTGTTGGAGCTGTAATTGTATTGTTTGGATTTAGAGCAAACAGAGATGACATTGCTAGCACAATTATGCGACTTTATGATAGGTAGATACATCACTTTATGCATACTAAGTCTCACCTTTATGAGGTTTGGAGACTAGTTCCCTTATCAGCGTCGTATGCGCCATGTCAACTCACATTGAAGTGGTGTATACCGTACCCTTAGTTTTCACTATCAGCTATCTTTGCTGGCTTCCTGGCCTAGAGGTTAGCGACTTTTCTCCGTAATCTCGTTTACTTTCGTAAGTAACGTGACGACGGTGAGAATCAGCAATGGTTCGAATCGCGTCGGTAACTTACGGGGTATGTGAGCCGGCCGCTCAGAAATCAATGGCAAACTACTGAGCGAAATCTTGCCAAGAAATCAACAATCAGCTGAAAGATGCTGATGTTGACAGCGATGTCCTGTAAAGAATATGCAAACAATTTTAATCAGCTATCTGACGGTCGAATGTAATAGTTTCACTATCAGCTATCTGACCGTCGGATGTAATAGTTTTTCACTATCAGCTATCTATATGTTTCTTGGAGGACATGACGTAAACTGGTGGTATGTTTGTTGGAGGACATGACGTAAACTGGTGGTATGTTTGTTGGAGGACATGACGTAAACTGGTGGTATGTTTGTTGGACATGACGTAAACTGGTGGTATGTTTGTTGGAGGACATGATGTAAACTGGTGGTATGTTTGTTGGAGGACATGATGTAAACTGATTGTTGGAGGACATCACGTGAACTGGTGGTATGTTTGTAGGGGGACATGACATAAAATAGTGTTGTGTTTGTAGGAGGACATGATGTAAACTGGTGGTGTGTTTGTTGGAGGACATGACATAAACTGGTGGTATGTTGGAGATGGACATGATTAAACTGGTTATGTTGAAGATGGACATGATTAAACTTGAGATATGTTGAAGTTGGACATGATTAAATTGGGTATGTTGAAGCTGGACATGATTAATTGCGTTGTATGTTGAAGCAGAACATGAATAAACTGGATATGTTGGAGATGGACATAAACTGGATATGTTGGAGGTGGACATGAATAAACTGGCTATGTTGGAGATGGACATGAATAAACTGGATATGTTGGAGATGGACATGATTACACTGGATATGTTGGAGATGGACATGAATAAACTGGATATATTGGAGATGGATATGAATAAACTGGATATGGTGGAGATGGACATGATTACACTGGATATGTTGGAGATGGACATGAATAAACTGGATATGCTGGAGATGGACATGATTACACTGGATATGTTGGAGATGGACATGAATAAACTGGATATGTTGGAGATGGACATGAATAAACTGGATATGTTGGAGATGGACAGGATTACACTGGATATGTTGGAGATGGACATGAATAAATTGTATATGCTGGAGATGGACATGAATAAACTGGATATGTTGGAGATGAACATGATAAAACTGGATATGTTGGAGATGGACATGATTAAATGGATATGTTGGAGATGAACATTGTCTGGCTCAAGGGAGATTAAAATTAGGACCACCATGTCATTGGACGAGTGGGCTTATCACTGCCATAGAGCATCTGCCACAGTGTACATGTAGACATCGCTGTGTGAGAATGAGAGACGAAGGTTTAGGAGGTGAGGAACCATGAGGAGGAATCTTTAATGAATAACAGAGGGAGACAAAAACAAACATGAAAAACTTCATTTACAAAAATGTCATTCGTTTATTTCATGAATATAACCAAGCACTGACTTTTGGCAGAATATATGACATTTATAGTTGTAGATATTATGACATTTGTTAGAGAAACAACATGATAGTGTTTGGTGATGACATGCAGATGTCATGAGTTGATGACTTAAAGCTTTCAGATAGTGGTAACAAATGTCATGACAGTCACAGACAAGACTAATCGCCTGATTCACTCCCCTTAGAGCGTGTCTGGTATTCAGGAAGTCAGGGGGATGACTATAAACTCATCCAAATGATCTCTGGTTGTTTCCTCCGAGCATGCAGCAACAGCAGACATGCCAAGGAAGTCTAGTCTCTGGCAGGCCAGGGACTTTGGTCTATCAGCTGTAGTGGGTCCTACCCTCTGGGCAGACCAGGGACATTGGTCTATCAGCTGTGGTGGGTCCTGACCTTTAGCAGACCAGGGACATTGGTCTATCAGCTGTGGTGGGTCCTACCCTCTGGCAGACCATAGACTTTGGTCTTTCAGTGGTGGAGCCACAGTATGGCCTGGTTGCTGCATGGCGATAGCTTGGAGCAACGACAGTAAATCTCATTCCCCAGTGAACCTGCTCCAACAGATGCCAGTAATGAGACCAGATGTGATGGCTTTGAGATCATTACACCAACATGTAGGGAGGACAGCTGTAAGAACTGGTTACACCAACATGTAGGGAGGACAGCTCTCAGAGCTGGTTACACCAACATGTAGGGAAGATAGCTGTAAGAGCTGGTTACACCAACATGTAGGGAAGACAGCTATCAGAGCTGGTTACACCAAAATGTAGGAAAGACAGCTGTCAGAGCTGGTTATACCAACATGTAGGGAAGACAGCTGTCAGAGCTGGTTACACCAACATGTAGGGAGGACAGCTGTAAGAGCTGGTTACACCAACATGTAGGGAGGACAGCTCTCAGAGCTAGTTACATCAACATGTAGTGAAGACATCTGTCAGAGCTGGTTATACTGACAAGTAGAGAAGACAGCTGTGAGAGCTGGTTACACCAACATTTAGGGAGGGTCATCGTTGTTAGACCAGGTCTGACTCAGGTCAAAACCGTGAGGCACATCTTCGTGCTGTGGCCGAGACAAACTATGTTCCCTCTGGAATAGGACAGCAGTCTGTTCACAATAAAGTGCCCAAAACCCTTGGATGAGTTGGATCAAGAACCAACAGCACTCGGGACATTCGCATACACACTTCAACAATCAGGGAAGAGTCCCCATGCTGATTGTACAAGCTGCAGTCTGATTATGTGTATATCTGGCGTTCCTCAGAGTTCTCTTAGTGTCAGCCAGGTCCTCTGTTCACTCCCTGCCACACCATTATCTCTAAGCTATCGTGGTGTATCTATCCTTTCACAGTATACACATGATCCCTGCCACACCATTTTCTCTAAGCTGTAGTGGTGTATCTAATCTTTCACAGTACACACATGATTCTTGCCACAACATTCTCTCTAGGCTATGGTGGTGTATCTATTCTCTCACAGTACACACATGATCCTTGCCACAACATTCTCTCTAGGCTATGGTGGTGTATCTATTCTTTCACACTTCACACATGATCACAAACTGCCGACCACATCTACATAATGCCTGCTTGTTTCCAACCACACAAGCATGTCATGGAGACAAGATCCCACCCATTCTCCTTAGTGTAGTTTAGTTTAGTCGATGGATCAACATCACGGCGCGCACGTGTAACCCATAAGTGCTCCATTCTCCTCCTAACTCAAACTTGAGTCTGAAGAAACTCAGCTCAGTGCACGAACTCCGTAGCACCAGCGAGGATCCTTAAATACTTTGGATAGATTTTTAACTCGAAATTTTGCCCTGGCAGTGCCGTTAGGCTACTCTTTTACGATTTCTAACTGCCAAGGGAGTTTTTACATGCACAGCAATACACACGGGCATCCAATCTCACTACCCAGAGACCAGGAGAAATTTTTTTACTAGAAGTCCACGTGAAAAAATCCCGGTCCTCACCCGGGCTTGAACCCGGGACCTCCAGCACTCGAGGCGGACACCATACCTCGAGACCACTCAGCCGCCTTTCTCCGTATGTTTGATTATGTAATAGAAGCAGACTACTTTGCATGAAGCATTCCTGTCTTCACCTTTCTCTGCATGAAGCATACCTGTCTTCACCTTTCTCTACATGCTCAGTTACACTCCCGATGTATGTGTGTGCTGTTTGTCCTCCAACCAGTGGAACACTGCATCTCCATTCTCAGATCAGATGTTGTGGTATCATATGCCAGGCTCTCCTGCACTAAAACATTGCACAATAACCTTTGCTATGAACCCTTTGGCACTTATTTTCCCCTCAGCACAGAGCCAACCATGTAGATGATTACATCACTCGAGGGCAGTTGTGGATCAATTGTTGCACCTTCCATTCAGCACAGCCTGCTGGCCAATCCTTGCCCTCCTGGTCTGATGTGATTTTGACCTGGCACAGTCTGACCTTTCCTCTTGGGGAAATAGCAGTCTAGAAGTTCCCATGGCAGGCTGGCTGGACACAATCAGGTACAGATGGGAGCTAGTGATGCGTGTCGAAATTGAGCTACTGAAAGTTCCCATATCTGGCTGGCTGGCTGGCTGCACACAACCAGGTAAAGATGGGAGCTAGTGATGTGTGTCAAATGTGAGCTACCTGAAGTCAGCCTGCAGATACGGCCAGCTGCTGTGTGCACAGTGAGATGCTGAATGTCATCGTCTGGACACTGGATGATCGAGCCTGGACCCAACTGTTTGCTGGGCTTGGAGAGGGGAGAGAGATCTCTGCAGAAGTCTCTCAAAGAAGGTACACTGGTACCAGGTGGGGAGGAAGTCTCCACACCCACCTTGCTTCGACAGATGCAGTCTTGTCCTAGGTCCAGACAACCTGAACACCAACACAACAGACAGCAGAGTTCAGGCTCAGACTTCAAGAGGACTCACAAACAACCAACAACTAAGCAGCCAAACATGCAACCAACCAAGCAACCAACATAGAGTCACATTTACATAGATACGTGCACACTGTACACATAGATATACATGTACATATACACATGCATGCTGTACACATAGATATACATGTACATAGATATGTGCACGCTGTACATATTGGTACACATGCACATAGACACATGCACGCTGTACACTGAGATATACATGCACATAGACACTGCATGCTGTACACATTGGTACACATGTACATAGACACATGCATGCTGAACACATTGGTACACATGTGTATAGACACATGTAGGCTGTACACATTGGTATACATTTAATAAAATAATGTATCCTGAAGTTGTATGTTGTAGGTTTGTGAAGTTGTATGTTGTAGGTTTGTGGAGTTGTATGTTGTAGGTTTGCGAAGTTGTATGTTGTAGGTTTGTGAAGTTGTATGTTGTAGGTTTGAGTGATAGTGCTACCACATGTTGTAGGTTTGTGTGATAGTGCCACCACATGTTGTAGGTTTGTGAAGTTGTATGTTGTAGGTATGTGAAGTTGTATGTTGGAGGTTTGTTTAGTTGTATGTTGTAGGTTTGTGAAGTTTTATGTTGTAGGTTTGAGTGATAGTGCTACCGCATGTTTTAGGTTTGAATGCATGGTGTAAGAGGTGGCAAGTCTTTTCCTCACTTAGCAAGTGACCCCTCATATGGCCTTACTCATGGCATTATCAGCAGAGTTCCATATCAACTTCGCTAATACTCCCACACTAGACACACTTACATAGACACTTCCACACTAGACACACTTACATAGACACTCTCACACTAGACACACTTACATAGACACTCTCACAATAGACACACTTACATAGACACTCCCACACTAGACACACTTACATAGACACTCTCACACTAGACACACTTACATAGACACTCTCACACTAGACACACTTACATAGACACTCTCACAATAGACACACTTACATAGACACTCCCACACTAGACACACTTACATAGACACTCCTACACTAGACACACTTACATAGACACTCCCACACTAGACACACTTACATAGACACTCTCACACTAGACACACTTACATAGACACTTCCACACTAGACACACTTACATAGACACTCTCACACTAGACACACTTACATAGATACTCCCACACTAGACACACTTACATAGACACTCCCACACTAGACACACTTACATAGACACTCCCACAATAGACACACTTACATAGACACTCCCACAATAGACACAATTACATAGACACTCCCACAATAGACACAATTACATAGACACTCCCACAATAGACACTCCCACAATAGACACACTTACATAGACACTCCCACAATAGACACACTTACATAGACACTCCCACAATAGACACACTTACATAGACACTCCCACAATAGACACAATTACATAGACACTCCCACAATAGACACTCCCACAATAGACACACTTACATAGACACTCCCACAATAGACACACTTACATAGACACTCCCACAATAGACACACTTACATAGACACTCCCACAATAGACACACTTACATAGACACTCCCACAATAGACACACATAGACACTCCCACAATAGACACTCCCACAATAGACACACTTACATAGACACTCCCACAATAGACACTCCCACAATAGACACACTTACATAGACACTCCCACAATAGACACACTTACATAGACACCCCCACAATAGACACACTTACATAGACACTCCCACAATAGACACAATTACATAGACACTCCCACAATAGACACACTTACATAGACACTCCCACACTAGACACACTTTCATAGACACTCCCACACTAGACACCATTACATAGACACTCCCACAATAGACACACTTACATGACACTCCCACACTAGACACACTTACATAGACACTCCCACACTAGACACACTTACATAGACACTACCACAATAGACACACTTACATAGACACTCCCACACTAGACACACTTACATAGACACTCCCACAATAGACACACTTACATAGACACACACTTACTTAGATACAGGGTTACACAAACACACTTCCATACACATACGGTTACACAAACACACTTGCGTAACCACACATACACACACAAACACACTTGTATAACGACTCATACACACACAAACACGCACACACACAGAGTGCAGCCAGTGAGGGAATACATTCAGTGATACATGCGATGACCCAGATCAGGAAACCACAAGGTCAAGGCTGTCAAGTGGGGGGGCAGATCTTAGACGAGCTCCAGCAATCTTGGCTGGGATGAGCCAGAAACACCAGCCCGTTCTCACACACACAAAGCTGGTAGACTTGCAGCGATGATGATGATGATGCTGATGAAGCTGTTGAGGAGCTGAATGACGAAGAGGACTGACTGGTCCTGGGCAGTCCTGTCAGTATGACATTGGAACTGTTAATGTGAATCTGAAAGATGTGGTTAAAACAATTACAAGATTCTGAGTGATTTTGTGTGTGTTTTCTTGCAATTAACAACTTATTATTGTTAATTATTATTACACAACGGATACTACTTAATTGCTAATTATTAATGCTGAAAACTATGGGGGATGCATGGTCTCAAGGTATGGTGTCCGCCTTGAGTGCTGGAAGTCCCGGGTTCAAGACCCAGTGAGGACAGGGATTTTTTCATGTGGACTTCTAGTTACAAAATGTCCCCTGGTCTCTGGGTAGTGAGATCGGATGCCCGTGTGTATTGTTGCGCACGTAAAAAATCCCTTGGCAGTTGGAAATCTTAA
This sequence comes from Cepaea nemoralis, assembly GCA_014155875.1. Classification (NCBI taxonomy): domain Eukaryota; kingdom Metazoa; phylum Mollusca; class Gastropoda; order Stylommatophora; family Helicidae; genus Cepaea; species Cepaea nemoralis. Next base: position 45,643 of record JACEFZ010002836.1, read on the forward strand.
AAGAATAGCCTAACGGCACTGCCCGGGCAAAATTTCGAGTTAAAAATCTACCCAAAGTATTTCAGTATCCTCGCCAGTGCTACGGAATTTGTGAAATGGAAACAAATAGGTATTTTAAATTCCTGCGAGAAAAAACGAACTAAACATTAACAAACGTTGCACATACCTTACAAGGAGATCCACGTGTCACGAAATACAGGTGAACAATCCGAAATAAGCACTCAATAAATATAAAAATGAATAATAAAATAAGATAAAATACACACGAACGCATACAATACAACACACAGACGTTTCGATTCTAAGAATCTTTGTCAATGACAATTATTTCGCGACACGTGGATCTCCTTGTAAGGTATGTGCAACGTTTGTTAATGTTTAGTTCGTTTTTTCTCGCAGGAATTTAAAATACCTATTTGTTTCCATTTCATATTGTTATATCCTGCTGCAGCCGCTGCTTTTTCTCTCTATTCCATATCATTTGTGCACTGAGCTGAGTTTCTCCAAACTCAGGTTTGAGTTAGGAGGAGAACAGAGCACTTATGGGTTACACCCATGTGCCGTGATGTTGATCCATCGACTAAAAACTAACATTTTAAAACAATGCTGAAAACTGCTATTTGTTAATGACTTCATCAGAACAGGTACTTCCTAACTCTTTAATGACTACAGCAATTGTGTTGTTTCTGTTTATTTAATTACGATTGTGTTTTTTGTTATTGTCACCCTGTGACAGGCACAATTCGTAATCCCATATACACCATTTGAAAAACAGCTTCAGGCAATTTGGAAGCTGACTGCCTTGTGTTGGTTTCCATACAATGGTATGAGTGCTGGTGATTTTAAAAAATCACTGGCAAACTACCGTATGTAAACATACCAAGAAATCAAAAACAGCTAAAAGCTGCTGAGGTTGACTGCGACATCCTGTAAAGAATGTGCAAATTAACTTTAACTTTTTTGAATCAGTAGAGAGGGTTGTGCGTCCTACTGTTGTCAAGAGCTTGGCAAATTGTAGAGTGACTACCAGCCCCAAATCCTGACTTTCTGTCATGGAGCTCAGAACTATTCACTTCAATTTCTGGCTTCTTGTCGTGAGGACTGGCAACTATTAGACTCTTTTGGCTTCATGTAATGAGAATGGGGAACTATCAGCCTCATATTCTGGCTTCCTGTAATGGGAGTGGAGAACTATCAGCCTCATATTCTGGCTTCCTGTAATGGGAGTGGAGAACTATCAGCCTCATATTCTGGCTTCCTGTAATTTGAGTGGAGAACTATTAGCCTCATATTATGGCTTTCTGTAATGGGAGTGGAGAACTATCAGCCTCATATTCTGGCTTCCTGTAATGACGGTGTGGAATTATATGTCATATTCTGGCTTCCTGCAAATGAACTGGGATCTACAAGCCACAAATTCTGGCTTTCCATCTTTTAAAACATCATTTATACTGTAACACTGCCTTCTAATTTCCAGTTAATGTTGTCCTTGTACTGACAGAAAGATGTCCTTGTATTGACAGAAAGATGTCCTTGTACTGACAGAAAGATGTCCTTGTATTGACAGAAAGATGTCCTTGTACTGACAGAAATCTGTCTGAAACATTCGTGTTCTGATTGTGTACTCTAAAATTGCTGTCTTGATGAAAAGAGGAGAATTGATGTACATGAAAATAAACACTGATAAAACATTGCCAGAACGAGAGAGAGAGAGAGAGAGAGAGAGAGAAAGAGAGAGAGAGAGAGAGAGAGAGAGAGAGAGAGAGAGAGAGAGAGAGAGAGAGAGAGAGAGAGAGAGAGAGAGAGAGAGAGAGGAGACTTACCGAACCAGTGGCGGAGACCATCATGATGTCTGTGGCAAAGAAGGTGGCATTGCCAGACGTGGCTTTGATACAGACACCAGTGCCAGCAACAACTTTAACTTTGCTGGTGTCTGAACGAATTCTGGGGAAACACGATCACAACAAGAGTTCATACAGGCAACATGATCACAACATCTGTTCATACAGGCAACATGATCACAACAAGAGTTCATACAGGCAACACAATCACAACAACTGTTCATACAGGCAACACGATCACAACAACTGTTCATACAGGCAACACGATCACAACAACTGTTCATACAGGCAACACAATCACAACAACTGTTCATACAGGCAACATGATCACAACAACTGTTCATACAGGCAACACGATCACAACAACTGTTCATACAGGCAACATGATCACAACAAGAGTTCATACAGGCAACACGATCACAACAACTGTTCATACAGGCAACATGATCACAACAAGAGTTCATACAGGCAACACAATCACAACAACTGTTCATACAGGCAACATGATCACAACAACTGTTCATACAGGCAACACAATCACAACAAGAGTTCATACAGGCAACACAATCACAACAACTGTTCATACAGGCAACACGATCACAACAAGAGTTCATACAGGCAACACAATCACAACTGTTCATACAGGCAACACAATCACAACAACTGTTCATACAGGCAACACGATCACAACAAGAGTTCATACAGGTAACACAATCACAACAAGAGTTCATACAGGCAACACAATCACAACAACTGTTCATACAGGCAACACGATCACAACAAGAGTTCATACAGGCAACACAATCACAACAACTGTTCATACAGGCAACACGATCACAACAAGAGTTCATACAGGCAACACGATTCACAACAAGAGTTCATACAGGCAACATGATCACAACAACTGTTCATACAGGCAACACGATCACAACAAGAGTTCATACAGGCAACACGATCACAACAACTGTTCATACAGGCAACACAATCACAACAAGAGTTCATACAGGCAACACAATCACAATAAGAGTTCATACAGGCAACACAATCACAACAAGAGTTCATACAGGCAACACGATTCACAACAAGAGTTCATACAGGCAACATGATCACAACAACTGTTCATACAGGCAACACAATCACAACAAGAGTTCATACAGGCAACATAATCACAACAACTGTTCATACAGGCAACACAATCACAACAAGAGTTCATACAGGCAACACAATTCACAACAAGAGTTCATACAGGCAACATGATCACAACAACTGTTCATACAGGCAACATGATCACAACAACTGTTCATACAGGCAACACGATCACAACAAGAGTTCATACAGGCAACATAATCACAAAAAGAGTTCATACAGGCAACAAGATCACAACAACTGTTCATACAGGCAACACAATCACAACAAGAGTTCATACAGGCAACACAATCACAACAAGAGTTCATACAGGCAACACAATCACAACAACTGTTCATACAGGCAACACGATCACAACAGGAGTTCATACAGGCAACATGATTCACAACAAGAGTTCATACAGGCAACATGATCACAACAAGAGTTCATACAGGCAACACAATCACAACAAGAGTTCATACAGGCAACACAATCACAACAAGAGTTCATACAGGCAACATGATCAGTACAACTGTTCATACAAGCAACATGATTCACAACAAGAGTTCATACAGGCAACACAATCACAACAAGAGTTCATACATGCAACACAATCACAACAACTGTTCATACAGGCAACACGATCACAACAAGAGTTCATACAGGCAACACGATTCACAACAAGAGTTCATACAGGCAACATGATCACAACAACTGTTCATACAGGCAACACGATCACAACAACTGTTCATACAGGCAACACAATCACAACAAGAGTTCATACAGGCAACACAATCAAAACAACTGTTCATACAGGCAACACGATCACAACAAGAGTTCATACAGGCAACACAATCACAACAAGAGTTCATACAGGCAACACGATCACAACAACTGTTCATACAGGCAACACAATCACAACAAGAGTTCATACAGGCAACACGATTCACAACAAGAGTTCATACAGGCAACATGATCACAACAACTGTTCATACAGGCAACACGATCACAACAAGAGTTCATACAGGCAACACGATCACAACAAGAGTTCATACAGGCAAGACAATCACAACAATTGTTCATACAGGCAACACAATCACAATAAGAGTTCATACAGGCAACATGATCACAACAACTGTTCATACAGGCAACATGATCACAACAAGAGTTCATACAGGCAACACAATCACAACAAGAGTTCATACAGGCAACACGATCACAAGCGTTCATACAGAAAACACAATCACAACAATTATTCTTACAGGCAACATGATCACAACAATTGTTCATACAGGCAACACGATCACAAGTGTTCATACAGGCAACATGATCACAACAAGAGTTCATACAGACAAGACAATCAAAACAATTGTTCATACAGGCAACACAATCACAACAAGAGTTCATACAGGCAGCACAATCACAAGAGTTCATACAGAAAACACAATCACAACAATTATTCTTACAGGCAACACGATCACAACAATAGTTCATACAGGCAACACGATCACAACAAGAGTTCATACAGGCAACACAATCACAACAATTGTTCATTCAGGCAACATGATCACAACAATTGTTCATTCAGGCAACATGATCACAACAAGAGTTCATACAGGCAACACGATTCACAACAATTGTTCATACAGGCAACATGATCACAACAATTGTTCATTCAGGCAACATGATCACAACAAGAGTTCATACAGGCAACATGATTCACAACAATTGTTCATACAGGCAACACGATCACAACAATTGTTCATTCAGGCAACATGATCACAACAAGAGTTCATACAGGCAACATGATCACAACAAGAGTTCATACAGGCAACACGATTCACAACAATTGTTCATACAGGCAAAACGTAGCATACAACACTTCCAGAAGCAATACTTCATATAGACAACACTTCATATAGACAACACTTCATATAGACAACACTTCATATAGACAACACTTCATATAGACAACACTTCATATAGACAACACTTCATAAAGACAACACTTCATAAGACAATACTTCATAAGACAATACTTCATATAGTCAACACATGTGTATTTGTTCTTGATCAACACATTCCTACAATCTGTGTGGTTATGTGCATATCTTCTAGAATATCAATATTTGTTCTTAATCAACATAATCCTGCTGTGTTTCTGTGGATGTTCACATCTTCCAGGATCTTCCCGCTTTTGTGTCCATCCATCCCTTCATCCATCCATCACTCCATCCATCCATCTGTCTGTCTTTTCATCCATCCATCGTCTGTCTGTCTTTCTGTCCAACAACACACTCAACGAATCTAAACAATGTCAAGCACTGACCAGAAACTATACAAAGATGAGTCCAACCCATCACATCACTTATCCACTCATCCACTAATCCACAACATCCACTTACTGTAGCGACTCGCTGTCTGGGCTGAATACGTTTGGTGTGAAGATGGAAGCATTCAGAGTTAAGTTCCCTGAAACACAGAATGAACATTGTGTGTGTGTAGTTAAATAACAAATATAATCGCATTAACATTTATAATCATGAAGAAGATTATAATTATGGTGGTAACAGTGGATGAAGATTATAATTATGGTGGTATTGGTGGAAATGATTATAATTATGGTAGTATTAATTAAAAAGGATTAAAAAGGTGGCAAACATGGAATGATTATAACTTTGTTAGTAATAGTGGAAATGATTTTAACTGTTGTGTCAACAGTGGCAATACAATAATTCTGATAGTAAACATGATGACAGTGGTACTAATCATGACAATGTTAATGATAATAAAGGTGTTTAAGAAGATAAAGAAGTTGCTGATGGAGACACTCACCATCAATGGACACATCCCCTCCTCCCACGGTGATCTGTTCGTTGGAGATGACCAGGTTTTTATTGCCCTGACTGTCTTCTACAACAAACTTGTTGCACTTTGCCAGGATGTTGCCCTGATCTGTCAGACATGAGCAGTTCTCAGTTAAACATGACACACACTTTTCTTCACAGCATGTTCTATTGATGTGAGCATTCTGTGTCTGATCTGTATTATGAATGTTCTAAAACTGTTAGTGTACTATGTTTGTTCTGCTAATGTGGATGTTCTATAAGTGTTTGGCAAGTTTGAATGTTCTGTATTTGTTCTGGAAATGTGAATGTTGTATATATGTTCTGGAAATGTGAATATTCTATATTTGTTCTGCAAATGTGAATGTTTAATATTTGTTTTACTACTGTGAATGTTTTAGACATGTTCTCAAATATGAATGGTCTATATGTGCTGTGCTACTGTTAATGCCCTATATGTGCAGTGCTACTGTGAATGTTCTATATGTGCTGTGCTACTGTGAATGCTCTATATGTGCTGTGCTACTGTGAATATTCTATATGTGCCATGCTACTGGAATGTTCTGTATTTGCTGTGCTACTGTGAATGTTCTATATGTGCTGTGCTACTGTGAATTATCTATATGTGCAGTGCAACTGAGAATGTTCTGTATATGCTGTGCTACTGTGAATGTTCTATAGATATGACAATGCAATATAAACATTAACTTGTTAGCAACAAATTATTATTTTCATATACTGAAATCCATTTCAAAAGACAAAGTACACTGTTTCATAAGGACAAAGTACACTGTTTCATAAAGACAAAATACAATGTGTCATAAAGATAAAGTATACTGCTTCATAAAGACAAAATACACTGTTTCATAAAGAAAAAATACACTGTTTCATAAAGACAAAATACACTGTTTCATAAAGACAAAATACACTGTTTCATAAAGACAAAGCACACTGTTTCATAAAGACAAAATACACTGTGTCATAAAGACAAACTAAGTCCAAAAGCAATAAACCTTTGAGGTGTGAATTGTTAAGCCTGTACATATCCTAGGCCTTGTGATATGAGGTTAAGTGGCTAGTTACCTTCACTTTCCTTTCCAGAGTGTCCAGAACATTCTAACAATGGTCCAGTACCCAAGTATTTCAGGCTGTACTGGTCAGGGGAAGTAAACTTGCCTGTTGTTGATTGAACCCCCACCACAGTTGTGGTAGCCAGGCAAACTAAGCATACGCCATGGAGGCTGCTACTGTTTAATACCATGTTTTATGTTTCCATAAAACTGTTTATATTTCAGATCAACAGAAGCTTGTGCTTCCATAAAACTGTTTATATTTCAGATCAACAGAAGCTCCTGTTTCCAGGAAACTGTTTATATTTCAGATCAACAGAAGCTCGTGCTTCCATGAAACTGTTTATATTTCAGATCAACAGAAGCTCTTGCTTCCATGAAACTGTTTATATTTCAGATCAACAGAAGCTCGTGCTTCCATGAAACTGTTTATATTTCAGATCAACAGAAGCTCCTGTTTCCAGGAAACTGTTTATATTTCAGATCAACAGAAGCTTGTGTTTCCATGAACCTGTTTATATTTCAGATCAACAGAAGCATGTGTTTCTGGAAGGGAACTAATGCAAATATGTATATTTTTCAAGCTTGTTGCTAAGAAGCTCCTGCAGACACTCATTCACACTTAGCTCACTAATTTAACTGGCCAGTATTTTAATCTAGCACTTACTTAACTCTAATACTGGAGACCTCCACTGACCTTAAAATACTGGAGACCTCCACTGATCTTCCAATTCTGGAGACCTACACTGACCTTCCAATACTGGACACCTCCACTGACCTTCCAATACTGGAGACCTCCACTGACCTTCCAATACTGGAGACCTCCACTGATCTTCCAATACTGGAGACCTCCACTGACCTTCCAATACTGGAGACCTCCACTGACCTTCCAATACTGGAGACCTCCACTGACCTTCCAATACTGGAGACCTCCACCGACCTTAAAATACTGGAGACCTCCACTGACCTTCCAATACTGGAGACCTTCACTTAACAATTGTATACCCAGCCATCTTGACCTACCTATGTGTACACCTATAGACTTTCACCTGTCACTTCTACACCTAGAGACCTTTACATATCATTTCTACGTCTAGAGACCTTTAAACATCATTTCTGAATCTAGAGACCTATAACTATCATTTTTACATCTAGAGATCTTTACTTATCATTTCTACATATAGAGTCCTCTACATATCAGTTCTGCACCTAGAGACCGTTATATATCATTTCTACAACCACAGACCTTTACCTATCACTTATATACCTAGTGGCCTATTCTTACCAGTGATACATCTAGAGACCTTTACATCACTTTTACATCTAGAGACCTTCACCTACCAGTGATACATCTAGAGAAATTCTCTTAACCATGATACACCTAGAGACCTTCTTTTATCAATCCTTTATTTAGAAAGTATCACTTACCAATCCTACATTTACAACCTGCCACTTACCAATGACTAATTTGCTGGTAATTTTATGTTTGTTGTTGGTAGTTAGAAGCCGGACTGCCTTGTTGGACTGGACATACAAAGCTTTGCCCTGTAGTTGAGAACACACGGAATATAATGTAGGATTACACATTGTCCTGTACTTGAGAACACAACACTGGAGTATAATGTAGGATTACACATTGTGCTGTACTTGAGAACACATGGAGTATAATGTAGGATTACACATTGCCCTGTAGTAGAGAACACAATACTGGGGTGTGATGTACAATTGGCTGTGGAATCTATGTGTGTGATCTATTACACATGTATAGAAAACCATTGTGTGAAATGTGACATCTGTGTGTGTGATCTATTACACATGTATAGAAAACCATTGTGTGAAATGTGACATCTGTGTGTGTGATCTATTACACATGTATAGAAAACCATTGTGTGAAATGTGACATCTGTGTGTGTGATCTATTACACATGTATAGAAAACCATTGTGTGAAATGTGACATCTGTGTGTGTGATCTATTACACATGTATAGAAAACCATTGTGTGAAATGTGACATCTGTGTGTGTGATCTATTACACATGTATAGAAAACAATTGTGTGAAATGTGACATCTGTGTGTGTGATCTATTACACATGTATAGAAAACCATTGTGTGAAATGTGACATCTGTGTGTGTGATCTATTACACATGTATAGAAAACCATTGTGTGAAATGTGACATCTGTGTGTGTGATCTATTACACATGTATAGAAAACCATTGTGTGAAATGTGACATCTGTGTGTGTGATCTATTACACATGTATAGAAAACCATTGTGTGAAATGTGACATCTGTGTGTGTGATCTATTACACATGTATAGAAAACCATTGTGTGAAATGTGACATCTGTGTGTGTGATCTATTACACATGTATAGAAAACCATTGTGTGAAATGTGACATCCTTATATGCATGTTTATTCTCATCACGCCACTCATCCAGTTGATGAGCTGTGCCAGGAGAGTGGTGTCTTTCAACTGAAGAGCAATGACAAATTGTCCAAGCTGTCGCCATGGAGTGTTGCAATATAATTGCTGTGTTCATTTCTTTACGTCCCGAGCCTTACAGAGGACTGAACACACCTTTCACGTTGTGTAAGGTGGACACCAATTTGATCCCTCGGTCATATGTGTGTGTATGTGTATGTGTGCACGCATGAGTGTCTGTGTCTGAGAGAAGATGAATGTTCTGGAAACTTTATCCCTGCACAGACAATTATTGACAAGAATAACGGATGCTAGACTAGACAAGTCAGACAGACGATCAGAGAGACAGACAAACAATCTGTACAACTGGTCAGCAGATTGTACTCTACCCACAGTTGAGGACAAATGTGAGTCCAGCTCGGTGCATTGACGCCGTCTGTCTACTCACATGACACTGCTACCAGAGAATGCAATGGAAGGACGGCAACAAAACACACATCAACAATGGAAGGATGGCAACAAAACACACATCAACAATGGAAGGATGGCAACAAAACACACATCAACAATGGAAGGACGGCAACAAAACACACATCAACAATGGAAGGATGGCAACAAAACACACATCAACAATGGAAGGATGGCAACAAAACACACATCAACAATGGAAGGATGGCAACAAAACACACATCAACAATGGAAGGATGGCAACAAAACACACATCAACAATGGAAGGATGGCAACAAAACACACATCAACAATGGAAGGATGGCAACAAAACACACATCAACAATGGAAGGACGGCAACAAAACACACATCAACAATGGAAGGATGGCAACAAAACACACATCAACAATGGAAGGATGGCAACAAAACACACATCAACAATGGAAGGATGGCAACAAAACACACATCAACAATGGAAGGACGGCAACAAAACACACATCAACAATGGAAGGATGGCAACAAAACACACATCAACAATGGAAGGACGGCAACAAAACACACATCAACAATGGAAGGATGGCAACAAAACACACATCAACAATGGAAGGACGGCAACAAAACACACATCAACAATGGAAGGACGGCAACAAAACACACATCAACAATGGAAGGATGGCAACAAAACACACATCAACAATGGAAGGACGGCAACAAAACACACATCAACAATGGAAGGATGGCAACAAAACACACATCAACAATGGAAGGACGGCAACAAAACACACATCAACAATGGAAGGACGGCAACAAAACACACATCAACAATGGAAGGATGGCAACAAAACACACATCAACAATGGAAGGACGGCAACAAAACACACATCAACAATGGAAGGATGGCAACAAAACACACATCAACAATGGAAGGATGGCAACAAAACACACATCAACAATGGAAGGATGGCAACAAAACACACATCAACAATGGAAGGACGGCAACAAAACACACATCAACAATGGAAGGATGGCAACAAAACACACATCAACAATGGAAGGATGGCAACAAAACACACATCAACAATGGAAGGATGGCAACAAAACACACATCAACAATGGAAGGATGGCAACAAAACACACATCAACAATGGAAGGACGGCAACAAAACACACATCAACAATGGAAGGATGGCAACAAAACACACATCAACAATGGAAGGATGGCAACAAAACACACATCAACAATGGAAGGATGGCAACAAAACACACATCAACAATGGAAGGATGGCAACAAAACACACATCAACAACTATTAATGCAGACCACAGTCTCAGTACATAGTTTGTGATCCCTTTTGTCATTTCCTAAAGCTGCTGCACTCTCCACTGACACATGTGTACAGTTGACATCTGTGTACTACTAACACCTGTGTACTTATGGCACCCATGAACTAATGACACATATGTACTAATGGCACCTGTGTACTAATGACACAGGCATACTACTGACACCCATGTACTAATGACACATGTGTACTTATGGCACCCATGTGCTAATGACATCTGTGTACAAATGGCATCCATGTACTAATGGCACCTGTGTACTAATGGCACATGCATAGTAATGACACCCATGTACTAATGGCACCTGTGTACTAATGAAACATGTGTACTTATAGCACCCCTGTACTAATGACATATGTGTGCTAATGGCACCTGTGTACTAATGGCACTCATCTACAACTGACATATATGTGTCACTGACATCTTTGTGTACTACTGACACCTGTGTACCACTGACATCTGTGTACCACTGACACCTATGTGTACCACTGACACCTATGTGTACCACTGACATCTATGTGTACCATTGACATCTATGTGTACCACTGACATCTATGTGTACCACTGACATCTATGTGTACCACTGACATCTATGTGTACCACTGACATCTGTGTGTACCACTGACATCTGTGTGGACCACTGACATCTGTGTGGACCACTGACAACATAGCACAGACACGTGCAGTCCTTACCTGATCAGACTTGACCCTGTTGACATAGATGGGCCTCAAGAACTCGGCCTCACCCTGCAAGCGCAAGCCCTTGGGCACGATCTTCAGCCTGCCCATCCCGTCCTGTCAGATCAACAAGATAACCAACATTGTAGCAACTTATTTGTGTGAAACATTGTAGTGACTTGTTTGTGTGAAACATTGCAGTGACTTGTTTGTGTGAAACATTGTAGCGACTTGTTTGTGTGAAACATTGTAGTGACTTGTTTGTGTGAAACATTGTAGCGACTTGTTTGTGTGAAACATTGTAGTGACTTGTTTGTGTGAAACATTGTAGTGACTTGTTTGTGTGAAACATTGTAGGAACTTGTTTGTGTGAAACATTGTAGCAACTTGTTCATGTCAAACATTGTAGCCACTTGTTCATGTCAAACATTGTAGCAACTTGTTCATGTCAAACATTGTAGCAACTTGTTCATACTCTGCAGTTCTGTTTTCTTTAGCAACTTCAACTGATATACCTGTCTCTCGTCTGCTGGTTTTCTCCAGTTTCCTGGATTCTGCTACACAATAAGTGCTATAATTCACTTGAAAGCCCCGCTATACATCGCTTTGGTTACGTCGTTTCGCTATAATGTCATTGTCACAATGTGACATAACTTCACTTTACATCACTACGTTCCGCCATAACATCGTCACCTATGTTTACACCTGTATAGTGTTTCACAATACGTCGTTTTCACTTAAAGTCGTGTTTTCCATGAACATAACGTTAACCGGGGCCTTCCAGTGTTGACTTTAACAGCTTCTGCTGGGATAGAATCTGGATCAGCCAGCAGCTTCCCCATCCTCCAGGGTCGTGGGATGCTTTTCTAACTTCTTCTTTAGATGATTTCCAATTGATATACACATATACTTCTGTATACTACACTATATACTTCTACTGTCATACAATATACTTCTGTATGTCCATATACTTCTGTAGGATGGATACCTGGGGGGATCTCTTGGGACGGGTCTTCTATTCAGAAGTTGCTCATAGTATTCAGCCTATCTATCTCTTTAGTTAAACGTTAGTGTTGGTGACAACCAGCTCATTGCTTTTAGTTTTACATCGACTGTTTTTTTTTTCTTTTTTCGTGAGGTCGTGATTTGTTAACTGTGATTTATTTAACTGATTTGTGTAACTCTATTAATCTAAGCTACAGAACATGTCCTGACACCCATTTTAGCCTTAGTTGTCCTGCGAGCCCACATCAATGTAACAAAATGGCCGCCTTGACAGGAATTCGAATACTCGACCACCGGCCGGGAAGCCAGCTGGCGAGCACTGGGCTACCAAGGAGCCCTGGGGTCACATGGTAGTAATGTTTATTTGCGACGAATCAAAGGGCATTAATCCGTCTATTTAGCGAAAGTGTATAATTTACAGGGTTGCGTCCCTTAAAAGCTGCACTTGTTGCGCTGTTTATCTAGATCAGTGGTCCTCAACCGGATGGGAATTCCCCCCCCCCCCCCCCCCCCCCCGGGAGGAATTTTAGGGTTTCCAGGGGGGGGGGGATGAAGACCATTTCAAGATCGCGTTAATACAAGAACCGATTACTTGATATTGTTTTTCCCTTCATACTTTACAGTTATGTACGTCTCATCCTTCTAAAATTCATTTTATAAAGTAAGTAGACCCACAAATCATGTTTTATGTGGATGTCTAGACTTGTTTTAGTATATGCTATTAAATTTACCTTCCATTTTTACGTATACTGTGTAGGGGTGGGGGATATTTAGATAGGAAATATGAAAGGGGGGAGGGGGGAATGACATTCTGAAATTACGGTGAAGGGGGGCACGGGCCAAATATTTGATAGGAAAGGGGGGGGGGGGGGGGGGGGGGAATGACGTTCTGAAAATATGTTGAAGGGGGGCACGGGCCAAAAAAGGTTGAGAACCACTGATCTAGATAACCTCTGTCTACCTGAGAACGCTGTGACTGTGTCCGGAACTATTAGATTTGTTCCCTTTAATTTTCGCTCGCTCGCTTTGAACTCACTCGTAGTCCATACACACTATTTCAAGTAGTGCTGGACTTAATCTTGCGTGTGAATTAGCTTTCCCTATTAACAGTGTCCCTCGCCCTCAGGTGAATCCTTTCCGACTTCAGCGGTACTTGTAATTTACGTCAAAAAGTCAAGGACGAGAAGTCAACATTTTAGCCCAAATGACTGGTGTAGTGGTTGAACCCCTTACCTCGGCATCAGCACACCGGATGTTTAAGAACACTCGTTCCTATTCATTCGGCCATGCTGACCAACTAACTATTAGATATCTGTACGTGAACGAGTTAAAATAACAAAAACAGTATGTACCACACAGGGTTACAATAACAAAAACAGTATGTACCACACAGGGTTACAATAACAAAAACAGTATGTACCACACAGGGTTACAATAACAAAAACAGTATGTACCACACAGGGTTACAATAACAAAAACAGTATGTACCACACAGGGTTACAATAACAAAAACAGTATGTACCACACAGGGTTACAATAACAAAAACAGTATGTACCACACAGGGTTACAATAACAAAAACAGTATGTACCACACAGGGTTACAATAACAAAAACAGTATGTACCACACAGGGTTACAATAACAAAAACAGTATGTACCACACAGGGTTACAATAACAAAAACAGTATGTACCACACAGGGTTACAATAACAAAAACAGTATGTACCACACAGGGTTACAATAACAAAAACAGTATGTACCACACAGGGTTACAATAACAAAAACAGTATGTACCACACAGGGTTACAATAACAAAAACAGTATGTACCACACAGGGTTACAATAACAAAAACAGTATGTACCACACAGGGTTACAATAACAAAAACAGTATGTACCACACAGGGTTACAATAACAAAAACAGTATGTACCACACAGGGTTACAATAACAAAAACAGTATGTACCACACAGGGTTACAATAACAAAAACAGTATGTACCACACAGGGTTACAATAACAAAAACAGTATGTACCACACAGGGTTACAATAACAAAAACAGTATGTACCACACAGGGTTACAATAACAAAAACAGTATGTACCACACAGGGTTACAATAACAAAAACAGTATGTACCACACAGGGTTACAATAACAAAAACAGTATGTACCACACAGGGTTACAATAACAAAAACAGTATGTACCACACAGGGTTACAATAACAAAAACAGTATGTACCACACAGGGTTACAATAACAAAAACAGTATGTACCACACAGGGTTACAATAACAAAAACAGTATGTACCACACAGGGTTACAATAACAAAAACAGTATGTACCACACAGGGTTACAATAACAAAAACAGTATGTACCACACAGGGTTACAATAACAAAAACAGTATGTACCACACAGGGTTACAATAACAAAAACAGTATGTACCACACAGGGTTACAATAACAAAAACAGTATGTACCACACAGGGTTACAATAACAAAAACAGTATGTACCACACAGGGTTACAATAACAACATGGTGTGACAGAGAGGGTTAACAAAGTCATTACAAATATTTAAATTGGTACACATACATGTACACAGACATTTGACAGACATGTACACAGACATTTGACAGACATGTACACATACATGTACACAGACATTTGACAGACATGTACACATACATGTACACAGACATTTGACAGACATGTACACATACATGTACACAGACATTTGACAGACATGTACACATACATGTACACAGACATTTGACAGACATGTACACATACATGTACACAGACATTTGACAGACATGTACACATACATGTACACAGACATTTGACAGACATGTACACATACATGTACACAGACATTGGACAGACATGTACACATACATGTACACAGACATTGGACAGACATGTACACATACATGTACACAGACATTGGACAGACATGTACACAGACATTTGACAGACATGTACACATACATGTACACAGACATTTGACAGACATGTACACAGACATTTGACAGACATGTACACATACATGTACACAGACATTGGACAGACATGTACACAGACATTTGACAGACATGTACACATACATGTACACAGACATTGGACAGACATGTACACAGACATTTGACAGACATGTACACAGACATTTGACAGACATGTACACATACATGTACACAGACATTTGACAGACATGTACACAGACATTTGACAGACATGTACACAGACATTTGACAGACATGTACACAGACATTTGACATACATGTACACAGACATTTGACAGACATGTACACAGACATTTGACAGACATGTACACATACATGTACACAGACATTTGACAGACATGTACACAGACATTTGACAGACATGTACACAGACATTTGACAGACATGTACACAGACATTTGACAGACATGTACACAGACATTTGACAGACATGTACACAGACATTGGACAGACATGTACACAGACATGTACACAGACATTGGACAGACATGTACACAGACATTGGACATACATGTACACATACATGTACACAGACATTTGACAGACATGTACACATACATGTACACAGACATTGGACAGACATGTACACATACATGTACACAGACATTTGACAGACATGTACACATACATGTACACAGACATTTGACAGACATGTACACAGACATTTGACAGACATGTACACATACATGTACACAGACATTTGACAGACATGTACACATACATGTACACAGACATTGGACAGACATGTAAACAGACATTTGACAGACATGTACACAGACATTGGACAGACATGTACACATACATGTACACAGACATTTGACAGACATGTAAACAGACATTTGACAGACATGTACACAGACATTTGACAGACATGTACACAGACATTTGACAGACATGTACACGTACATGTACACAGACATTGGACAGACATGTAAACAGACATTTGACAGACATGTACACAGACATTGGACAGACATGTACACATACATGTACACAGACATTGGACAGACATGTAAACAGACATTTGACAGACATGTACACAGACATTGGACAGACATGTACACTAACATTTAAAAAAAAGTCGCTTAAAAGTTGACAGGGTCGACTTCATTGCACCGGGTTTTATCCCATATGGCTCTGTCTCTTTCCGAGGCGCGGAAAGCGTCGCACAAAGCACGAACTCCGTAGCTCTAGCGGTGACCCACAGGAGTCTCCGAAACATTTCACTCGTGAATCTAAGGACGCGGCCCAGAATCGAACCCACAACCTTTGGAGCACGAGTCAAACGGCTTGACCACTTCGCCACGGAGCTTTACACAGACATGTACACAGACATGATACAGACATGATACATACATGTACACAGACATGTACACAGACTTGTACCCAGACTTGTACCCAGACTTGTACCCAGACATGTAGGTTAACAATAACGTAGATATAGTGACAGAGGAGATCTCGAGAAAGACAGACACGTAGCCAGATACATAGATAAACAGTCAGACTGTTGGATGGATGGACAGACAAGTTAATGAATGGACAGTCACAGACAGACAGATAGCTCATCAACATCGTCTAGCTGACTGACTCAGACTGTTGGATGGATGGATAGACAAGTTAATGAATGGACAGAGTTACAGACAGATAGCTCATCTACATCGTCCTTCCGATTGGCCTGGGCGACCACGCTTCTCTCAGTTATCAGTTATCAGTTATCAGTTGGGGTATCTTCATTGCACTCCGGACATATCCATAGGTGTTCAGATCCTCCTCCTCCTCCCCCCCCCCCCCTCCTGCAGCATATGCATCAGCGTCCGGTGGCTAATAGTGCCAGTTCTATGTTGGTTGACGAGGCGCCTTGTTTTCCCGATGTACCTCTCGCGTCTGGCTGTGCCGATTCATACTCCCAAGTCTTTCATCCTGGACAGCGATGTGGAATCACTGACGTCAAAGTCCTCTGTTCTCGCCATATCATTAAGGACGTTAATAACATCGGCACGATCCATGGGCTGGCCATCTACGACCATGCTTCTCCACATCTTGCGATATCCATCATTATGTATGAATTCATGTGCCGTTAACCCTGCTTGCCGTGAGGCAAGACTTTCAAGAACATTGAGTATTCTACTGTAGAGCCACCTCTCCGAATCTTCTAGGGCTTCGTTTGCTTGTGTGCTCATTGCTAACCATTCATAGCCACGTGTTCAAACTTGTTCTATGTAGCGTGCATGTATCTTTTGACTTACCTCCAATAACAAGGATCTATTGCAGTTTTTATTTTATACAACGCAGGTTTGCCTGTTATTTTCTTCATCTGTGTGACACATCTTCCTTCCGATGTCATCGACGTGCCAAGATATTTGGATTTCTGGATTTGCTTCAAATTAGCCTAGTTTTCCTTGACTGTACAATTAGGTTCGATTTGTTTATGTGACGTCACCATCACCATTTTTTCAACAACCTTATCTATCATTTCCTGCAAATGTACGTTTTAATACACTTGAAGAAATATACTCATTAAAGACATTAATTAAAGCTACATTAATTACAGACAAACTCAGCAAAGATTCGCACAAAACAATCAGTAACCAAAGATACACTCATGAGAGTGGAATGACGAGGGGATCAGGCCGATGCTGGACGCTTAGTGGGAAGGCGAGACGCACATATAATCAGATTGCTACTGCTATTGGGGTTGGAACTCTTCGCTGGCTGCTGAGGATGGGGACGGAGCGCTAATGGGAATGCCCTGAATGTTGTGATGTCGGTTCCTAAATCAATCAACCAATCAATCAATCAATCATGAAAGGATAAACACACAACAAAGGTATACTGGCCAAAGAAATACACACAACAGATACACTCAACACAGATACCACACACCAAAACACATACACCACAAATACACTAGCAACAAATACAGACAGCACAGATAGACCAGGAGAGAAACTTACTAATGAGAAGTCAAGCACGCGAAGGATCCAGACTGTCAGGGCCAGATTGATGACCACAACAACCATCAAGGACAACAGGAAGGCGTACAAACACCGCTTCCTCCAGCCATAGATGCCCACAGGTTGCGGAGGCGGCACGTTGTAGTCAAGGATACCATTTCTTTCCTCTGTTTCCATGGCGACTGTTCTGCGGAGAAGAAGGAGAAACAACGGCCATCATGACATGTTTGATAAATATCCAGTTCCGGTAGGAGCCATCTTTCTGTCAAACTTCAGGAAAACATCGTTTCTAGAGTACGCACTAGACAACTTAAAATTTGAAAGCTATAGTTACCGAGACAGAAACACGGAGCTGATCCACAGTGTCTTCGTTGGTCATGTCTATCATACACATGAACCTACAGCTATGGAATACGGACAGAATTCGAATCAAACCGCTGTAAGGATAAACAAACACAGATCATTTGACAATCTGGATGTACTGTGACTATTACTCGCATGCTCTTTGTGCAGGTCTTTACAGTCAACGACATACTGTAATGGCTGTGAGTGATTTATTGGGCAATTTTACGTTTAGTAGTTTGATATTGTTTTCTGAAGGTCCACCCTCATACTTTGAAATCAACGCAAGGCAGTCTGCTGTCACATTGTCGGCTGCTGATGTGGAAACCTGGAGACGGTATGTCGTGGACTTATGACCAACGTTTTCATTGCCGGGCATGCGAATATCAGAATCTTGCAATCGTGAACTATAGTGAGCTTCTGTACTACAATCTTCAGTTATAGTCGTTTACTATACTAGAATCACAATCTTACAATCTTCAGTTACAGTGGACTACTGTACTGCAATCACAATCTTACAATCGTTAACTATAGTAGACTATTGTACTACAATCACAATCTTACAATCGTTAATTATAGTAGGCTATTGTACTACAATCACAATCTTACAAAATGCCCATAGATGAACCCCAGCTTGTGTACAGACTCTGGAACACGACATCATGCAGTAGTGCAGGCTTTGGTTGCTTGCTACAAACATCTCTTCTAAGTGCAGCTCTCTGCGCGTGTATGTAGCCAAGGTAAGATTATTCATATACTCTTACATAATTAAGTAGCTATCCAGCCATACATCTCCGGTACTATATAGTTAGTCAGTCAGTCAGTCAGTCAGTCAGTCAGTCAGTTGCATATTCTTTACAGTACGTAGCAGTCAACTCCATAATTGTTTGGCTGTTTGTGATCTCTTGGCATGTTTACGTTCAATAGTTTGCACTTGCTGTCTGAACGACCGGCTCCCATACTATTTTCATGTATTTTTTAAATGCGAGCTGCTGCCAAGTCGTCCGCAGCTGTGTTACAAACGCGGTATGAGGGATTATGAACAGCATCCGAAAATCCTTCGCCACGGAGACGGCGGTACGATATAATAAAGCCTATTGTCAGAGTCCAGAAAGGGTACAGTGATGCAGTGACATCGTTACGCCCGCCAGGCGACTTAGCTCCCAGCAGGGATGCAGCAACTTCGTTACGCCGCCAGACGAGTGGTAGTTACCGGCCTGCAAGATTGCTGGCTGACGAACGACCAGCGGTCAGGCCAGGACGACGCAAGACGCACGCATGCCTCGTGAAGCCACCTCAGGTGGGAGGCAAGTTGCGAACTAGCGGCAGACAGCTCTGGGACACGGACTTGGACGGACGCATGATGAGAGAAAGGCGTTGTGTGGTTTTCTGTGCTGAAAGTCGAGTGTCTGGACATCTTGAGAGTTAGACTTGTGAGCTGTAGTGTGGATGTAAGTGTATTGAAGTATCAAGTATATATTGTTGTGATCATCGTAATGTATTTGATCTGTGAATAAATCCATTGAACGGTGTGTCGTTGAGTCTTACGTCAAATCACGTTGTACTTGTACTGTCTCACATGTGTTAGGTTAGCGAGCCAAGTTTAAGACCCTGACATGTGTGGACGTGGGGGCTCGTCGCAAATGACCAACAAAGCAAATGCCGCCTTGTTTGACAGTTCGGCGTCAGATGAAGAACAGCCAGAGAAACATCCTGTGAACTCAGCACAGGCATTTGACATGTTTAGCGCAAATAAATGTTCTGTTTGTAACACCTTTTATGAAGATGGTATTTTAACATGCGGTCACGCCATCCCTATTGCCAATGAAGAAGCTAATTTGGTAGTAGATTCAAAAGGCAAGATAATCGTCCATCACGGATATGTGAATGGCAAGTCTGCTACAGTCCTTCGTGACACGGGCAGTTCACTCATTGGTCTGAAGAGAACGTTCAAAATGCCTACAGACTATACAGGCAGGCACGTAACATGCAGAACATTCTCAGGCAATATTGAGAAATACCCACTAGCATGGGCATATATTGAAACACCTTTCCTCACTGGGAAAGTAAAGTGCGCTGCATTAACAAACCCAGTGTGTGATGTAATTATTGGAAATTTACCAGAGGTGAATGATAAACCTCATGACATAACATCTCTGTGTATTGATGATACCATAACATCACCATCCAATGTCATCATTGAAAATGTCACACCACCTATTGATTGTATAGTAGCTAATGTAGCACTAACATCTCATGACATCATTGATAACATTGTTCCATCACCATCTGATATCATTGAATGTGTGAACGCAGTAACTAGATCTACTGCTAGAGTGCAAGATGAAAGTAATCAAACTGAGGCTATACAAATGCTTAGCCCAGTATCACTACCTACTAACACCATGAAGGAAACGTTTGTAACAGCTCAAAAAGCTGATCCTTCATTGTCAAAATATTTTAATCTGATCGGCCAAAAGCCAAAGGTAACCAAGAATGCAAAATGGCATTTTGCTGTGAAAAATGATATACTCACCAGGTATTATACCAGAGGTGACAATACAACAGAGCAAACTGTTTTGCCAACCAATTATCGCAAGCAAGCCTTACATCTTGCCCACGATATACCTCTTGCAGGGCATATGGCATACGTTAAGACCAGATCAAGGTTACTGACACAGTTTCATTGGCCCAAATTTTGCAATGACATTAAAGAATATTGCAGAAGTTGTGACACCTGCCAGAAACTGGTAAACAAAAGGTAAACACCCACAGGCAAAGTTACAAGTTACTGACTTAGCCAGTCGACCTTTTGAAAAACCATCTGTCGACATAGTGGGCCCTCTTAATCATATAACAACTAGAGGGAATAAATATATTCTAACTGTCATTGATCAATGTAGTCGCTGGCCAGAAGCTATTCCGCTAAAGAACATTACTGCCAATGATATAATGGAAGTTTTCTTCCATATATTATCTCGGATAGGTTTTCCAGATACTATCCAATCTGATAGGGGCACTCAGTTTATTGCCGCATCTACCCAAGCTTTCACCAAAATGTTGGGAGTGAAGCAATGTTTCAATTCCCCGTACCATCCTCACTCTAGTGGAGTAATAGAAAAATTTAACGGGGATCTAAAGCACATGCTTGCAAAAGTAACGCAAGAGCACCCCAATAACTGGGATGTATATCTACCAGCTATTCTTTTTGCTTATCGCGAGGTACCACATGCTAGTACCGGTTTCTCTCCTTTTGAACTTATCTATGGTGCCAAACCACGGAGCCCATTGACTATTTATCACCAAATGTTAACTGACTCTACTCCAGTACTTAAACCCATATCATCATACGTATATGTTACATCATTGCGTGAAAGAATCATCAAATCTTGTGTTATTGCAAAGAATGCACTAAAATTATCTGGTGCTACTTATAGACAGTATGCTGACAAAGGTAACAGGACAATAACGTTGACACCTGGACAGGACGTTCTTCTTCTACTACCTAGTGACAGACACTTATTGACTGATTCTTGGCAGGGACCTTTTAAAGTGACGAGACAGATTTCACCTGTAGACTACGAAATCCAAATAAAAGACAAACACAAAATATTTCACATAAATATGCTAAGACCATACCACAACAGAGACAACGAACAACACCATACGACAGCTTGTACAGTGATAATAGATCACGAAGAGGACGATGTTAGTGACGAGATTCCAACACCTGCATTAGACACGACAAACTGCTTGAAGGAGATTAAAATCAACCCAAAGTTAACCCAAGCAGAGACAGACAGTTGCAAACAGCTTATACAACAGTACAACACCATCTTTTCCAACAACCCAGGACAAACAGAATTAGTACAGCATCATATCACACTCACATCAAACACACCCATAAGATGCAGACCATACACCATTCCATTACATTACAAAGAACAGTTACATCAGGAGATCATCAACTTAGAGAAAAACAACATCATAAGACGATCCCAATCAGACTTCTCATCTCCAATGGTCATAGTACGCAAAAAGGACAACACAATATGACTGTGTATCGACTATCGAAAGCTCAATAAAATAACTGTTCTAGATCTTGAGCCAATGGATAACTCTGACGATCTTCTGACAGAACTGACAGACGCTATGTTCTTTACGAAGATAGATATGACGAAAGGATATTGGCAAATAGCAGTAGACGAACAGAGCAGACATCTGACAGCATTTGCCACACCTTGGGGACTGTACGAATGGTGCAAACTTCCATTTGGGCTTGTCAATGCCCCAGCCACAATCGTACGTATGACACGACTTCTTCTAGTAGACATTCCTAACATAATCTGCTATATCGACGACATCTGTGTTCACACAGAGACAATGACAGAGCACATTAAGACGTTAGAACAGACATTTGAACGTATTAGACAGCACGGACTGACAGTAAAGCCTGCGAAAGTAGACATAGCCTACCAGGAAATATCATTCTTGGGGTACAAAATATCGAACGGCTTTGTCACGACAGACGATAACATTGTGTCCAAGATACTAAAACTCTCACTTCCGACTACAAAAAAACAAGTCAGAAGTTTGTTGGGACTGATAAACTATTACCGGCAGTTCATTCCTGATTTTTCCGAACTGACCGAAGTGTTTACTAATTTACTAACAAAAGATAAACCAGAGAAAATTGTAAACAATGAATGCCTACAAATTGCATTCCATAAAGTACTAGCATGTTTTTCTGATAACAGTTTAAATAATCTCATCCTGAAATTGCCCAATCTCCATTTACCTTTCAGATTGCGTACAGATGCTAGCTCCGTGGCGATTGGAGCAGTCTTGTTACAAGAGTACAATAACATCCTCCATCCCGTGTACTTCGTATCCAGGAAACTAAAGCCCAGAGAACGGGCGTGGTCTATACCTCAATTGGAAGCCCTAGCTTTAGTGGTGGGTATAACAAAATTGTCCAGATTTCTTCTAGGACGCCATTTCATCGTGGAATCTGACAGCAGCCCGTTGCGTTTTATAAATTCAGGTGTACCTTCAAACCATATGGTAGCGCGCTGTTCTCTTAAACTTCAAGATTATAGCTTTGAGGTTCGACATATCCCAGGCAGAACCAATTCAATTGCCGATCTTTTGTCCCGTTGTCCGACCGACCCAGTAAGCACCAATGTCTGAGTGCAGTGTGTACAAATACACTCAGAACGACACAGCCATTTATCAGTGAATATATTTTTTCTATTCACAAAAAGCTGTGTAATGTCTACAATATTGTGATAGGGGTACTCCCAATATATATAGTGTTCTTATTTTACTAATTCATGTAGTGATTGTCGTGTATAATTGTTTAGTGTGTGGTAGAAAGCGAACTTTATTAAGTGTATATACCAAGAACAAGAACAGTGTCACATTCGCTCAAAAACTTACCGTAAGCGAACTATCCAATTTGACAGTGACATCTGCGTGTGGAACATTCCAGGGATATTTTAAAGACGTTTGTGAACGTGTAAACTAAACATTGACAGCTACACCATTGCAGTGAACCGAAATCCATAATGTTCGGTAGTGCCACATCCAACACATGAACAGTCAATCGTAATCCAGAAGGTTTTGTAGTGAAACATCCAACACATGAACTGTGAGAACATTGTACTTTCCGTAACTACATCAGACCGGAACAAGTGTGTTCTGCAAGCTTAAACATCAGCTGATTTTAGTGTTCGTGTGTACTTCCGGATTAGTTAGAAATTTAGAGCAAAATTAGCAGACGACAAATAAAAATTTAAAAATCTATGACGATTCTAAAATCTTTAGGGATCAACAAAGTTAAATACACGAATTGTGTGTTTATATATTTAAGTAGTGTAATCTTAGAATCATATCTTGATTAATGTATTCATATTACCGACTTTTTCTCGTTAATATGAAGAAACGTCAAGCGATGACGCTAAAAATAGGATGATTATTGTAAATTATTGTATTTCATAAATGTTAAAATTATTCCCCTTTCATTTATTTGTTATTACAGCATTACACAAAGGGCCATAATTTGAAATGTATTCAGTAATGTGTTGTGTATAAATAGCCATGTTGTTGCCAGATTGTTGACACAACAGGTAGCCATCTACTGGGCATGGCAGAGTGTTGCCGACATTGCAGACCAACACAAGAGCTCCTGGCCAAATAAGGTCAGGGTTTGAGCGTTTAATGCGACTTATATAAAGCCGTATTTCGGTCTAGCTAGATGGTGTTTGTTTCAAGAACCATATTATTACGTGTTTTTTTTTTGGAAGCTGCGAGGTAGATGCGTGAAGCTGGTACTACCGATCTGACTGGGTCATTAATGCAATTGAGGTAATCAGCCATCGAGAGGATGAAACCTGACATGTGTTAAAGGTTGAACACCACATGTCGTTGAATGCAACTTCCATTTCTTATATATTTCTATGGCATATGTGTATTTATTTGTATGTTGATACCAATGTATATAACAACAGAAGGGTAGACTCTGACAAGGTTAGAATATTAACCCAGTATGTACATATATTATACATGAAAGATGACATCTTTCATGAATTTGCCGGGGGAGCGTGTCAGAGTCCAGAAAGGGTACAGTGATGCTGTGACATCGTTACGCCCGCCAGGCGACTTAGCTCCCAGCAGGGATGCAGCAACTTCGTTACGCCGCCAGGCGAGTGGTAGTTACCGACCTGCAATATTGCTGGCTGACGAACGACCAGCGGTCAGGCCAGGACAACGCAAGACGCACGCATGCCTCGTGAAGCCACCTCAGGTGGGAGGCAAGTTGCGAACTAGCGGCAGACAGCTCTGGGACACGGACTTGGACGGACGCATGATGAGAGAAAGGCGTTGTGTGGTTTTCTGTGCTGAAAGTCGAGTGTCTGGACATCTTGAGAGTTAGACTTGTGAGCTGTAGTGTGGATGTAAGTGTATTGAAGTATCAAGTATATATTGTTGTGATCATCGTAATGTATTTGATCTGTGAATAAATCCATTGAACGGTGTGTCGTTGAGTCTTACGTCAAATCACGTTGTACTTGTACTGTCTCACATGTGTTAGGTTAGCGAGCCAAGTTTAAGACCCTGACACCTATATTGTATCTTTTTATTTCCCGCATATCCTAATACAGGACATCGCTGTTCTTCTTTTCTTTCGTTCCCTTGAAATATGTTTATAACTGCAATGTTGTCTCTTGTATTAATCTAACAGTCTTTGTTACTTCACTCAGCGTTCCATAGAGTTTATCTTCCACTGATGTCTCTCTAGGCCAGAAGGTTCGCCTGGATATGTTGTAGTTTGGGCAATCCTGGAGTATGTGCTCTGCTGTCTGCGAGGCCAATCCACATGTGCACATGGCTGAGTCACCAATCTTGAATTTTGTATACATGTGGTTGCGTAATCTATTGTGTCGTATTATGAGGCGCAGAATAATGACCTGTTCTGGTCTGTCCATAACGTGGTAGTCGTCTTGAGCAGGAATTGGTGGCCTTCTGACTGATTTGATCATTCTTTTCTTTTGGTGGTATGTAATGGGCACATCTGGTTGTTCTTCTTTTGCTCCTAATCGATCAGCTCTGTCGTTTCCGGGTACTCCACAGTGGGATGGTATCTACTGTATGGTGACCTTATGCTGACTGCTAAGTTCAGAAAGTAGTGTTCTTAGTACTGGCAACTTCCCAGACAGGAGCGCCTCGAGTACTGATTTTGCATCTGTCAATAGCACCACAGGTTGTGTACCATGGCTGGTGTTTAGTCTGCTGATGATTGATGTAAGATTGTGATTGTAGTACAGTAGCTCACTATAGCCAACACCAGCATTTTACCGCTGTTGTTGATTTCTTGGCAAGACTACGCTCAGTAGTTTGTCATTACTTTCTGAGCGGCCGGCTCACATATCCCATAAGTAACGCGCGCGGCGAGAACCGCTACCAATTATCGCGCAGCTGCGTTTGCTCACGTGGATAAACAGGATTACGGAGAAAGTCGCTAACACTTAGGCCAGGGAGACCAGCATATTGTATCATTCTGGGTGGAAATGCCGACACCAGAGAAATTCTAGATCATTGCCCATGAGGAAGTCGATTCATCGAGCCCATTTGTGAGGTTCGTTTAGTTGAAAACGAAGGAAGGATGTCAGACACAGCAGGGCCGCAACCCAGCAGTCAGATGTCTGGCATACCAGGGCCAACACACACAACAACCAGATGCCAGCCATTTTGTGCGAGCTGTGGTTGTGTTGTTTCATTTCCTGTACAGGTGAGCTCGGGTACCTGGCTGAGAAACAATGGTCCATGTTTCACACCAGGTAAGATCACCTCTAACCTCAATGTAAGGCAGTGCGTTTCCACAATCCGTCTTGAACACTGAATCCTGCACTCAATCGGTTTATTAATCCCTGTAGTCATTTATCTGGTTAGACTCCTTAGTTCCCAGGGTCTTTGCTCTACATCGGTGTTTCTGCCATACCATGTTATCCCCACAATTCCGCACAGGCAACAGTTAGTTTGTCTGTCATTCCTTCAGTTGTTCGCAGTGTGTCTGACCCACACAATCCATTTAACACTGAAGTGAAACATTCTCAGTTTGATTTTGGGTTAACTCTTTTTAACTTCCACAAACTCCCCCGTGCCATATCGGCTTCTCTTGCCTGTTACATTTTTTTTTTTAATATGCCCGAATCTAATACTTCTTCTTTGTTGCTAATTACCCAGACTGGAAGACAACAGCAGCAGTTATAACAATAATAATTATTATAATAGTTAACTGATTCATTGTCCAAAGACAATACTCGTATATCGTCAATTGTGACTCCAATTAGGACAGAATAACGATATATCGCCAAAATTGGCTTATAATGTTCATGTAGATTCTTATAAGTAAATTTATTCTCCTATTTTAAAGCATTGCGCTGGACAGTACACTAGTGCCTGGTTGTAAGTGCCAGCACGCACTCTGCACACCGCACACCGCACACCTGTGAGCGAGGAGCCAGGGCAAATCAAGCTAATTACTAATCGCATCGTGCTTTTCTCGTTACCCATCATTCAGAGACAGTTTAGACGGGATGTACGGTTCCCTGCACGGGTAATAAAGAACAAATTCCTGAACAAATTAAAACGCGAATTCCATAACATGTTTAATGTGTGCGGATATATCGCTCTGAGACTACATTAAAGTATGAGAACAGGGTAGGAAGAATGACAAGATTTTTTAAAAAATGAGAGCTATGTAGAGAAAATGAAAATTTGGAAATAAAATGTGTCTACTTATCTGAGAATCCCCGGCTGTAATTCTAACGCGAATGTTACCTTTGTCCTCTTGTATACAGAGCCGTGGAGTAGGTCACGAGGACCGGAGAAGGTGATGAGATTATGGTAACGGTTCAGTGAAGGTCCCAGGTAAATGAGTGGAAGTGGTACTTGAAAAAAGGGGGAGAAGGTAAGCCGGGAAACTGGCAGCAATGGGAGATGTGATGGTTGTCCGAGAGTGAAAGCTAAGGAGTCTCAGTGGATGTACGTACAATGCATGAGTGGGTACCAGTGAATGGGTTGGCCATAGTGGACGAATAAAAGAGCAATGATGTGTGCACCTAAGTATGATGGTGATATTAATTAAACTTATTTTCTATGCTCCTTTATGTGTGTATGAAGCGAGCCCTAAAGTTTGGGTGGACTGATATGTGTGAGCACACATACATACATCTACATACATCAACAAATATTCAAACAATACCATACATATATACATGTGCATGGCATATGTGAGAAGAGAGAGAAGGAGAGAGAGAGAGAGAGAGAGAGAGAGAGAGAGAGAGAGAGAGAGAGAGAGAGAGAGAGAGAGAGAGAGAGAGAGAGAGAAAGAAACGGGTTGGTATAGTACCTGTGATGTGCCACATGGTGTATGCGGAATTAGAAGGTCTACAGATACGAGGCTTCACTCATACTGTTCCCTATGAAATAGGGTCAATAATGTTGATTGTTACACCATGTATTGTCGGTTCGAATCGCCCAATGCATTGTTTTATTGCGGTTGTATAATATCAGACCACCGGTAATACACATGATATGGGTAGGCACATCGAAGCAAGATTATAATACTGTGTGGTACAGGTGCGTAACACCCAGGTTTTCTCTTGTTGCTTGTTAGTACATATTTCATATTTGAAATCATGGAACAACGTATACCAGAGACAGGCCGGATTATGGGTATACTTGGGTTAGTCAACCACAACTTCTCTCGTTGTTGTTCATTGTAAGAGCTAAAGGACAGATAGGTCTGAATGAGAGACAGTACGGATGATGGATATACTGGGGATATACGACCCTGAGCTTCTCTCGTTGTTGTTGATCTCTCGTTAAGTGTAGTAAGCAAGATATAATTTATGATATTATCACACACACACACACACACACACACACACACACACACACACACATATATATATATATATATATATATATATATATATATATATATATATATATATATATATATATACATGTGTATACACTTTACTACTAGTACTGCTACCACCACCACCACCGCCACAACTACCACCACCACCACCACCACCACCACCACCACTACTGCTGCTGCTGCTACTGCTGCTGCTGCTGTTACTACTACTACTACTACTACTACTACTACTACTACTACTACTACTACTACTACTACCACCACTTTTACTACTACTA
The DNA here is from genome assembly GCA_014155875.1 of Cepaea nemoralis. NCBI lineage: Eukaryota > Metazoa > Mollusca > Gastropoda > Stylommatophora > Helicidae > Cepaea > Cepaea nemoralis. The sequence goes on from JACEFZ010002836.1 coordinate 75,457, forward strand.
GTACTACTACCACTAGTTGTAGTACTGATACTACTACTCTACTACTAATACTATAGTGTGTTTACTTTTGTCTGCCCCAATATAAAATTCCATATCTCAGATGAGATGAGTAACCAACTGAAGGAAAATGATGAGATTTAGCATATAACCTTATCATTATGTCCACCCAACAAAACAATTTTTGTTCTGGAGATTTTACAGCAGATTTCAAAGTTTGTTTATATGCGGTATATAATTTACGGGTCAGAGATGAAGTTCATAATTTTAAATGTATTACAGCGTAGCCAGACAATCAGCGTTCAATGTTGAATATTTTACGTGTTTCACGGGATTGGCCTTATGCCAAGAACCCCGCGCAGTTTAAACTGGGACTGTTCAGAGGTGTCGTCAAACTGTGGGTTATTTCATGAAACCTGATTATTATTATTATTTTTTTTAAAATCTTACCACTTATCGCTAACATTGAAATGTGTGAATATTTTTCAATGGGATTGAATGCGAAATTGTGTATACACTTCAAAGCATCGCTATGAAGTTGTACACATATTTTTGTATAGAAGCTGATCGCAGGAAACTGTTTTATACTATTACAAATTCCGAAAAAAGAACAGTGCATGCATTGGGTTTGAGTATTCGTCGATGGGTGCAAGAATCTGGAATTAAACCACCACGCAATAACCAAACGGTAGGTAGAAAGGTTATTGTAGACAGCTTTGACAAAGATGTCATAAGGCGAGCTATTATAAAAATGCTTTAAAAAGTCGCTTAAAAGTCGACAGGGTCGACTTCATTGCACCGGGTTCTATCCCATATGGCTCGGTCTCTTTCCGCAGCGCGGAAAGCATCGCACAAAGCACGAACTCCGCAGCTCTAGCGACGACCCACAGAAGTCTCCGAAAAATTTAACTCGTGAACCGAAGGATGCGGCCCGGAATCGAACCCACAACCTTTGGAGCCCGAGTCAAAAGGCTTGACCACTTCGCCACGGAGACTCCTAAAATTATAAAAATTTTGGATTTTATATCCAGGATTATCCAGCATTATAAAAATGCTGGATGCCAAAGAAACAGTGACTGTAAGAAAACTTAGGGTTTGGTTGAGAAAGAACAATAACATAGAGCTATCCAAAACAACTTTGTGGAAAATTATAAGGACATTATCTTCACTTTTAGAAAGTACAAGGGAGGTAGAAATATTCTTTGCGAGCAACCGCATTTAGGAGCCATGAGAAGCAGATACCTACGTGAAATAAGGGAAATGCGCAAAGAAAATTATGGCATAGTGTATTTGGATGAAATGTGGATCAATGCGCACCACACAAGTGATAAGGAATGGCAATCAGTGGATGGACAGATAAAGCGATATGTGCCCAGTAGTATAGGACAGCTTTTGGTCATGGCCCATGCTGGTAATACGCATAATGGCTTACAACAGAATGCTGGGCTCGTGTTCGTATCAAAGCATACAGACAATAGGGATTATCATAATAAGATGAATGGTAATGTATTTAGAGATTGGCTCGAGAATACTGTGCTTCCATCCCTAGATAGACCGTCGTGTCCAATTATGGACAATGCATGATATCAATGTTGTTGCCCAAGAAGACAAAATACCTACAGCATCGAGCACAAAGGGAGCAATAAAGATATGGCTCCGAATGGAAAACATACCATTTCCAGAAAGGTATTTCTAGCTAGAATTGTTGTCCCTTGTAAAACAGACGCCAAAAAAGCAAGAAATATCAAATCGACAAGTTGATAGAAGAGCATCGTCATGGTTGCTTGAGACTTTAACCCTATAGAACTTGTGTGGGCTAAAATTAAAGGACAGGTGGCAGCTGACAATACTAAATTCAAATTGTCTTACGTCAAGATACTAATCCAGTCCGCGCTATTAAATATTGATAAAAGTTACTGGGAAAATGTGAGGACCATGTGTTGAAAGAGGAAGAGGACTATTGGAGAAAGGATGGATTGAATTTTATGCAACCGAGAGCAGTCATCAACCTACTGGAATCGGGCGACACAGATTAAGGTCTGAGCAGATCGCAGACCTTAATCCTCGTGCACGCTTACTGGGATATTTTGCTCCAACCATTCAGACGAATTGCAGGCCCTAAACATTACAGCATCAGCACAATGTCAATGGCAACAGTTTGTATTCCAAAGTGATGAATTTTCAATTCCGCAAGCCCTCAGCGGCGACAAACAACTGGTATTTAAAACACACACACACACACACACACACACACACACACACACACACACACACACACACACACTAAGCACATTGAATACCAACAGAAGAGTAATATTGCGGTGGAAACTGACATATTGTGGCATAACAAAAAACGTGAGAGCAAACACGTTGTCAAATTAGGGGACAACACACGTGCATACGAATCAATCTATAAACTACAATGAAAAGAGGACCAACATCTTGGTCGTTAAGAAGAAAGCCCACTACAGAGACACTGACAACTATTTTCATAGTGCAAAACAGGTAATCATGTTCCGTCTCTGAACAGTAAACAGCAGAGTAGACAATCTTTCACGAAGACTCAAAGCGGGTCTATCACCCATGTGTACGTGTAAACAAACTACACAGACAGCTGAACAGATCCTTTAAAATGGACACATGATGACTAAATTGCGGTATCATTTCTGGTCACTCCATACGCACATTAACGCACAGCTATTTGGAAGCTTTCACGAACTCAATATAAAAAGCTAAATCAATCAATCAATCATGTGCCATGCCGGAAAGCGTGGGCGGTCATGACTCGCCATTTCACTCGATCACCAGTGTCGTGGATCAGCTCAGTGTTCCTGTCTCGTCCATGCCATGTGGCCAAGCCATCCAGGTATTTTCCTCTCGGTCTTCCTCTTGGTCTGTTCCCCTCGATCTTGCCAGTTGTCACTAAGTTCTCCAACCCATTTCTTCTCATAACATGTCCAAAAAATTTTGACTGTTTACGTCTAATTTCTCTAATCAGTCTACGATGTTCATTTGTCTCCTGTAGTACTTGGTCATTGGTTTTTCTCTCTGTCCATGGTATTCTTTGCATTTTCCTCAGAAACCACATTTCTGCAGCCTAAATGCATCCTAGTAACATGAATACTTGTGTACTATTATTAACCAGCAGCTAAAGAAACAAGAAGGAAATGAAAAATAAGGTAAGAAATATATTCCTTCTACTTCCCTGTCAATTTCCACGTTATTTACCCCATGCCTCTGTAAATTCTCTGTCTTTACTAATATTACACATTGCACCCCTCTCGGGAGTCTCCGTGGTGAAGTGGTCAAGCCGTCTGACTCGGGCTCCGAAGGTTGTATGTTCGATTCCTTCATTTCACGAGTGCTTTTTCGGAGTCTTCCTAGGGTCGTCGCTGGAGCTACGGAGTTCGTGCAATATCTACTACTACTACTACTACTACCACTACTACTACTACTACTACTACTACTACTACTACTACTACTACTACTACTACTACTAACTAGTGTTAGGTCTGGTCAGGTTTCAAAGTCAGATGTTAGCCAGATATGACTGAGCTATCGTATGACAGCAGACGGTACTACCTGCTTTCTAGTAGCGTCGAATTTTGGGCGGCGCTGACCAAACCTAAAACCCCAAATTTTGCCAACGGCTTCGGGTGGAGGAGCGCAATTGCGAGGGTACAAGCCTTACTTTAGTGCTGGAAAATGCAACCTAAAAACTGCATGAAAGCCTTGGTCGGCGGCTGGTCTAGGATCTAAGCTTCCAAAGGCGGACAGTAAGCTTTTATTGCTTCGCTGATCCCACAGCTTCTGCAGCCTACCTTATTCCAGACATTTTGGTGTTACCTTCTGGAGTAAACTAGGCAGGCGAAGAGGGATCATGCTGCTTGGGCAACATATACTCTGTAAACGGCCGAGGCTTTGTGCTATGGAGAGGTATAACTACATTTTACAAACAATCGTCTATCAAAACGGAAATCTGCCAGTTATTACTGGTGTTGTTGCTGTGGTACTACTACTGCTGCTGCTGCTGCTGCTGCTGCTGCTCTCTCTCTCTCTCTCTCTCTCTCTCTCTCTCTCTCTCTCTCTCTCTCTCTCTCTCTCTCTCTCTCTCTCTCTCTCTCTCTCTGCCTGTCTACTGACAAGCAATACTTCTAGATCCAACATAGCGCGGGTGTCGCCTCTGATAAATTGAGTCTGCCACTAGTACGGCTGGGCACTCGCCTACAACCCTGTAATTCCTAGGTCGATGACCACTGACCTTGGCGCGGTAAATAGCCACGATGTGCGTGCATAGTTATGTAACCATGACAACACGGTGACATCCGCAATACCCGGTCATGAAAGGACTCGGGTATGCTAACAACAACAACAACAACAACAACAACAACACAGAGACAGACAATCGTGAATTACCTTCCTGTGTGAGAGATATCCACGCAAACCTCCCGATTACACAGCCACACAAAACTTCAATGAAGTCAAGAAATAAGCACGACTGTTCACATCATGGCTCTACACATCCGTCTATCTCGATCCTTACACCAACTCTGTGGCTCTACACATCCGTCTATCTCGATCCTTACACCAACTCTGTGGCTCTACACATCCGTCTATCTCGATCCTTACACCAACTCTGGGCCGACACAAGCGTCTAACTGAAGGCTCTGTCTAATGCACATATTTCCTGCACAATCTCTGTCCACAATGGACCTCCTGTCTCAAGGAAACTATACGTTCCTGTAATATTTATGTTATTAGCTCCGGAACGAGTCCCCGGCTCTAGATAATGTTGCCTGGCAGAGATTTAACCCGATTATTTACAAAAGTGAGATTGTTACTGGCCTCGGATGTCAGGTGAGTGAAGAAACATGGAGGTATGAATTTCAGAGATTAATAACAGACGTTGTAGAAAACGGATTCCTCTCAGCGATTCCCTGAACTGCCAGATCGTGTTGAACAATGGCAGGAGACTTTCTCCTAGAACTCAATACACCTACACGCGCATCACACGAGAACGTCGAGGCTACGGTACAAGTTAGCTGGCGTTCTTCAGAACTGGCTACCACACGAGCTGTCAGTCGAGTGTGTAGGTGTGAGTGAGTATGTTGGCAGGCGTGTGTGTGTCGGGTGGTGTGTGCTCTAAACACACTCTCGTGAGCCAGGTCTTGGCTGGTGAAGAAGGAAATGAGGCTACGACTGGAAGTGACGTCTTAAACATCGCATCTGTCATAAATGTTTTACAGGGTTCAGTGTTCAACTGCACGAGAGAAAGGGGCAGTAAAGTGGCAATCCATGTTGTAAATACATACATTCTGTAAACAGCTGATACAAGTTTGGAAGTTTTACAGTCTCTCACTTTCTCTTCTTCGTTACGTATCGCACGTGCGCTCACTTGAACTCTTTCATTCTGGGGTAACTTTACGGAATACCAAACGTGCCTAACGCACAATTTACTTTAGAATATAATTTATTTTTACTCGTTTGATCTCGTTGTTTTGAGTATTAGCAGCTGAACTGTATATTTGAATATATTATCGTTAAAGTGTTCATCTTGTTCTTTCATTTACAACACTGACATAATAAATAAAGTATATATTCTGGCACGCACAGTCTGCCGTACAATCAACTAGGAGTAATTATAATTCACTTGTAACTGCGAGCTTAAGGTCACATGGTTCTACACTCGTGCCTGGAGTTGAAGACCCGCTTCTATTCTGGCAGTACTTAAGTGAGCTGGAGTTGGTGTGGATGTTAGATGAATGTTTGAGTGAATGTTTGAGTGAGTGAATGTCTTAGTGAGTGAATGTTTAGTAAATATTTGAGTGAATGTCTGAGTGAGTGAATGTTTAGTGAATAATTGAGTGAATGTTTGAGTGAATGTTTGAGTGAGTGCATGTTTTAGTGAGTGTATGTTTGAGTGAATGTTTGAGTGAGTGAATAATTTAGTGATTGTCTGAAAGAATGTTTGAGTGAATGTCCTGAGTGAATGTTTAAGTGAGTGAATGTTTGAGTGAATGTTTCAGTCAATGTTTGGTTTTGTCAAAGTGCGATTTATTGTTTGGTTGAGTGATTATTTGGCAAGTTATGAGAGACGTTTGTGTGAATGCATGTTTTTGTAACTATTAGATTGTAAAACTGTTTGATTGTGTAACTGTTTGGTTGTATTATTGTTTGGTTGTATAACTGTTTTGTTGTATTAATATTTGGCTGGGTAACTGTTTGGTTGTATTACTTTTAGGCTGTGTAACTGTTTGGCTGTATTAGCGTTTGGCTGTGTTACTATTTGGTTGTGCAACTGTTTGGTTGTGCAACAGTTTGATTGTGCAACTATTTGGTTGTGTTACTGTTTGGTTGTGTAACTGTTTAATTGAGTAACTGTTTGATTGTATAACTATTTGTGTGTATTACTGTGTAGCTGTATTATTGTGTGTGAGAGTGAATGAGTGAGCGGCAGAGTGAATGATTTAGCGGGACAGTGAATGAGTTAGCGTGAGAGTGAATGAGTTAGCGTGAGAGTGAATGAGTGAGAGTGAATGATTGAACGGGAGAGTGAATGAGTGAGCGGGAGAGTGAATGAGTGAGCGGGAGAGTGAATGAGTGAGCGGGAGAGACAGAATGAGTGAGAGTGAATGAGTGAGCGGGAGAGTGAATGAGTGAGCGGGAGAGTAAATGAGTGAGCGGGAGAATGAATGAGTGAGCGGGTGAGTGAATGAGTGAGCGTGAGAGTGAATGAGTGAGCGTGAGAGTGAATGAGTGAGCGGGAGAGTGAATGAGTGAGCCGGAGAGTGAATGAGTGAGCGTGAGAGTGAATGAGTGAGCGGGAGAGTGAATTAGTGAGAGTGAGAGTGAATGAGAGAGAAAGAGAGAGAGTGTGTGTGTGTGTGTGAGCGTACGCATGCGTGTGAGTGTGTGTATATGAAAGAATACAGAGAGAGAGAGAGTGAGAGAGAGAGAGAGAGAGCTGAGCAGATGCATGTCATGTAACACGCATGTTATGTAACACGCGAATCCATATGTTTGTGTATTCTCATCTGTCATATTATAAGTTAAATACCATTTGATTTTATCATGTATAATCTAAACTTATGTTCATTACTGTAGTTTGAGTGAGAGAGTGAGTGAGTGTGAATGAGAGACAGAATGAGTGAGCGTGAGAGTGAATGAGTGAGCGTGAGAGTGAATGAGTGAGCGTGAGAGTGAATGAGTGAGCGTGAGAGTGAATGAGTGAGCGTGAGAGTGAATGAGTGAGCGGGAGAGTGAATGAGTGAGCGTGAGAGTGAATGAGTGAGCGTGAGAGTGAATGAGTGAGCGTGAGAGTGAATGAGTGAGCGTGAGAGTGAATGAGTGAGCGTGAGAGTGAATGAGTGAGCGGGAGAGTGAATGATTGAGCGTGAGAGTGAATGAGTGAGCGGGAGAGTGAATGAGTGAGAGTGAATGAATGAGCGGGAGAGTGAATGAGTGAGCGTGAGAGTGAATGAGTGAGCGTGAGGGTGAATGAGTGAGCGGGAGAGTGAATGAGTGAGCGTGAGAGCGAATGAGTGAGTTGGAGAGTGAATGAGTGAGAGTGTCTGTGTGTGGGAGTGAATGAGTGTGAGTGAATGAGTGAGAGTGAATGAGTGAGCGTGAGAGTGAATGAGTGAGCGTGAGAGTGAATGAGTGAGCGGGAGAGTGAATGAGTGAGCGGGAGAGTGAATGGGTGAGCGGGAGAGTGAATTAGTGAGAGTGAATGAGTGAGCGGGAGAGTGAATGATTGAGCGGGAGAGTGAATGAGTGAGCGTGAGAGTGAATGAGTGAGCGTGAGAGTGATTGAGTGAGCGTGAGAGTGAATGAGTGAGAGTGAATGAGTGAGCGTGAGAAGGAATGAGTGAGCGTGAGAGTGAATGAGTGAGCGTGAGAGTGAATCAGTGAGCGGGAGAGTGAATGATTGAGTGTGAGAGTGAATGAGTGAGCGTGAGAGTGAATGAGTGAGCGGCAGAGTGAATGAGTGAGCGGGACAGTGAATGAGTGAGCGTGAGAGTGAATGAGTGAGAGTGAATGAGTGAGCGGGAGAGTGAATGATTGAACGGGAGAGTGAATGAGTGAGCGGGAGAGTGAATGAGTGAGCGGGAGAGTGAATGAGTGAGCGGGAGAGACAGAATGAGTGAGCGTGAGAGTGAATGAGTGAGCGTGAGAGTGAATGAGTGAGCGGGAGAGTGAATGAGTGAGCGGGAGAGTGAATGAGTGAACGGGAGAGTGAATGAGTGAGCGGGAGAGTGAATGAGTGAGAGTGTGTGTGTGTGAGTGAATGAGTGAGAGTGAATGAAAGAGAGAGAGAGAGTGTGTGTGTGTGTGTGTGTGTGTGTGTGTGTGTGTGTGTGTGTGTGTGTGTGTGGGACGCGCTGGCATCACTACTTTTACGTCACATACTTTTTATGTACACATTTTTCTCCATGTTTAGCCTTGTTTATGTTTACAACATTCATTTCACAATGTTTATTTTTCTTCCTATGTAAATGTATAATGCTCTTGATGAACGAAAGACGAGTGATTGGAAGGGCCGAATGTAAGACGGGCCTGCGCGCCCAATTTGTGACCCTAATAAAGTTGATTTGATTTGATTTGTGTGTGTATTACTGTTTAGTTGTATTATTGTTTGTGTGTATTACTGTTTGGTTTTATCATCATCATTACCCAGTGCCTTGCCGGCTGGCGTGGACGATCACACCTCTCCACAAATGGCGATCGCCGACGGCATAACTCAGTTCGTGTATTGACTCCTTTCCGTGTCATGACACCAGACTGTCAAGAATCTTCTCCCGCTGTCTTCCTCTATCTCTCTTTCCGCAAATCTTTCCCGTTGTCACAACATGTTCCAGTTTTTGTCTTCTCATAACGTGGCCGAACAACGTTGAATGCCTCTCTCTGATGTTTATAATAAGTCGTCTTTGCGACCTAGCTTCCCTCAAAATGTCAATATTGCTCATTTTCGCTTTCCAATTAATTTTCACCATTCTTCTATGAAACCACATCTCCAAGGCTTCCAGGGATTTTGTGTGTGCCTGTTTACTAATTGTCTAGCTGTATAACTGTTTTGTTATATTCCGAAACCGACGTTTAACTGATTCCGAGACAACAAAACGTAGATTTGGATCAGACAAGGTACGCAATCAAATTTTTTTTTTTTTTTAAATTCGCATATCCTTTTACAGGACATCGCTGTCAACAGCAGCATCTTTCAGCTGTCTGTTGATTTCTTGGCAAGATTACGCTCAGTAGTTTGCCATTGCTTTCTGAGCGGCCGGCTCAGTTATCCCGCAAGTCACCAGCGGGGGACGAACCGCTCCCAGTTCTCGCCCGCTACGAGACTCTGCGTGATAAACGGGATTACCGAGAAAGTGGTGTAACCTCTCGGCCAGAGAGACCGGCACGCAATCAAATGAACAAGTATTATAATGTAAATTTATGTTTGGTTAGGAATTGGAATTGCGGAAGGTATCACGAAACAAAACAGTTAAGAGTTATCTCCCCCCCCCCCTCCCCCACTCACACACACACACAAGCGCGCGCGCACGCACTCACATACACCAATTTTCTTATTAAGGAACATTGATTGCGAAAAATAACACATCACTAAGCGTACACTAGAAATAGGCAACCAGACATGTCTTCATTAAATGCGAACAATAACTCGACACCACATATACATTAGAAATAGGCAGCCAGTCGTGTCATGTTTGAAAGCTACACACTCCCTCACTTCCAGCAGACATTACACACGTTCTGTCTGACTATATCTGTGGTGGGCAACCGTTTTTCTGCCAAGGGCCAGTTGGATGTTGATATCATCATCCGCAGGCCATACAAGATGATCAGCTGAAATGAGTCTGCTGTATTTCTTCACACATGTAATCAATTGACCCTTAATGTGATGACCGGAACTGTTTCTCTATGGTGAGGCGTGTTATGTCATCTGGTATTGATGTACTGCCGCTTGCTGGTCCAGGTTTGCGTCTGTCAGTCTGGAGCGCAGCCAACTCTTTGCGATGGTCAGTTTTGGAAAGATCTGCTGGCAGTAGTAAGTTGTTCCCGACATTGACGAATATCTCAATGCACGTCTCCTCAAAGTGGAGAATACGTCATTGACATTACATTTGCAGAACTCAAGCCGTGGGAATTTGTTGTGTCTAACTTTCAGATCACCGTCGCTTCACAGCTGAATGATGTCGCCTTTAAGTTGCCAGGCACCTTCGCTGATTCCACACTGAACTGTGTAGCACAGATGTTTAATTCCATTTCTTTAATTCTCATTTCCTGAAATCTTTCACGACATGCCTTAATTAGTTTTGCACATTCACCAACACATTAAAGTGCCGGAGAAGTTTTCTGTGCTTCCAGAGTGGGGATGTGCATTGTCTTATCCCTGTCCAGTTAACGCAGCTCCAGACGATTTCCCGTTTGAAGGTAGCGAGCACAGAACAGAGGTATTGCAGCTTGACTTCTGTTCTGTCTGCGATTGTCCTGGCATAAGCCTGACTACATGATTTCTCAGGCCTTATACAACCGATGGGCCGGACGATCATCATTCCTGGTGTAAAGCAGTTTCTCAATAAAGCCAGCCTTCGTCTCAACTGAAGTGGTAACACCTGGGCGACGCTCTATGCGACTGATGAGGCACTAACTGAGGGTCCGATGCTTCAATAGTCTTTACAGGACATTAGAAGAAGAATAGACTACAACACAACGCTCATGTACCGAGAGATCACTTGTCACAGCTATAAACAACAGGCATCACTTATATAGCCAATATGATGAAATAACCCGCATTTTCTGGGAAAGCACCCAGAAGGAGACGCGGAAACAGAGAGAGGGAGGGACAGAGAGAGGGAACGAACAAAAACGAACGAACAGACTTTATTTTCAAAGGGTAACGAGAGGGAGAAGGAGCGAGAGAGAGGGAGAGAGAGAGAAAGAGAGAGAGAAAAAGATAGAAAGACAAATCAAATCAAATCAAATCAACTTTATTTTAAAAGGGTCACAAATTGGGCACGCAAGCCCGTCTTACATTCGGCCCTTCCAATCACTCATCTTTCGTTTATCAAGAGCATTATACATTCACATAGGTAGAATAATTGTGAAATGAATGTTGTAAAATTAAACAAGGCAAATTACCATGTTATGAGGCCCATTTCCCACCTACCCACACATCATCCCACATACACACACCCCCACCTACCAACACACACACACACCCAGGGACACATACATACCCCACCAACCGACCCATCCACCTCCCGCACATTCCCCACCCACACACACTGCCCTCACCTGTTACCCCAACCCACACACACTCCCCACCAACATAAACATCCCCCACCAATCCACACATCCCAAGCCACCCACATACACATCCTAATCCACACACCCATCCCCCACCCACACCTCCAACCACCCATCCCCCAACCACACCTCCATCGACCACATATTCCCCACCCACGTACACACATCCCACACCAACCCACACATCGCACATCCACTCACACATCCCTAAACCATACACACACATCCCCACCAACTGACATCTCCCTACCCACACATACACACATCTCCCTAACCACCTATAGCGCGAGAGCGAGACAGAAAGAGAGAGAGAGAGAGAGAGAGAGAGAGAGAGAGAGAGAGAGAGAGCTGGAGAGAAAGAAAGAGAAAGCGAAAAAGAGATATAGAAAAAAGAGAGAAAGAGAGAGAGAGAGAAAGAGAGAGATAAAGAGAGAGAGAGCACCAGAGATAGAGAGTCAGAGAGAGAGATAAAGAGAGAAATATAAAGCGAGAAAGATAGGGAGAAAGAGAGGGAGAAACAGCAAGAGAGAGAGAGGGATAAAGAGAGAGAGCGAGAGAGCGAGAGGGATAAAGAGAGAGAGCGAGAGAGAGTGATAAAGAGAGAGAGAGAGAGCAAAAGAACGAGAGAGAGAGGGATAAAGAGAGAGAGCGAAAGAGAGAGAGCTAGAGAGAGACAGAGAGAGACGCACACAGCTTCAATAATAATGAGCAACCCTGTCACAGGATGACAGTGAAGGCAGGATTGCCAATGTCTGCTCCAAATACACACAATAAAGAACACAGCACACAACACCATACAGAGCACCATACAGAACACCATTCAGAAAATAATACACAACACCATACACAACATCATACACAACACCATACACAACATCATACACAACATCATACACAAAACCATACAGACCATAATACACAATACCATACACAACACCATACAGAACACCATACAAAACAGAATACACAACACCATACACAACACCATACAGACCATAATACACAATACCATACACAACACCATACAGAACACCATACAAAACAGAATACACAACACCATACACAAAACCATACAGACCATAATACACAATACCATACACAACACCATGCACAACAACATACAGAACACCATACACAACACCATACAGAACACCATACACAACACCATACACAACACCATACAGAACACCATACAGAACACCATACACAACACCATACACAACACCATACAGAACACCATACAGAACATAATACACAACACCATACACAACATCATACACAACACCATACACAAAACCATACAGACCATAATACACAATACCATACACAACACCATACAGAACACCATACAAAACAGAATACACAACACCATACACAACACCATACAGACCATAATACACAATACCATACACAACACCATACAGAACACCATACAAAACAGAATACACAACACCATACACAAAACCATACAGACCATAATACACAATACCATACACAACACCATACACAACACCATACAGAACACCATACACAACACCATACAGAACACCATACACAACACCATACACAACACCATACAGAACACCATACAGAACACCATACACAACACCATACAACACACCATACACAACACCATATACAACACCATGCAGAACACCATACACAACACCATACACACCACCATACAGAACACATACAGAACACCATAAAGAACACCTACACAACACCATTCACAACACCATACAGAACACCATACACAACACCATTCACAACACCATACAGAACACCATACACAACACCATACACAACACCATACAGAACACCATACATAACACCGTACAAAACACCATACAGAACATAATACACAACACTATACAGAACACCATACACAACACCATACAGAACACCATACAGAATACTATACCCAACACTATACATAACACCATACACAACACCATACAGAACATAATACACAACACCATACAGAACACCATACAGAACACCATACAGAACATAATACACAACACCATACAGAACACCATACAGAACACTATACACAACACCGTACAGAACACCATACAGAACACTATACAGAACACCATACAGAACACTATACAGAACACCATACACAACACCATGCAGAACACCATACACAACACCATACACAACACCATACAGAACACCATACACAACACCATAAAAAACCCTACAGAACCTATCAGAACACCATACACAACACCATACAAACACCATACAGAATCAAACAAAACCATACAGAACACCATACAGAATACTATACAGAACACCATACACAACACCATACACAACACTATACACAACACCATACAGAACACCATACACAACACCATGCAGAAAACCATACACAACACCATACAGAACACCATACAGAACACCATACAGAACACCATGCAGAACACCATACAGAACACCATACACAACACCATGCAGGACACCATACAGAACACCATACAGAACACCATACACAACACCATACAGAACACCATACACAACACCATACACAACACCATACACAACACCATACACAACACCATACAGAACACCATACAGAACACCATACACAACACCATACAGAACACCATACACAACACCATACAGAACACCATACACAACACCATACAGAACACCATACACAACACCATACAGAACACCATACACAACACCATACAGAACACCATACACAACACCATACAGAACACCATACAGAACACCATACACAACACCATACAGAACACCATACACAACACCATACACAACACCATACAGAACACCATACACAACACCATACAGAACACTATACGGAACACCATACACAACACCATACAGAACACCATACAGAACACCATACAGAACACCATACACAACACCATACAGAACACCATACACAACACCATACAGAACACCATACAGAACACCATACAGAACACTATACACAACACCATACAGAACACTATACGGAACACCATACACAACACCATACACAACACCATACACAACACCATACAGAACACCATACAGAACACTATACGGAACACCATACACAACACCATACACAACACCATACACGAACACCATACAGTACACCATACACAACACCATACACAACACCATACACAACACCATACAGAACACCATACACAACACCATACAGAACACCATACAGAACACTATACGGAACACCATACACAACACCATACACAACACCATACACAACACCATACAGAACACCATACACAACACCATACAGAACACCATACAGAACACTATACGGAACACCATACACAACACCATACAGAACACCATACACAACACCATACACAACACCATACACAACACCATACACAACACCATACAGAACACCATACACAACACCATACAGAACACCATACATAACACCATAAAGAACACCATACACAACACCATACAGAACACCATACACAACACCATACACAACACCATACACAACACCATACACAACACCATACACAACACCATACAGAACACCATACACAACACCATACAGAACACCATACACAACACCATACACAACACCATACACAACACCATACACAACACCATACACAACACCATACACAACACCATACACAACACCATACACAACACCATACACAACACCATACAGAACACCATACAGAACACTATACGGAACACCATACACAACACCATACACAACACTATACACAACACCATACACAACACCATACAGAACACCATACACAACACCATACACAACACCATACAGAACACCATACAGAACACCATACAGAACACCATACACAACACCATACAGAACACCATACACAACACCATACAGAACACCATACAGAACACCATACACAACACCATACAGAACACTATACGGAACACCATACACAACACCATACACAACACCATACACAACACCATACAGAACACCATACACAACACCATACAGAACACTATACGGAACACCATACACAACACCATACACAACACCATACAGAACACCATACAGAACACCATACACAACACCATACACAACACCATACAGAACACCATACAGAACACCATACACAACACCATACACAACACCATACACAACACCATACAGAACACCATACAGAACACCATACACAACACCATACACAACACCATACACAACACCATACAGAACACCATACAGAACACCATACAGAACACCATACACAACACCATACACAACACCATACAGAACACCATACGGAACACCATACACAACACCATACAGAACACTATACGGAACACCATACACAACACCATACAGAACACCATACACAACACCATACAGAACACCATACACAACACCATGCAGAACACCATACAGAACACCATACATAACACCATACAGAACACTATACAGAACACCATACAGAACACCATACACAACACTATACAGAACACCGCTCAGTGCTAGTAAACATTCATCGGAGACGAGTTCAAGCTGTAAGACAGGTTGGTATAAACAGACATCTTTATTGCGGTTAGAAATGAACAGATAAACATATTGCGCGCCCCCCCCCCCCATCCACCACCCTCAAATTGACCCCCTCCTGGTGACAAACCAGAAACACCACAAAGGACATAACCATGACATGTCTTGACATACAACAATGACATCGCTCGACCCGACACTGCAAGGAATACATACAACAATGACATCGCTCGACCCGACACTGCAAGGGATACATACAACAATGGCATCGCTCGACCCGACACTGCAAGGGATACATACAACAATGACATCGCTCTACCCGACACTGCAAGAGATACAACCATGACATTTCTTGACTTGACACAACAAGGGATACAACCATGACATTTCTTGACTTGAAATAACAAGGGATATAACCATGACATTTCTTGACTTCAGGAGAGACAAGATAATAAATGCTGAAATAATAAAACGGTTGCACTCTGGCAGTGGTCCTCAACCTTTTTTTGGCTCGTGCCCCCTCCCCCCTTCACCGTATTTTCAGAACGTCATTCCCCTTTTCGTATTTCCTCCCTAAAAATCTCCCCCACCCCTACACAATATACGTAATAATGGAAGCTAAATTTAATAGCACATATTAATACAAGTCACATAAAGCGTGATTTGCGGGTCTATTTACGTTATGAAATGAATTTCAGAAGGGGTTGACGCACCTTACCATAAAGTATGAAGGAAAAACAAATATGAAGTAATCGGTTCTTGTATTAACGCGAACTTGAAATAATCGTAATTAACCCCCCCCCCCCCCCCCCCCCCCCCCCCCCCCCCCCCCAAAAAAAAATAATCTAAAATTCCCCCCTGAGGAGGTTGGGGGAATACCACACCGATTGAGAACACTGCACTACGGCATATCCTTTTGATTGTGCTCTAGAAGCCATGTTTGCTCCCATTCCACCGATTGTCCTAGTGAAACTAGTTACTGTTTCCTGCTACCAGACATCCTCAGAGATATTGTCAATTGACTACCACACAACCTCAGAGGTATTGTCTGTTGACTACCACACAACCTCAGAGGTATTGTCAATTGACTACCACACAACCTCCGACATATTGTCAGCTACCCCACAACCTCAGAGATATTGTCAATTGACTACCACACAACGTCAGAGATATTGTCAATTGACTACCACACAACCTCAGAGATATTGTCAATTGACTACCTACCACACAACCTCAGAGATATTGTCAATTGACTACCACACAACCTCCGACATATTGTTAGCTACCCCACAACCTCAGAGATATTGTCAATTGACTACCACACAACCTCAGAGATATTGTCAATTGACTACCCCACAACCTCAGAGATATTGTCAATTGACTACCACACAACCTCCGACATATTGTCAGCTACCCCACAACCTCAGAGATATTGTCAATTGACTACCACACAACCTCAGAGATATTGTCAATTGACTACCTACCACACAACCTCCGACATATTGTCAGCTACCCCACAACCTCAGAGATATTGTCAATTGACTACCCCACAACCTCAGAGATATTGTCAATTGACTACCACACAACCTCAGAGATATTGTCAATTGACTACCCCACAACCTCAGAGATATTGTCAATTGACTACCACACAACCTCCGACATATTGTCAGCTACCCACAACCTCAGAGATATTGTCAATTGACTACCACACAACCTCAGAGATATTGTCAATTGACTACCACACAACCTCCGACATATTGTCAGCTACCCCACAACCTCAGAGATATTGTCAATTGACTACCACACAACGTCAGAGATATTGTCAGCTACCCCACAACCTCAGAGATATTGTCAATTGACTACCACACAACGTCAGAGATATTGTCAGCTACCCCACAACCTCAGAGATATTGTCAGCTACCCCACAACCTCAGAGATATTGTCAATTGACTACCACACAACGTCAGAGATATTGTCAATTGACTACCACACAACGTCAGAGATATTGTCAATTGACTACCACACAACGTCAGAGATATTGTCAGCTACCCCACAACCTCAGAGATATTGTCAGCTACCCCACAACCTCAGAGATATTGTCAATTGACTACCACACAACGTCAGAGATATTGTCAATTGACTACCACACAACGTCAGAGATATTGTCAATTGACTACCACACAACCTCCGACATATTGTCAGCTACCCAACAACCTCAGAGATATTATCAATTGACTACCACACAACGTCAGAGATATTGTCAATTGACTACCACACAACGTCAGAGATATTGTCAATTGACTACCCCACAACGTCAGAGATATTGTCAATTGACTACCACACAACCTCAGAGATATTGTCAATTGACTACCACACAACGTCAGAGAAATTGTCAATTGACTACCACACAACCTCAGAGATATTGTCAATTGACTACCACACAACGTCAGAGATATTGTCAATTGACTACCACACAACGCCAGAGATATTGTCAATTGACTACCACACAACCTCAGAGATATTGTCAATTGACTACCACACAACGTCAGAGATATTGTCAATTGACTACCACACAACGTCAGAGAAATTGTCAATTGACTACCACACAACGTCGGAGATATTGTCAACTGGCTACCACACAATGACCATACAGCAAATACTGGGAGCAGACTAGTAATATAGTTAGTCATTGCTGGTGTTTATATTATAGTTTAGTATATTCAGTCTTTATATTCATATTATAGTTTAGTATATTCAGTCCTTATGTTTATATTAATGTTTAGTATATTCAATCCTTATGTTTATATTATTGTTTAGTATATTCAGTCCTTATGTTTATATTATAGTTTAGTATATTCAGTCCTTATGTTTATATTATAGTTTAGTATATTCAGTCCTTATGTTTATATTATAGTTTAGTATATTCAGTCCTTATGTTTATATAATAGTATATTCAGTATTTATGTTTATATTAATGTTTAGTATATTCAGTCCTTATGTTTATATTATAGGTTAGTATATTCAGTCCTTATGTTTATATTATAGTTTAGTATATTCAGTCCTTATGTTTATATTATAGTTTATTATATTCAGTCCTTATGTTTATATTATAGTTTAGTATATTCAGTCCTTATGTTTATATAATAGTATATTCAGTATTTATGTTTATATTAATGTTTAGTATATTCAGTCCTTATGTTTATATTATAGTTTAGTATATTCAGTACTTATGTTTATATTATAGTTTAGTATATTCAGTCCTTATGTTTATATTATAGTTTAGTGTGTTCAGTCCTCATGTTTATATAAAAATAGAATCAACTCTTATGTTTATATTATAATATAGACAGCCCACATGTTTATATTATAGTATAGTTAGTTCACATGTTTTATATTATAGTACAGTCAGCCCTCATGTTTATATTATAATATAGTATAGTCAGCCTTCATGTTTATATTATAGTATAGTCAGCCTTCATGTTTATATTATATTATAGTATAGTCAGTCCTCATGTTTATATTATAGTATAGTCAGTTCTTATGTTTATATTATAGTATAGTATAGTCAGTCCTCATGTTTATATTATAGTATAGTCAGTTCTTATGTTTATATTATATTATAGTCAGCCTTCATGTTTATATTATAGTATAGTCAGTCCTCATGTTTATATTATAGTATAGTCAGCCCTCATGTTTATATTATAGTATAGTCAGTTCTTATGTTTATATTATATTATAGTCAGCCTTCATGTTTATATTATAGTATAGTCAGCTTTCATGTTTATATTATAGTATAGTCAGCCTTCATGTTTATATTATAGTATAGTCAGTCCTTATGTTTATATTATAGTATAGACTGTGCAAATGTTTATACTATAGTACAGTCAGTCCTTATGATTTATATTATAGTATAGTCAGCTTTCATGTTTATATTATAGTATAGTCAGCTTTCATGTTTATATTATAGTAAAGTCACTCCTTATGTTTATATTATAGTATAGTCTGTACTAATGTTTATACTATAGTACAGTCAGTCCTTATGTTTATATTATAGTATAGTCAGCTTTCATGTTTATATTATTGTATAGTCAGTCCTTATGTTTATATTATAGTATAGTCAGCTTTCATGTTTATATTATAGTATAGTCAGCTTTCATGTTTATATTATAGTAAAGTCACTCCTTATGTTTATATTATAGTATAGTCTGTACTAATGTTTATACTATAGTACAGCCAGTCCTTATGTTTATATTATAGTATAGTCAGCTTTCATGTTTATATTACAGTATAGTCAGCCCTCATGTTTATATTATAGTATGTTCAGCCTCATGTTTATATTATAGTATACTATAGTCAGTGCTCATTTGCATATAGTAATATAGTATAGCAGTGATAATCTTACAAGACGACATTATGTGAGACATACCACATTATTTTGCTAATCATTATGTGAGATATTCAACACTGTTTTGCTAAACATTATAAGAGATATACAACACAGTCTTGCTAAACATTATAAGAGATATACAAAACAGTCTTGCTAAACATTAGGTAAATATACAACTCTCTTTTGCTAAACATTAGGTGAAATACACAATAGTGTTTTGCGAAACATTACGTCAGATATTCAACACAGTTTTGCTAAACATTATGTGATATATTCAACACAATTTTGCTAAACATTAGGTGATATATAGAACACTGTTTTGCTAAAATCAAATTCTGATCCAGTTGTTTATCCAGACGTATTTTCTTTGTTGATGGGGAACCTTGTTTGGGTGCTCATGGCTGTTGATTGGGTTGTGGGTGGAATGAGTTGTCACTTTATTTCTCAATCTCTTGCCCAGCCCAACTCAGTATCAAGTTACCCCATCTCTTCCTTCATGCCTGACTTTCCTTACCTTCCCTAAACATGCTCATCCCGCCTCACCTGGCACCCATCACCCTACCCAGCCTCCTTGTTTTCCGCATCACCAGACACCCTTCACCATACCCAGCCTCACTGTATCCCGCCTCACCAGACACCCTTCACCATACCCAGCCTCACTGTATCCAGCCTCACCTAGCACCCCTCACCCTACCCAATTAACTGTATCACGCCTCCACTGGCACCCCTCACCCTACCCAATTAACTGTATCACGCCTCCACTGGCACCCCTCACCCTACCCAATTAACTGTATCACGCCTCCCCTGGCACCCCTCACCCTAACCAGCCTAAATGTATCCCACCTCACCTAGCACCCCTCACCCTACCCAGCCTCACTGTATCACGCCTCCCCTGGCACCCCTCACCCTACCCAATTAACTGTATCACGCCTCCCCTGGCACCCCTCACCCTACCCAATTAACTGTATCACGCCTCCCCTGGCACCCCTCACCCTAACCAGCCTAAATGTATCCCGCCTCACCTAGCACCCCTCACCCTACCCAGCCTCACTGTATCACGCCTCCCCTGGCACCCCTCACCCTACCCAATTAACTGTATCACGCCTCCACTGGCACCCCTCACCCTAACCAGTCTAAATGTATCCAGCTTCACCTAGCACCCCTCACCCTACCCAGCCTCATTGTGTCACGCCTCCCCTGGCACCCCTCACCCTACCCAGCCTCACTGTATCACGCCTCCCCTGGCACCCCTCACCCTACCCAATTAACTGTATCACGCCTCCCCTGGCACCCCTCACCCTACCCAGCCTCACTGTATCACGCCTCCCCTGGCACCCCTCACCCTAACCAGCCTAAATGTATCCCGTCTCACCTAGCACCCCTCACCCTACCCAGCCTCACTGTATCATGCCTCCCCTGGCACCCCTCACCCTACCCAATTAACTGTATCACGCCTCCAATGGCACCCCTCACCCTAACCAGTCTAAATGTATCCCGCCTCACCTAGCACCCCTCACCCTACCCAGCCTCACTGTGTCACGCCTCCCCTGGCACCCCTCACCCTACGCAATTAACTGTATCACGCCTCCCCTGGCAACCTTCACCCTACCCAATTAACTGTATCACGCCTCCCCTGGCACCCCTCACTCTACACAATTAACTGTATCACGCCTCTCCTGGCACCCCTCACCCTACCCAATTAACTGTATCACGCCTCCCCTGGCACCCCTCACCCTACCCAGCCTAAATGTCTGACACCTCACCTAGCACCTCTCACCCTACCCAGCCTCACTGTTTTCCGCCTCACATAGCACCCCTCACCCTACCCAGCCTCACTGTTTTCCGCCTCACATAGCACCCCTCACCCTACCCAGCCTCACTGTATCACGCTTCACCTGGCACCCCTCACCCTAAGCCTAACTGTATCACGCCTCACCTTGCAATCGTCCAGCCTCAATTTATCCAGCCTCCCCTGGCAATCCAAACCCTACCCAACCTAACCGTATCCCGCCTCCCCTGTCAATCTTCTATCTATCCAGCCTTCCCTGGCTCTCATCCCCCAATACAACCTATCTGCAGCCCGCCTCACCTGTCACTCATCACACTACCCCAACGACCACTAAGTATCCACTGGAGCTGTCAACGAATCCATGCTGTCGGACTCCTCCTCCTCCTTGTGATCCAGGAAGTCCAGCTCCAGGTGCGCCTCATGCTTGGCCAGGATGCGGATGATGGGACGTATCTGAGGCCAGGGAGGGGCAGGGGAGAGACAGCAGGATTACATGGGCGTGGTCGTCAAGTTGTAGGTCGTGTCAAGGTTGTAGGGTCAGGAGAGAGACAACAGGATTACATGGGCATGGTCGTCAAGGTTGTAGGTCAAGTCAAGGTTGTAGGTCAAGTCAAGGTTGTAGGGTCAGGAGAGAAACAGCAGGATTACATGGGACATGGTCAAGGTTGTAGGTCAAGTCAAGATTGTAGGTCAAGTCAAGGTTGTAGGGTCAGAAGAGAAACAGCAGGATTACATGGGACATGGTCAAGGTTGTAGGTCAAGTCAAAGTTGTAGGTCAAGTCAAGGTTGTAGGGTCAGGAGAGAAACAGCAGGATTACATGGGACATGGTCAAGGTTGTAGGTCAAGTCAAGGTTGTAGGTCAAGTCAAGGTTGTAGGTCAAGTCAAGTTTGTAGGTGAAGTCAAGTTTGTAGGGTCAGGAGACAGACAGCAGGATTACATGGACATGGTCGTCAAGTTGTAGGTCGTGACAAGATTGTAGGTCAAGTCAAATTTGTAGGTCAAGTCAAGGTTGTAGGTCACGTCAAGGTGTCAAGTCAAGGTGTAGGTCACGTCAAGGTGTCAAGTCAAGGTGTAGGTCAAGTCAAGGTTGTAGGGTCAGGCAGCAGGATTACATGGGGCATGGTCGTCAAGTTCTAGGTCGTGTCAACGTTCAGCTAACTATAGCTACAATATACATACATGTTGACATGTGTACAGCCGGGCATACAAACATCACATACATGTTGGCGTGTGTACAACCGGGCATACAAACATCACATACATGTTGACATGTGTACAACCGGGCATACAAACATCACATACATGTTGACATGTGTACAACCGGGCATACAAACATCACATACATGTTGACATGTGTACAGCCGGGCATACAAACATCACATACATGTTGACATGTGTACAACCGGGCATACAAACATCACATACATGTTGACATGTGTACAGCGGGGCACACAAACATCACATACATGTTGACATGTGTACAACCGGGTATACAAACATCACATACATGTTGACATGTGTACAGCCTGGCATACAAACATCACATACATGTTGACATGTGTACAACCGGGCATACAAACATCACATACATGTTGACATTGTACAGCCGGGCACACAAACATCACATACATGTTGACATGTGTACAGCCGGGCACACAAACATCACATACATGTTGGCGTGTGTACAACCGGGCATACAAACATCACATACATGTTGACATGTGTACAGCCGGGCACACAAACATTACATACATGTTGACATGTGTACAGCCGGGTATACAAACATCACATACATGTTGACATGTGTACAGCCGGGCACACAAACATCACATACATGTTGACATGTGTACAGCCGGGTATACAAACATCACATACATGTTGACATGTGTACAACCGGGCATACAAACATCACATACATGTTGACATGTGTACAGCCAGGTATACAAACATCACATACATGTTGACATGTGTACAACCGGGCATACAAACATCACATACATGTTGACATGTGTACAACCGGGCATACAAACATCACATACATGTTGACATGTGTACAGCCGGGACAACAAACATCACATACATGTTGACATGTGTACAACCGGGCACACAAACATCACATACATGTTGACATGTGTACAGCCGGGCATACAAACATCACATACATGTTGACATGTGTACAACCGGGCATACAAACATCACATACATGTTGACATGTGTACAGCCGGGCATACAAACATCACATACATGTTGACATGTGTACAGCAGGGCACACAAACATCACATACATGTTGACATGTGTACATCCGGGCATACAAACATCACATACATGTTGACATGTGTACAGCCGGGCATACAAACATCACATACATTTGGACATGTGTACAACCGGGCATACAAACATCACATACATGTTGACATGTGTACAGCCGGGCATACAAACATCACATACATGTTGACATGTGTACAGTCGGGCACACAAACATCACATACATGTTGACATGTGTACAGTCGGACATACAAACATCACATACATGTTGACATGTGTACAACCGGGCACACAAACATCACATACATGTTGACATGTGTACAACCGGGCATACAAACATCACATACATGTTGACATGTGTACAACCGGGCACACAAACATCACATACATGTTGACATGTGTACAGCCGGGCACACAAACATCACATACATGTTGACATGTGTACAACAGGGCACACAAACATCACATACATGTTGACATGTGTACAGCCGGGCATACAAACATCACATACATGTTGACATGTGTACAGCCGGGCACACAAACATCACATACATGTTGACATGTGTACAGTCGGGTATACAAACATCACATACATGTTTACATGTGTACAGCCGGGCATACAAACATCACATAATGTTGGCGTGTGTACAGCTGGGCACACAAACATCACATGCAAACATCACATACAAACATCACATACATGTTGGCGTGTGTACAGTTGGGCATACAAACATCACATACAGGTTGACATGTGTACAGCCGGGCATACAAAAACCACGTACATGTTGGCGTGTGTACAGTCGGACATACAAACATCACATGCAAACATCACATACAAACATCACATACATGTTGGCGTGTGTACAGTCGGACATACAAACATTACGCACATGTTGGCGTGTGTACAGCTGGGCATACAAACATCAGATACCTATACACCTGTATAATTTGTGACTAGAACTCTACACTCTGTTAGTAGTTATACAAGTGGAAAGATACATGTGATACAGGTGTGAAAGTATAAGACATATAGGTGTACTAAAATTGCCAAATGTAGCACTGGATAGAAGACGTTTCTCAGAACAACAGGCAGCTCAAACACACAACACTAGGACAGATCTAGCACTAAGACAGCGACAGATAGCTCTAACACACGACACTAGGACAGATCTAGCACTGAGACAACACCAGACAGTTCTAAAACACGACACTAGCACAGATCTAGCACTGAGACAACACCAGACAGCTCTAACACACGACACTAGCACATATCTAGCACTAAGACAGCACCAGACCTAATACACTACACTAGCACAGATCTAGCACTAAGACAGCACCAGACAGCTCTAACACACGACACTAGCACAGATCTAGCACTGGGACAACACCAGACAGCTCTAACACATGACAACACCAGACAGTTCTAACACACGACACTAGCACAGATCTAGCACTAAGACAACACCAGACAGCTCTAACACACAACATTAGCACAGATCTAACACTGGGACAACACCAGACCTAATATACTACACTAGCACAGATCTAGCACTAAGACAGCACCAGACAGCTCTAACACACGGCGCCAGCACAGATCTAGCACCGAGACAACACGCGAGAGCTCTAACACACGGCTCCAGCACAGATCTAGCACCGAGACAACGTCCAGCAGGCTACCTTCATCCAGGGCATGTAAGTCGGCAGTTTCTGCGCGAAGTCGGTCTCACAGATGAGGTTGCAGACTGGCATGAAGCTGACGGTGTAACGACTGAAACAGAGCACTGACCGCGAGTCTGACTTGGCGCTGTGGACAAGAGACAATAGTTTAGCAGGTAGCTAGCTCACATCTAGTTTATGTTTGTTCTTCTGGTGATTGAAGTGTGTTCAGCCTAGTTGTGCAGCGTTGAAACTCAGTGTAAACTGACTGTACGTTCCCATAGATTGCTGCTCGTCCATATATTGGTGTTATCTGTCCATTTACTCATGCTGCCATATACCGAGTTGACGCTGTCTGTTCAGTATTCAGTTCAGTTTTTACCAAATTAAAAAAAAAAAAAAAACAGGTTCGGCAACGTTCAACCTGTTCCCTCAGCGTCGGTTATAACTGAGGACCGTATTTGTGGAATTTGAATATCTCACATATCTTTGCTCTTTTTCGAGTTAGTTCTAAACGGGACTGGTTATATTTTTTCCCGCTGTGTTCTTTGGGTTCGGTTGGGTCTTTTTGGGGCTCACGCTTACTGGCATTTTCTTTATTGCGTTGAGTTGGTTTTGATGAGGACCGGCTCAGAGAAGGACCTGTCAGAGTCATTAGTCTCCCAGTTGTTCGCCGCTGTCTTCCAGCTGACTGGTCTAATCTAGTCCTCACCAGGACTGAACTCATATAGTCCTCACCAGGACTGAACTCATCTAGTCCTCTCCAGGACTGAACTCATCTAGTCCTCACAAGACTAAACGCATCTAGTCCTCACAAGGACTGAACTCATCTAGTCCTCACATGGACTGAACTCATCTAGTCATCACCAGGACTGAAATCATCCAGACCTCACCAGGTCTGAACTCATCTAGTCCTCACCAGGACTGAACTCATCTAGTCCTCACCAGGATTGAACTCATCTAGTCCTCACTAGGACTAAACTCATCTAGTCATCACCAGGACTAAACTCATCTAGTCCTCACCAGGACTAAACTCATCTAGTCATCACCAGGACTGAAATCACCCAGACCTCACCAGGTCTGAACTCATCTAGTCCTCACCAGGACTGAACTCATATAGTCCTCACCAGGACTGAAATCATCCAGTCCTCACAAAAACTGGTCTTGAACTCATCTAGTTCTGACAAGGACTGAACTCATCACTCCCCACAAGGACTGGTAAAGAGTGTATCTGCACCCGTGTTCACGAACTGCCACCTGTTCTACTCTATGTTCTCTTGTTTTGACCCCGTGTTCAGGTGTCTAACGACTCGTCCAGCGTTACTGGTTGACTAACGGAGCGTTCTATTGAAGCAGAAACACATCAGTCACAACGACGTTTTGGTTTCATTGACTCACATAAACGTTCTCCACGGAGTCAGACACGTGTCATGATAACATGGGCTTTCCCATCTGCACATCTATGGGACATGCCGTGGGCTGGTCAGGAGCACAGACTGGTCACAGCTCCCCGTGGGGCACGAGCTGAAGTACGCTGACCTGAAATATCCCACATCCATGAAGGAAACGCGACCCACCTTGACCTGACCCCGACCTGGCAGTGCACGTGTGCTGAACCTTGACCTGGGCACATCCTGATATACCTGCCCACGAACGTGACCTTCCAGTGCCTGTGTCCTATACACAGCTAGCTGATGAGTTTAGACAGGGCAAGCAGACTTCTGTCCATAGACCCCGCGCAGCTGACTCCTCGATACCGGGTATGGAGGGAATCTCCACATCATCTCCACCCCGATACTGGGTGGGGAGGGAACCTCCACATCATCTCCACCCCGATACTGGGTGGGGAGGGAACCTCCACATCATCTCCACCCCGATACCGCATGGGGAGGGAATATCCACACCAACTCCACCCCGATAGATGAAAACCCTAGTCAGGGGTCAAAATACCTGGCAGCAAAAGCATCGGAATTGAACGTTGAGACTAAGTCTCGCAGGGGATTACCCACCAAGCCAGCGGCCAGTCACCACCCGCGGACAGATATTGTCAGTGTTCCCTGTCCCAGACATGACCTGGCGGTCATGTTAGTCCTGCTGCCCTGGGGCGGAGACTGAATCCAGATCCCGTGTACACATCCACCTGGATTCGTGTTCGAACCTCTGACTACATGACCGGCGGGCAAGCATGCAGCCACTAGGTGAGACAGGAGAATGTCAACTCGATACAGAGACACAGAAGAATGTTTAAACGATGCAAAGATATGGAAGAATGTTAAAATGGGAAAAGTGTGTAGACAGCACACATAATAATGTTAACATGATACAGTGAGACAGACGACTGTTAACATTATACAGTGAGATAAAATAATGTTAATATGTTACAGAGAGACAGAAGAATGTTAATATGATATAATGACATACAAGAATATTAATATGTTACAGAGAGACAGAAGAATGTTAATATGATATAATGACATACAAGAATATTAATATGTTACAGAGAGACGGAAGAATTTAAACACGATACAGTGAGATCATATGTTACAGAGAGACAGAAGAATGTTAATATGATATAATGACATACAAGAATATTAATATGTTACAGAGAGACGGAAGAATATGAACACGATACGGTGAGACAGATGAATCAGCCTGACCGGAGAGTGTGTGGATGTGACGAATATGTTGGTAGGACAGATGATGTGACAACTGTAATGGCCAGTATAGGAGATGTGACATCTATGATGACCAGGGCAGGAGATGTGACAAATATGATGACCAGGACAGGAGATGTGACAAATATGATGACCAGGACAGGAGATGTGACAGATATGATGGCCAGGACAGGAGATGTGACAAATATGATGGCCAGGACAGGAGATGTGACATCGATGATGACCAGGACAGGAGATGTGACAAATATGATGGCCAGGACAGGAGATGTGACAAATATGATGACCAGGACAGGAGATGTGACAAATATGATGGCCAGGACAGGAGATGTGACATCGATGATGGCCAGGACAGGAGATGTGACAAATATGATGGCCAGGACAGGAGATGTGACAAATATGATGACCAGGACAGGAGATGTGACAAATATGATGGCCAGGACAGGAGATGTGACAAATATGATGGCCAGGACAGGAGATGTGACAAATATGATGGCCAGGACAGGAGATGTGACATCGATGATGACCAGGACAGGAGATGTGACAAAAATGATGGCCAGGACAGGAGATGTGACAAATATGATGGCCAGGACAGGAGATGTGACAAATATGATGGCCAGGACAGGAGATGTGACATCGATGATGGCCAGGACAGGAGATGTGACATCTATGATGGCCAGGACAGGAGATGTGACAACTATGATGGCCAGGACAGGAGATGTGACAAATATGATGGCCAGGACAGGAGATGTGACAAATATGATGACCAGGACAGGAGATGTGACAAATATGATGGCAAGGACAGGAGATGTGACAAATATGATGACCAGGACAGGAGATGTGACAAATATGATGGCCAGGACAGGAGATGTGACAAATATGATGGTCAGGACAGGAGATGTGACAAATATGATGGCCAGGACAGGAGATGTGACAAATATGATGGCCAGGACAGGAGATGTGACAAATATGATGACCAGGACAGGAGATGTGACAAATATGATGGCCAGGACAGGAGATGTGACAAATATGATGGCCAGGACAGGAGATGTGACAAATATGATGGCCAGGACAGGAGATGTGACAAATATGATGGCCAGGACAGGAGATGTGACAAATATGATGACCAGGACAGGAGATGTGACAAATATGATGGCCAGGACAGGAGATGTGACATCGATGATGACCAGGACAGGAGATGTGACATCTATGATGGCCAGGACAGGAGATGTGACAACTATAATGGCCAGGACAGGACAGCCGGACTCACGTGCTGCGCACCTCCTCCAGCACGTTCCGCTCCTGGTACCTGTAGACCCACTCGGCGGCCTTGAGGCCAGCGGCCCCGGCCATCAGCCGGTCCATGACCGAGGGCAACCCGCCCTGCTGCACGTGGCCGATAGTGCTGGCCCGACATGTGAACACACCTTTACCTGCGTGCAGATGAGCATGCACACCTGAGATATACGTGACTCTCACCTGGCATCATGACACGTGAGCTGTCAACAGATACATATAGACACACACACACACACACTCGCGTGCACACACACAGACATACACACTCTCGCGCGAACACATGAACACACATAGACACACCCACATCTACATAAAGACACACTCGATCCATTGAGAGACTGGCACGGAAGTCAATCAACCATCTGTTCAACTGATTCAGAACACAATATGGACACTCGATCCATTGACAGACTGACACGGAAGACAATCAATCATGTGTTGAACTGATTCAGAACACAATATGGACACTCGATCCATGGACAGACTGACACGGAAGACAATCAACCATCTGTTGAACTGATTCAGAACACAACATGGACACTCGATCCATGGACAGACTGACACGGAAGACAATCAATCATTTGTTGAACTGATTCAGAACACAACATGGACACTCGATCCATGGACAGACTGACACGGAAGACAATCAATCATCCGTTGAACTGATTCAGAACACAACATGGACATGTCTCTAGAAAGAACTTGCAGTGGGGAAGGGGGGGGGGGGGGTAGTTGTCACGATTCGGTCAATCACATTTGTGTTCGCCTCAGTGCCTGGAGCAGGGTGTGACCAGTCTGTCACTCCTGTAGCGAACGACTAGAGCTGGCGTGGCAACTGTCTCCCATCCCGCGCGCATCATTGCCAGGATCGCGTTACTGAGAATACCACATCACACAATGTATATACAGTCAAAACTCGGTTTTCGTCGATAATCCGTCAGAAAACAATCAGCGAATTCCGAAACCGACGAGAATCGAGGCAATTATTTCCACGTTAATCAATGTAAATCGAATTAATTCGTTCTAGAAACTCCAAAATACATACCAAAACACATTTTACAGAGAATAAATATAGTGTTTACTATTATATTTCGACCCCAGACTTGTCCGAACTCGCACCTTCGCCGTGCCTAGTAACACTGCGTATGCCAGTGCGTCTCTTGAATTTTTCAAACTATCCTCTGCTGGCCTTTAAATCACTAAGTACACTAGCACTCGTACCCGGCATTGTCTTAATGAGATCGGCATACAAGAGTCTGGCCTTTTGACATAAGATTATCTCCGAAACAGAATCGCCATCTAACTGTTTTTGATTTACCCAAATTAATAATAACTGTTCGACATCTTCAATTGCTTGCGATCTCTGTTTCGTTAGCACATTCATCCCTTTCGGTGCATTATCCTCCTTTATTTCTCTCTTTATCGCCGCAATGAAACTTATTGTGGATGGCGACTTCCCGTACATGCGGCCGATTTCAGCGATATTAATAGCCCGCAAGTTTCGGCCTTGCGTATGAGAAATTCTCGCTAATTCTTTGCGACCCCGCTCTCGTATTTTTCAATGATTTCCTTCTTCAGCTCGATCATGTTCCTGGCCTTCTTCTTCGAAGGCCTGCTGGCGCTGGAAACTTTCTTTGGTCCCATTATGGAGCTAATCGGAAAGGGTTATGCTCACACAACTATAAACAACACCAAACTGAGCAGAAGAACTCGTGGGTCACTTGTTTTCGCACAACTAACAGCGAGGTTCCATGGGCACGCCGACGAAATCCGAGGCAACCAACGAAAAACAAAAAAACCTGTTCGCGGAAAAAAAAAATCGACGATAACCGAATGGAACGAAAATCGAGGTTTGACTGTAGCGTGTATATCCGCATTGTGGCTCGTGGGTAGGGAACGTGTTTCAGCATCCCCGACTGTCCCAGTCCAGGGTTCGAAACCTGCGCAGACGCAGCGAGACAGATGTGTTGATCTCGATGGCGTGAGCGTTGGTCGTTCAGAAAGCATGGCAAACTACTGAACGTAAATATTGTCCACTAAATTATATACAGACAGTAAATGCTTGAGTTGAATGCGACGTCCTGTAAAACACATGAAACTAACTGTATGTATCTCTCTCTCTCTCTGTATCTCTCTCTCTCTCTCTCTCTGTATCTCTCTCTCTGTATCTCTCTCTCTGTATCTCTCTCTGTATCTCTCTCTCTCTCTCTCTCTGTATCTCTCTCTGTATCTCTCTCTCTCTGTATCTCTCTCTCTCTCTGTGTATCTCTCTCTCTCTGTATCTCTCTCTCTGTATCTCTCTCTCTGTATCTCTCTCTGTATCTCTCTCTGTATCTCTCTCTCTGTATCTCTCTCTCTCTGTATCTCTCTCTCTGTAACTCTCTCTGTATCTCTCTCTCTGTATCTCTCTCTCTCTGTATCTCTCTCTCTCTCTGTATCTCTCTCTCTGTATCTCTCTCTCTGTATCTCTCTCTCTGTATCTCTCTCTCTGTATCTCTCTCTGTATCTCTCTCTCTGTATCTCTCTCTCTGTATTTCTCTCTGTATCTCTCTCTGTATCTCTCTCTCTGTCTCTGTATCTCTCTCTCTGTATCTCTCTCTCTGTATCTCTCTCTGTCTCTGTATCTCTCTCTCTGTATCTCTCTCTCTGTATCTCTCTCTCTGTATCTCTCTCTCTGTATCTCTCTCTCTGTATCTCTCTCTGTATCTCTCTCTCTGTATCTCTCTCTCTGTATCTCTCTCTCTGTATCTCTCTCTGTATCTCTCTCTGTATCTCTCTCTCTCTGTATCTCTCTCTGTATCTCTCTCTGTATCTCTCTCTCTCTGTATCTCTCTCTCTGTATCTCTCTCTTACTCTGTATCTCTCTCTGTATCTCTCTCTGTATCTCTCTCTGTATCTCTCTCTCTGTATCTCTCTCTCTCTGTATCTCTCTCTGTATCTCTCTCTCTGTATCTTTCTCTCTGTATCTCTCTCTCTGTATCTCTCTCTCTGTATCTCTCTCTCTGTATCTCTCTCTGTATCTCTCTCTCTCTCTCTGTATCTCTCTCTGTATCTCTCTCTCTCTGTATCTCTCTCTCTGTATCTCTCTCTCTCTGTATCTCTCTCTGTATCTCTCTCTCTGTATCTCTCTCTGTATCTCTCTCTCTCTGTATCTCTCTCTGTATCTCTCTCTGTCTGTATCTCTCTCTCTGTATCTCTCTCTGTATCTCACTCTCTGTATCTCTCTCTCTCTGTATCTCACTCTCTGTATCTCTCTCTGTATCTCACTCTCTGTATCTCTCTCTCTGTATCTCTCTCTCTGTATCTCTCTCTCTGTATCTCTCTCTCTGTATCTCTCTCTCTGTATCTCTCTCTCTCTGTCTCTCTCTCTCTGTCTGTATCTCTCTCTCTCTGTATCTCTCTCTGTATCTCTCTCTGTATCTCTCTCTCTGTATCTCTCTCTGTATCTCTCTCTCTGTATCTCTCTCTCTGTATCTCTCTCTCTCTGTATCTCTCTATCTCTCTGTATCTCTCTCTGTATCTCTCTCTGTATCTCTCTCTGTATCTCTCTCTCTGTATCTCTCTCTCTGTATATCTCTCTCTCTGTATCTCTCTCTCTGTATCTCTCTCTCTGTATCTCTCTCTCTCTCTCTCTCTGTATCTCTCTCTGTATCTCTCTCTCTGTATCTCTCTCTCTGTATCTCTCTCTCTGTATCTCTCTCTGTATCTCTCTCTCTGTATCTCTCTCTCTGCATCTCTCTCTCTGTATCTCTCTCTCTGTATCTCTCTCTCTGTATTTCTCTCTCTGTATCTCTCTCTGTATCTCTCTCTCTGTATCTCTCTCTCTGTATCTCTCTCTCTGTGTATCTCTCTCTGTATCTCTCTCTGTATCTCTCTCTCTCTGTATCTCTCTCTCTGTATCTCTCTCTGTATCTCTCTCTCTCTGTATCTCTCTCTCTGTATATATCTCTCTCTGTATCTCTCTCTCTGTTTCTCTCTCTCTGTATCTCTCTCTCTGTATCTCTCTCTCTGTATCTCTCTCTCTCTGTATCTCTCTCTGTATCTCTCTCTCTGTATCTCTCTCTCTCTGTATCTCTCTCTCTGTATCTCTCCCTCTCTCTGTATCTCTCTCTCTGTATCTCTCTCTCTCTCTGTATCTCTCTCTCTGTATCTCTCTCTCTGTATCTCTCTCTATATCTCTCTCTGTATCTCTCTCTCTGTATCTCTCTCTCTGTATCTCTCTCTCTGTATCTCTCTCTCTGTATCTCTCTCTCTTTATCTCTCTCTCTCTGTATCTCTCTCTCTGTATCTCTCTCTCTGTATCTCTCTCTGTATCTCTCTCTCTGTATCTCTCTCTCTGTATCTCTCTCTGTATCTCTCTCTCTGTATCTCTCTCTCTGTATCTCTCTCTCTCTCTGTATCTCTCTCTCTCTGTATCTCTCTCTCTGTATCTCTCTCTCTCTGTATCTCTCTCTGTATCTCTCTCTCTCTGTATCTCTCTCTGTCTGTATCTCTCTCTCTGTATCTCTCTCTCTGTATCTGTCTCTCTGTATCTCTCTCTGTATCTCTCTCTCTCTGTATCTCTCTCTGTATCTCTCTTTGTATCTCTCTCTCTGTATCTCTCTCTCTGTATCTCTCTCTGTATCTCTCTCTGTATCTCTCTCTCTCTGTATCTCTCTCTCTGTATCTCTCTCTCTCTGTATCTCTCTCTCTATATCTCTCTCTCTGTATCTCTCTCTCTGTATCTCTCTCTCTGTATCTCTCTCTTTGTATCTCTCTTTCTGTATCTCTCTGTCTGTATCTCTCTCTGTATCTCTCTCTCTGTATCTCTCTCTGTATCTCTCTCTCTGTATCTCTCTCTCTGTATCTCTCTCTGTATCTCTCTCTCTGTATCTCTCTCTCTGTATCTCTCTCTCTCTGTATCTCTCTCTGTATCTCTCTCTCTGTATCTCTCTCTCTGTATCTCTCTCTCTGTATCTCTCTCTGTATCTCTCTCTCTGTATCTCTCTCTGTATCTCTCTCTGTCTGTATCTCTCTCTCTGTATCTCTCTCTCTGTATCTCTATCTCTCTGTATCTCTCTCTCTGTATCTCTCTCTCTCTCTCTGTATCACTCTCTCTGTATCTCTCTCTCTGTATCTCTCTCTCTGTATCTCTCTCTCTGTATCTCTCTCTGTATCTCTCTCTCTGTATTTCTCTCTCTCTGTATCTCTCTCTCTGTATCTCTCTCTCTGTATCTCTCTCTCTGTATCTCTCTCTCTGTATCTCTCTCTGTATCTCTCTCTCTGTATCTCTCTCTCTGTATCTCTCTCTCTGTATCTCTCTCTGTATCTCTCTCTGTATCTCTCTCTCTCTGTATCTCTCTCTGTATCTCTCTCTGTATCTCTCTCTCTCTGTATCTCTCTCTCTGTATCTCTCTCTTACTCTGTATCTCTCTCTGTATCTCTCTCTGTATCTCTCTCTGTATCTCTCTCTCTGTATCTCTCTCTCTCTGTATCTCTCTCTGTATCTCTCTCTCTGTATCTTTCTCTCTGTATCTCTCTCTCTGTATCTCTCTCTGTATCTCTCTCTCTGTATCTCTCTCTGTATCTCTCTCTCTCTCTCTGTATCTCTCTCTGTATCTCTCTCTCTCTGTATCTCTCTCTCTGTATCTCTCTCTCTCTCTGTATCTCTCTCTGTATCTCTCTCTCTGTATCTCTCTCTGTATCTCTCTCTCTCTGTATCTCTCTCTGTATCTCTCTCTGTCTGTATCTCTCTCTCTGTATCTCCTCTCTGTATCTCACTCTCTGTATCTCTCTCTCTCTGTATCTCACTCTCTGTATCTCTCTCTGTATCTCACTCTCTGTATCTCTCTCTCTGTAATCTCTCTCTCTGTATCTCTCTCTCTGTATCGCTCTCTCTGTATCTCTCTCTCTGTAGCTCTCTCTCTCTGTCTCTCTCTCTCTCTCTGTATCACTCTCTCTCTGTATCTCTCTCTGTATCTCTCTCTGTATCTCTCTCTCTGTATCTCTCTCTGTATCTCTCTCTCTGTATCTCTCTCTCTGTAATCTCTCTCCTCTCTGTATCTCTCTATCTCATCTGTATCTCTCTCTGTATCTCTCTCTGTATCTCTCTCTGTATCTCTCTCTCTGTATCTCTCTCTCTGTATATCTCTCTCTCTGTATCTCTCTCTCTGTATCTCTCTCTCTGTATCTCTCTCTCTCTCTCTCTCTCTGTATCTCTCTCTGTATCTCTCTCTCTGTATCTCTCTCTCTGTATCTCTCTCTCTGTATCTCTCTCTGTATCTCTCTCCTCTGTATCTCTCTCTCTGCAATTCTCTCTCTCCTCTGTATCTCTCTCTCTGTATCTCTCCTCTCTGTAATTTCTCTCTCTGTATCTCTCTCTGTATCTCTCTCTCTGTTTCTCTCTCTCTGTATCTCTCTCTCTGTGTATCTCTCTCTGTATCTCTCTCTGTATCTCTCTCTCTCTGTATCTCTCTCTCTGTATCTCTCTCTGTATCTCTCTCTCTCTGTATCTCTCTCTCTGTATATATCTCTCTCTGTATCTCTCTCTCTGTATTCTCTCTCTCTGTATCTCTCTCTCTGTATCTCTCTCTCTGTATCTCTCTCTCTCTGTATCTCTCTCTGTATTCTCTCTCTGTATTTTCTCTCTCTGTATCTCTCTCTCTGTATCTCTCCCTCTCTCTGTATCTCTCTCTCTGTATCTCTCTCTCTCTGTATCTCTCTCTCTGTATCTCTCTCTCTGTATCTCTCTCTATATCTCTCTCTGTATCTCTCTCTCTGTATCTCTCTCTCTGTATCTCTCTCTCTGTATCTCTCTCTCTGTTCTCTCTCTCTTTATCTCTCTCTTTTCTCTGTATCTCTCTCTCTGTATCTCTCTCTCTGTATCTCTCTCTGTATCTCTCTCTCTGTATCTCTCTCTCTGTATCTCTCTCTGTTTTCTCTCTCTGTATCTCTCTCTCTGTATCTCTCTCTCTCTCTGTATCTCTCTCTCTGTATCTCTCTCTCTGTATCTCTCTCTCTCTGTATCTCTCTCTGTATCTCTCTCTCTCTGTATCTCTCTCTGTCTGTATCTCTCTCTCTGTATCTCTCTCTCTGTATCTGTCTCTCTGTATCTCTCTCTGTATCTCTCTCTCTCTGTATCTCTCTCTGTATCTCTCTTGTATCTCTCTCTCTGTATCTCTCTCTCTGTATCTCTCTCTGTATCTCTCTCTGTATCTCTCTCTCTCTGTATCTCTCTCTCTGTATCTCTCTCTCTCTGTATCTCTCTCTCTATATCTCTCTCTCTGTATCTCTCTCTCTGTATCTCTCTCTCTGTATCTCTCTCTTTGTATCTCTCTTTCTGTATCTCTCTGTCTGTATCTCTCTCTGTATCTCTCTCTCTGTATCTCTCTCTGTATCTCTCTCTCTGTAATCTCTCTCTCTGTATCTCTCTCTGTATCTCTCTCTCTCTATCTCTCTCTCTGTATCTCTCTCTCTCTGTATCTCTCTCTGTATCTCTCTCTCTGTATCTCTCTCTCTGTATCTCTCTCTCTGTATCTCTCTCTGTATCTCTCTCTCTGTATCTCTCTCTGTATCTCTCTCTGTCTGTATCTCTCTCTCTGTATCTCTCTCTCTGTATCTCTCTCTCTCTGTATCTCTCTCTCTGTATCTCTCTCTCTCTCTCTTTATCACTCTCTCTGTATCTCTCTCTCTGTATCACTCTCTCTCTGTATCTCTCTCTCTGTATCTCTCTCTGTATCTCTCTCTCTGTATTTCTCTCTCTCTGTATCTCTCTCTCTGTATCTCTCTCTCTGTATCTCTCTCTCTGTATCTCTCTCTCTGTATCTCTCTCTGTATCTCTCTCTCTGTATCTCTCTTTCTCTGTATCTCTCTCTCTGTATCTCTCTCTGTATCTCTCTCTGTGTATCTCTCTCTCTGTATCTCTCTCTGTATCTCTCTCTCTGTATCTCTCTCTCTGTATCTCTCTCTCTGTATCTCTCTCTCTGTATCTCTCTCTGTCTGTATCTCTCTCTCTCTCTGTATCTCTCTCTCTGTATCTCTCTCTCTGTATCTCTCTCTTCTCTCTCTGTATCTCTCTCTGTATCTCTCTCTCTGTATCTCTCTCTCTGTATCTCTCTCTCTGTATCTCTCTCTCTCTGTATCTCTCTCTCTGTATCTCTCTCTCTGTATCTCTCTCTCTGTATCTCTCTCTGTATCTCTCTCTCTGTATCTCTCTCTCTGTATCTCTCTCTGTATCTCTCTCTGTATCTCTCTCTGTATCTCTCTCTCTGTATCTCTCTCTCTCTCTGTATCTCTCTCTCTGTATCTCTCTCTGTATCTCTCTCTGTATCTCTCTCTGTATCTCTCTCTCTTTGTATCTCTCTCTCTGTATCTCTCTCTGTATCTCTCTCTCTGTATCTCTCTCTGTATCTCTCTCTCTGTATCTCTCTCTCTGTATCTCTCTCTCTGTATCTCTCTCTCTCTGTATCCTCTCTCTGTATCTCTCTCTCTGTATCTCTCTCTCTGTATCTCTCTCTCTCTCTGTATCTCTCTCTCTGTATCTCTCTCTCTCTCTGTATCTCTCTCTCTGTATCTCTCTCTCTGTATCTCTCTGTCTCTGTATCTCTCTCTCTGTATCTCTCTCTGTATCTCTCTCTGTATCTCTCTCTCTCTCTGTATCTCTCTCTCTGTATCTCTCTCTCTCTGTTCTCTCTCTGTATCTCTCTCTGTATCTCTCTCTCTGTTCTCTCTCTCTCTTATCTCTCTCTTGTATCCTCTCTGTATCTCTCTCTCTGTATCTCTCTCTGTATTTTCTCTCTCTGTATCTCTCTCTCTGTATCTCTCTCTCTGTATCTCTCTCTCTCTGTATCTCTCTCTCTGTATCTCTCTCTCTGTATCTCTCTCTCTGTATCTCCCCTCTGTACTCTCTCTCTGTATCTCTCTCTCTGTATCTCTCTCTCTCTCTCTCTCTCTGTATCTCTCTCTCTCTGTATCTCTCTCTCTGTATCTCTCTCTCTCTCTGTGTATCTCTCTCTGTATCTCTCTCTCTGTATCTCTCTCTCTGTATTTCTCTCTCTTTATCTCTCTCTCTGTATCTCTCTCTCTCTCTGTATCTCTCTCTGTATCTCTCTCTCTGTATCTCTCTCTCTCTGTATC
Organism: Cepaea nemoralis; assembly: GCA_014155875.1. Classification (NCBI taxonomy): domain Eukaryota; kingdom Metazoa; phylum Mollusca; class Gastropoda; order Stylommatophora; family Helicidae; genus Cepaea; species Cepaea nemoralis. Next base: position 114,468 of record JACEFZ010002836.1, read on the forward strand.
TCTCTCTGTATCTCTCTCTCTCTGTATCTCTCTCTCTCTGTATCTCTCTCTCTGTATCTCTCTCTCTGTATCTCTCTCTGTATCTCTCTCTCTGTATCTCTCTCTGTATCTCTCTCTTTGTATCTCTCTCTCTGTATCTCTCTCTCTCTGTATCTCTCTCTGTATCTCTCTCTCTGTATCTCTCTCTGTATCTCTCTCTCTGTATCTCTCTCTCTGTATCTCTCTCTCTGTATCTCTCTCTCTCCGTATCTCTCTCTGTATCTCTCTCTGTATCTCTCTCTCTGTATCTCTCTCTCTATATCTCTCTCTGTATCTCTCTCTCTGTATCTCTCTCTGTATCTCTCTCTCTGTATCTCTCTCTCTGTATCTCTCTCTCTGTATCTCTCTCTCTGTATCTCTCTCTGTATCTCTCTCTCTGTATCTCTCTGTCTCTGTATCTCTCTCTGTATCTCTCTCTCTCTGTATCTCTCTCTGTATCTCTCTCTCTGTATCTCTCTCTCTGTATCTCTCTTTCTCTGTATCTCTCTCTCTGT
>JACEFZ010002836.1:120000-161001 GCA_014155875.1 Cepaea nemoralis
ATATACATAACAGGAGGATGTGACCGACCTTCCTCGGAGAAGAGCCTGTGGATGAAGTCGGTGTTGTAATTGTCGTCCACACGCTCCCGCAGATGATCAGTCCCGTGGTGATGCCCGAGTTGAGCACCTTCTTCCGGAGATGGGCGGCGTCCTGCAGGTCGGCGGGCACACCCGCACACACACACGCAGACACACAGGAATTGGTTAGGTTACGTTTCAGCATATTGCCTGTCGTTGCTTCATTATGCTGGGCTGTTGTTGTTAGTTCACATCTCTGTCTGTCTGTCTGTCTGTCTGTCTGTCTGTCTGCCTGTTTGTCTGCCAACCACACATCCCCCACACACACCTCCAGCCACACACACACATCTCCACCTACACACAGATCACGCCACCATACACACATCCCCCACCCACACATCCCCATCCACACAATATCTCCCCACCCACCCATACATCCTCCATCCACACACACACATTTCCTACCCACACACCACACCACACAAACATACATCCCCCGATCCACCCACACATCCCCCACCCACACACATATCCCCCACCCACACACATCTTCAACCCATACACACATCAGCATACCCATTCGCTACACCACCTACACACACCTCGACACACCCACCCACATATCCCCACCCACATACCCCACCCACACACCCCCACCCACACACCCCACCCACACTCACATCCCCCACCCATATGTCCCTCATCCACAGACAGAGAGAGACAGGGTGACTGAGAGAGGATAAAGAGTGAGAGATGGCTACAGAGAAAGAGAGAAGGGGAGAGATAAAGAGGGAATGAGAGAGGGGGAGGGAGATAGGGAAATGAGGCAGTGCAGATGACAAATAAAGAGCAGGGGGCGAGAGACAAACAAATAGACAGACATACAGACGCGGGTTGAGTAAAGCAAGAGTAAGTTGCATATCCTTAACAGGACGTCACAGTCAACCACATCATTTTTTACTGTGATCTGTTGGCAAGTTTATGTTCAGTAGTTTGCCATTGCTTTCTGAACGACAGACATTTATACCATTTTTATGAATTACAACGCAAGGCGGTCTTCCGCCAAACCTTCCACAGCAGTGTTTCGAACGTAGTATGCGAGATTACAAACAACGTCCGTAACCCCTTCACCACGGAGCCGATAAAGCAAGAGTACAGAGTCACATAGCTGCACAGAACCACCACTGACCTCCAACAGTGTATCCAGGTTAAACAGCTCCTGCTTGATGTAGGCGGCATCCGCCCCGACACACAGAGCGCACATTGTGGGCAGGTAGCCACAGTTCTGCCCCATTGTCTGGACACAATAAGTTCTTAGTTAGTCACCAGCTTTAACCTAAATAACATCATTACTGGAATCACATCATTACTGGAATCACATTATTACTGGAATCACATCATTGCTGGAATCACATCATTACTGGAATCACATCATTACTGGAATCACATCATTACTGGAATCACATCATTACTGGAATCACATCATTACTGGTATCACAGGGCACCACCAGGGCTGACAGGGCCACAGCGCTCGTTCTCAATTATCCGGTGTGCTGATGTCTAGGTAGCGGGTTCAGTCCCTACGCCGGTTAGTTGGACTAAAATGTTGATCTCTCGTGGTTGATTTGGGGACGTATATTACAAGTACCTCAGACGTCGCCGTATCTCTATACCCAAGAGTAGATGAGGACGGTTCAACAAGACTCACATATCCCTATACCCAGGAGTAGATGAGGACAGTTCTCAACTATCTCTATACCCAGGGTTACAAGAGAAAAGCCTAGTGGGGAAAGACTATATTGATATTTTGTTAAACCAGTACAGGGGACGAGATCGGGAGGTGAGGTGTTGTGGCTCAGGGCGCGACGTCCGCATCTACCGGGAGAAGACCGGGCTTTCATCCTTGGTTTCTCAAATTATGAAACCCACGGGATCACATACCCACCACCCCCTTTTTTTCACGGATCCCGAGGAAGTGGGTCGGACATCTAGCCTTTTGTGTAAAAAAATATCTAAGGTACGCGCACTTGCGCTGTCAGAACTCAGTAGCCTGTTAGAAATTCAGGAAACAAAACTTAAGTCCAACTGGTTATGCATAGTCAGTTTAATCTTTAAATCGAGATAACCTACCCGAAAAATAATATTTAAAACCCGCTTCTGGGAGCCTGGCTGGTGCTACGGAGTTTGTGCGCCGAACGGAGATGACTCTTGCAGTTATCTTATTGTGCCAGGTAAGTGATCGTGCGGAAACCAAACCAAACCAAATGAGGAGACAGTATTCAGCAGCGTAGTTGCAATAACAGCCTGCCCTGTTTACTAACGACAAGACTGTTCATACCCCACACGGGCCAGTGAGTAGATTTGTGTCGTTGAACACATTTCTATATACTGATAGCAAGGCCCTTGATGGATTTCGAGACATTTCTCCAGTTGTTTCCCTTAGACTGCTCAGACATTTCTAGATATGTTTGCAGTGGTATACTTTTTCTAGCTCTTTCTCATTGACAGTCACAAAAAACAAGGACCAGATGTGTAGATAAAACCTTTCTCCTTGACAGACATGATAGCAGAAGTAAATGACGAGGAATTTCTCGAGCTGTTTCCCTTTGACAGTCCACGATGGTACATAACTGTTGAAGTTGTTGAATTTCTCAAGTTGTTTCCCTTTGACCGTTAGTGAAAACATTCCATTATTCCTCTACAGCGCACTGCCAAGCAACCAAAAGCTGTTGATTGGGAAGTCTGCAGAACTGTTAGCCTAGTGAGCCGTGCAACTAAGATACTCCTCAAGATCATAATGCAACGAATTCGACAAAAGAAGTAAAGATATAACTGAAAAACAATTCGGATTCTGTAAAGGCTGTGACACCAGAGAAGCCGTAATGTGTTCAATGATGTTGACCGAAAAATATATAGATGTCAATAAAATGTTTATGTTACACTGGAAAAAGTACAACACAAATATGTAATTGTATATCTTCAGGATAAGGAGCAGATGGGAACGACATCAGACACATCAGTAATCTATACTGAGAACAAGTGGCGACAATTAGATATGATAATAATCCTCATCACACATTGATATAAACACCAGAGTACGGCAGCGATGTGTCTTGTGGCGAATTTTTCACCTTATGCACAGACATCATTTTAAACACCAGAGTACGGCAGGGATGTATTTTGTAGCAAGCTTTTTCACCTTATACAGAGATAGCCTTTAAAACAATTGTGAGAATTGCCTAAGTGAACATCCACGAAGAATAACACACAATCTGAGAGCAGATGATGTGGCAGTGTTGCTGGCAGAAAGTGAGCAGTAGTCACACGACCTAGTGGAGTGAGTACATAAGGCAGTGTAGAATGTGGGTTAGATAGTGATGTGCTAGAAACCCACACTGTGGCAATTATCAAAGGACAGGGGAGGCCAGCAAGGAACGTCACACGGAACCAGGTGTGTCATGACATTGTGGATACTGCCGTGTGTCAGGTGAAAGACGAGGATGCTGAAGGATGAGCGGGGACGTTGCCTCGATGGCACATACTCGATTCTTCTTCTTCTTCTTTGCGTTCATCCGGAGTGATTTTTTCAGATGTGATTGCGGTGTGTCTGGTTAGGCACCTTCGGGTCGAAACCCTCAGGCCAACACATCCGACTTTTGCGTGCATTTTTGACCAGGTTAGCAATCCTGGGAGACTCTCACTTTTGTGGTACTGTCCACCTCCCAGCTGGTAAAGTTGGAAGAGTCGGAGACTGCACGGTCATCCCTCAAATGAAGGCAGGGACAGTCCATAGCATTTTCCGCCATCCTGGGTGGCTTCCATAATTGCAGGGCCGGCACATAGCGCCCTGGTACTGGGCACACAGAGGGAATCGTCACGTCCTGCTCATGGCTGCTTTAATTCCTCACTTCAATGTATTGGGCATTTCGTTCACCCCGAGCCTTTCCCGCACAAACCAAGCTGGACTGCAGTCAGTATCCACTAAGCGAGTTTTTCGGACATGTGCTTGTCGTTGTGTCCGTCAGAGCTGTTCCAGACACGTCGGACATTCGGAAACTACCTAGTCAGAGCTGTTCCGAACAAGAGCGGCATTCGGAAACTAGGTAGTCAGAGCTGTTCCTAGCACAAGAGACAATCGGACGAGACAATTCACTCGGACGTAATTGCGTAGTGTCAATTTTTAGTTTGCCACCCGTAGGCCGACACTTCCGACTTCCGGCGGGCATTTTTTAATGAGGTTAGCCTTCCTCTGGTTTCGTAGCACGTAAGACTGTTGTGATGTCGCCAACATCTCAGCTGGTCAAGATAGAACGATCAGCGACATCCGAGGTCGGCCCTCAAGGGAAGGCAGGGGCAGACCTTGGGCATTCCCCTGCTATCCAAGGAGGCTTCCATAATTGCAGAGCCGGCACATATTGCTCTGAGACTGGGCCTCACCAGAGGAGTTGCCACGTCCTGCTCATGGCTGCTTTAGTTCCTCACTTCCATGTGTTGGGCAACCCGTTTGCCACTGATCGCTCAAACCACCACCAGGAGCGGTCAGACTGCGAGCGACATCCACTCGGTAAGCTTTTTATTTTGACTTCAGACCACGCAATAGGTCCGCTCGCCGTGCGTTCCATTTTTGCGTGATTGAGACGTTCTTCCACTTTTGTCTATACTTTGTGAGCTGGATACAGACAGTTTTCGTAGCCATTTCCTTCGACTGGGGCACTTTTCTGACTTTTCGTACTCGCTCACCAGGTAGGCTACATGTGCTGCCGGCTCAGCACCTTACCTTCGTGCAGCAGTGGACGAGAAACGGCCTGGCCCTATCATCCGGGAATCTCTCATATTCCCCAGCTGAGAGCCTTCGAACATGTAATAGAACTGGGCATGTAGCTTGCTCAGTATCACGCTTCTATTTTTCGGTAGGCGGGTATCGGCCTGGCTCTCAGATGTGAGGGTTTGTGGCTTAGAGGCGTTCAGCCACAGCCCTCGACAGGTAGCCTTAAGAGTTTTGTCCAGACCAAAAGCGTCTGCCTTCGTGCCTTCGTGCACCTTTTTAAACTTTTGACTGCTATCCTCAGTCACCTGCAGAGCAGCAGGTTGTGTCTCTCTTAGTCTGGTCCCTATCCCATATGCTGTCCGATATGTAGTTTTTTCACCCATCGGTAAGCACATGGGGTCGATGGGACACGCAAGCTCCCCCACCACGGCAAGGTGGAGACACATCGGGGGAGATACTCGATTCAAACCAATCATTCCCTTTTCGAATTTAAACACATGGCTTGCACCATTTAATGACTGTCGCTGCATCTCGTCAGGTGCATTCTGCAGAACCATCCCTCATATGAAGTGAATATTTTGGTTGAGATACTTAAAACACATAGTCACTGATATTATTCGAATGTGCAGCATAAATTACACCCACGGTGATTGGAAATTTAACATGAAGACTATCTGTCTGCGCAAAATTGGTTGTAATCGTCTAATGGTTGCTCAAAAATACCGAGGCTTTCGCAGGTAGGGGTGTTTGGATACTTGGCTTTTGAGTATGCAGTGAATAACTCATTTAATGAGGACATGCACTGGAGCCATACCTCGATGACAAATACTCGGTTGGTCTGATCTCTGGCAACTCGCTTAATTTTGTCGCAGTACTGGATAATTTCGTTCAAGGACGTGTCGGAGCCGATGGTGATCTCTGACCCTGGGATGTTGTTGACCATGGTGACTGGAACCAGGCAGATGGGGATGCACAGACCTCTGCAGATTGGGTGAGTACCGCAAATATGTAGCCGTGAAATATGGAATATGGACATCTGGCTTACCATACTAAAAACAACAAAACGACTAAATGGCTTGGATTGTTACTATATGCAAGTATTGTTGTGTACTATAGCGTGGCTATGGCAACAGGATTTGGCCATCTGTACCCGACATTCTCAACAATATTACATGTCCGTAACATTCTCAACAGTATTCTCTGCACCCGACATTCTCAGCATTATTCTCTGTACTCAACTTTCTCAACATTATACGTAGTATCCGGTATTCTCAACAGTTGTTTCTGTACTCAACATTCTCAACAGTCTTCTCTGTACTCGACATTCTCAACATTATTCTCTGTACTCAACATTCACAACATTATGCTCTGTACTCAACATTATTCTCTGTACTCAACATTATTAATATTACACAATATTCTCAAGTCAAGGCAGGAGCAGACTATGGGCATTTCCCGCTATCCAGAGCCGGCACATATTGCTCTGAGACTGGGCTCACCAGAGGTATTGCCACGCCCTGCAAATGGCTGCTGTAATTCCTCACTTCCATGTATTGGGCATTTCTTTTGCTACTGGTCGCTCAAGCACAAACCAGGGACGGACAGACTGCAGGCAGACATCCACTCAGAAAGCTTTCACTTCAGGCTTCCACGTAATGGATTTTCTAGCCAAGTGTAACGAGACATCTTCCACCTTTATCTACGCTCACTCTATGAGTATAGATATAGACTTTCATCTTAACCATAGCGTGCGACTGGGGCGCATTTTCCACCTTTAGTAACAGCTCACGAGGTAGGCTACACGTTCTGCCGGCTCAGGACCTTACCTCTATGCATCAGTGAGCGAGCAACGGCCTGGCACTCTCACCCGGGGATCCCTCATATCCCAGAGCTAAGAGCCTATGAACAGGTATCTAAACTAAGCATGTAGCGTGCTCAGCATCTCACCTCCATTTTTCGGTAGGTGGGTATCGGCCCGGCTCTCACATCCGAGGGCTTGTAGCTTAGAGGAGTTCAGCCATATCCCTCAGCTGAGAGCCTTAAAGTATGTGTCCTGTCCAGGAATTTCTGCCTTCGTAAGACTGATTTGAACTTTTGACTGCTATCCTCAGTCTACCTGCAGAGAAGCAGGTTGTGTCTCTCTTAGTCTGGCCCCTAACCCAAGTCCTGTCCGACACATAGTTGTGCTTCCGTCGGCTTAGCTCTTGGGGTCATTGTGAAACGCAAGGCCATCGTGATAAGGTGGAGATACATAAAGGGGGGGGGGGGGGGGGGGGGGAGGAATTCTGAACATTTTGTTTTTCTTCTTTGCGTTCATCCGGAGTGTTTTTTGTTTTTTTCAGATGTGATTGCGGTGTGTCTAATTAGGCACCCTTAGGTCGAAACCTTAAGGCCAACACATCCGACTTTTAGCGTGCATTTTTGACCTGGTTAGCATTCCTGGGAGACTCTCACTTTTGTGGTACCGTCCACATCCCAGCTGGTCAAGTTGGAACAGTCGAAGACTTCACGGCCATCCCTCAAAGGAAGGCAGGGACAGTCCATGGCATTTTCCGCCATCCAGGGTGGCTTCCATAATTGCAGGGCCGACACATAGCGCCCTGGTGGTGGGCTCACCGAGGGAATCGTCACGTCCAGCTCATGGCTGCTTTATTTCCTCACTTCAATATATTGGGCATTTTCGTTCGCCCCGAGCCGTTCCCGCACAAACCAGACAGGTCTGCAGACGGTATCCACTCAGCGAGTTTTCGATTCGGACATGTGCTTGTCGTTGTGCCCGTCAGAGCTGTTCCAGGCACGACGGACATTCGGAAAACTACCTAGTCAGAGCTGTTCCGAACAAGAGCGGCATTCGGAAACTAGGTAGTCAGAGCTGTTCCTAGCACGAGAGACATTCGGACGAGACATTTCACTCGGACGTAAATGCGTAGTGCCAATGTTTATTTTGCCACCCATAGGACGGCACTTCCGACTTCGGCGGGCATTTTTAATGAGGTTAGCCTTCCTTGGGTTTCGAGGCATGTTAGACTTATTGTTGTGATGTCGCCCACGTCTCAGCTGGTCAAGATACAACGGCCAGAGACATCACGGTCAACCCTCAAGGGAAAGCAGGGGCAGACCATGGACGTTTCCTGCTATCCAAGGAGGCTTCCATTATTGCAGAGCCGGCACATACTGCTCTGAGACTGGGCTCACCCGAGGAATTGCCACGTCCTGCTCATGGCTGCTTTGATTCCTCACGTCCATGTATTGGGCATTTCGCTTGCCACTGTTCGCTCAAGCACAAACCAGGAACGGACAGTCTGCGGACGACATCCAAAAGGTTAGCTTTCGCTTCGGACTTCGGACCACGCAATGGATTCGCTAGCCAAGCGTTCCATTTCGTGTTATTAAGACGTTTTTTCCACCTTTGACTACACTCTATGTGAGCATAGATACATACATTTTTCGTAACCATTTCGTGCGACTGGGGCGCTTTTCTTCCTTTAGTACTCGCTCACGAGGTAGGCTACATGTGCTGCCGGCTCAGCACCTTACCTCCGTGCATCAGTGAGCGAAGAACGGCCAGGCCCTGTCATCCGGGGATCCCTCATATCCCCCAGCTGGGAACCTTCGAAACAATTATCTGAACTAAGCATGTAGCGTGCTAAGCATCTCACCTCCATTATTTGGTAGGTTTGTATCGGCCCGGCTCTCAGGTCCGAGGATTAATGGCTTAGAGGCGTTCAGCCTTATCCCTCACACGAGAGCCTTAGTGCTTGTGTCCGGACCAAGAATTCCTGCCTTCGTGCGCCTGATTTAAACTTTTGATTGCTATCCTCAGTCTACCTGCAGAGCAGCAGGTTGTGTCTCGCTTAGCCTGGCCCCTATCTCATAAGCTGTCCGGTATGTGGTTTACCATCCATCGACATAGCACACGGGGTCAATGGGGCACGCAAGCCCCTCACCGCGACAAGGTGGAGACACATCGGGGGGGGGGGGGGGGGGGGGTTCTGAACATTATTCTTTGTACTCAACATTTTCAACATTATTATTATTACACAATATTCTCAACATTACATTTGATGCTCAATATTCTCAACATTATTATCTGTACTCACCATTCTCAACATTATTAATATTACACAATATTCTCAATATTATTTTTGGTGCTCAACACTCTCAACATTATTCTCTGTACTCAACATTATTAATATTACACAATATACTTAACATTAATTTTGGTGCTCAACATTCTCCACATTATTATTATTACACAATATTCTTAACATTATTTTTGATGCTCAACATTCTCAACATTATTCTCTGTACTCACAATTCTTAACATTATTTTTGATGCTCAACATTCTCAACATTATTCTATGTACTCAACATTATTAATATTACACAATATACTCAACATTATTTTTGATGCTCAGCATTCTCAACATTATTATTATTATTACACAACATTCTTACCATTATTTTTGATGCTCAGCATTCTCAACATTATTCTCTGTACTCACCATTCTCAACATTATTAATATTACACAATATACTCAAAATTATTTTTGGACTCAACATTCTCCACATTATTATTATTACACAATATTCTCAAATTATTTTAGGACAACATTAGATTAGGAGAGCAAAGCCTGCAGGAACAGTTTCTGTATATTTCAGGCTACAAAAATACAGACAACATGGGGCACAGTTTATGTCTACAACTGGCTACAAGAGAACGGACTACGGACGACTACAACGAGCGTCTACGGCCATCACTTGTATTGACTCCTGGCCTCCCAGATGTCCACCAGGCTCTTGTAGGCCACGAAGTTGCCGATGATGACCAGGCCAGCGACGTCCAGCATGTCCAGCTGATAGGCTATCTTCTCTGTGGAGGAACACGCTCAACATCAGCATATAGCGGGGTGTGTGGGTGGATGGGTGAGATTGTGTCGGTGGGGGAATTTGTGTAAGTGGGGGATGTGTGGGTGGGTGGGGGAGATTGTGTGAGTGGGGGAATGTGTGTAAGTGGGGGATGTGTGGGTGGGTGGGGGAGATTGTGTAAGTGGGGGAATGTGTGTAAGTGGGGGATATGTGGGTTTGTGGGGGAGATTGTGTGGGTGGGGGAATGTGTGTAAATGGGGGATGTGTGGGTGGGTGGGGGAGATTGTGTAAGTGCGGGATGTGTTGGTGGGTGGGTGGGGGAGATTGTGTGGGTGGGGGAATGTGTGTAAGTGGGAGACGTGTGGGTGGGTGGAAGAGATTGTGTGGGTGGGGGAATGTGTGTAAGTGCGGGATGTGTGGGGGGGTGGGGATATTGTGGGGGTGGGGAAATGTGTGTAAGTGGGGGATGTGTGTGAGTGGGGGAGATTGTGTGGGTGGGTACGACAAATGTGTGTGGGTAGATGATGGGATGTGCGGTTTGGCGGAGATGTGTGTGTGGGGGATGTGTGGTTGGGGGATATGTGCTTGGCTGGGTGGTTGTGGATGTGTGGCTGGGTGGTGAAGGATATGTGGGTGGGTGAGTGTGTGTGGGTTATGGGATGGGTGGGGAGATGTGTGTAGTTTGGAGAAATGTGTGTAGGTGGGGGATGTGTGTGGATAAAGGATGTGTGGGTGGGGAGTGGGTGGGTTGGTGCACGTATGTGTACCTGGGTTGTGTGTGTGAGTGGGTGGGGATGTGTGTGTGGGTGGATGGGTGTGAGTGGGTGGGGGATAGGTGCATGGGTGAGGGATGTATGTGTGCCAGGGTGTGTGTGTAGGGGTGGGTGGGGAAATGTGTGTATGGGGGATTGTGGTGAGTGAGGGATGTGTGTTTGGGTGGGGGATATGTCTAATAGCAAGATAATATGCATTGTTTGTGTTTACAAAATTCATTTGACAAAGTTTTTTTTTTTCTATGTGAATGTATCATGCACTATTGATGAACGAAAGATGAATGATCGAAAGGGCCGAATGTAAGACGGGCCTGCGTACCCAATTTGTTACCTTTTGAAAATAAAGTTTGTACGTTCGTTTGTTTGTTCGTTCGTTGTGTGACCACTGGTAGATTGCGTCTACTAGTTAGTTATTTAGTTAGTCGACAGATCATCCTCATTGCACATCGAACCATTCAGTCCATAAGTGCTCGGATCCCATCCTCAGCAAATCCCGCAGCGTGTAGCGGCTAACGACACCAGTTCTGTGTTGGTTTATGTATCTTCTTTGGGTCCTGCGTAGTGTTCTTGTTTGGCCACCCCTCTTTTAATTTGCTGTTCTCGCAGTCTGGCCATGGTTGTAGATTCACAGTCATCACTTGGTTCACGCAAGTCTTACTTCTCGTAGAGCATTCATAATGTCAGCCTGGTCCATGGCGCGTCCGCCTTCCACAGTAGCCTCACCTGCTTGTCAGCCCGCTCATTTCCTTGTACTCCCGCATGCCCTGGCACGAAGATGAAACTAATCTTTGCCAGCCGAGACCGCTCCAGAGGCAGCAACCATTCTCTTCGGATCGATCCTTCCTCTATCCTCTTGATCATGTTCATTGAGTCGCTAAGGAAACATGCCCTAGTGAATGTCTGTGTCTCGAGCCATGTTATTGCTTTACTTACTGCCATGACTTCCATGGTCAGGCTACTTGTGGTTTCAGTGAAAGCACCAGAGTCCTCCTTCACAATTCTCCCTCCGACTCGAGCCGTAAAGGCCCATGAGCTTCTCACATGTCGGACGACCGACCCATCTGTGTAGGTGACAGCATCACCGTCTAGCGAATTCTCGAAAATCAACGCTTGTACTTCAGCCTCCACAGCAGCCGGATTTTCTTGTCTGCATTTTCTATCTAGTTGGATGCAAACTGAAAAGGATGTGCAGAAATCTGTTGGCACTTACACCCACTCCTTGCCAGGTTCTAAGTCCTCAAGTGAACACACCTGGTGAAGAATGTCTTCGGCTTGATCCATCCACGACCGTCCTATTTTTAACCTGCTGCCCTTCACCTTCATAATTTCACTATGCAGTGGATGTTGTGTGTTTGCGTTAATTCTGAGGTAGGCGCGTGCCCTGCAAACTTGTATTCTCTCTTCAATGGTTGGAAAATCAAGAAGGTAGCGCATCGCGCTGCATGCTGTATCTCTTGTACATCCAAGAATAATGCGCATAGCTTCATTCTGTATCCTTTCCATCCTTTCTATCTGCTTACGGCTGAGAGTCAGGATTGCCATTGCATATTCAAAAACAGACATGACCAGCCCCTCGTACAGAAGACATAGATGGCGCTGCTCACAGTTTGCTGACGCCATCACCCGCATCGCAGCCAAACCCCGCTTGGCCTTTGTTATCACCTGGTCTATGTGCTCATTATAAGCAAGGCTTCGATCAAACCGTATCCCCAGGTAATTCATTGCCTGCGCTCTTTCCGTCTCTGAACACAGCTTTACAGTTGGTGTTGGAGTGTTGACAATATGATTATTCAACGAGAACCAAGTCACTGTTGCCTTTGTTGGGTTGACCATTGCCCCAGCTTCAACACACCAAGTACTTATGCGATTGAGTTCGGTTTGTAGTTCCACAGCAACCTCCTCTCTATCCTTACCCTGACGATACACTAAAACATCATCGGCATATGACAATGTCCTGCCAGGTCCAGTGATCTGCTCACTGGTGATTCTCACTGTGTAGGCGTTGAACAGTACCGGAGATAATGGTGATCCCTGTGGTAGGCCAGGATATATTGTTGTTGATTCCGAAGTCCAACTGCCACATCTAAAAACTACTTTCCGTTGGAAGAGGGCTGCAGCGATCCAACTAAGGAGGAATGGAATTACTTTTAGTTCAAGAAGCTGAAGCATTAAAAAAAAAATCCAATGGTACTCTGTTGTATGCGTCCTCAAGATCAATCGCTGCAGCAAAGGTTTCAATGCCTGAGTGGAAACCTTCATAGACATCATGGGCAAAAACTGCTGCATTGGTCCAGGTTTCTCTTTTTGGACGGTACCCACCCAGGGTAGGTGGGAAAACACCTTGCCTCTCTAGCTGGCTTGATATGTTCCTGGCAATTACCTTCTCCAGCAGCTTGCCTATTGTATTCTGCATGGTTATAATTCATATCCCTGAATTTTTGTGTGGTCTTTGTCAGGCTTCGGCAAGGGAATCAGATAGCTGTGTAACCATTCCTCCTTGATGCTAGCACGCCCTATACTGTTGTTGTACATGTCTGCTAGTTTCTCTAGCTCGTTGTCGGTACACCTATTGATGTCGTCGTATCTTATGCCATCAGGACCTGGAGCGCTGTTTTTTGATCGTCGAAGCACAGCCTTGATTTCTTTCACTGTCACTGTGTCTTCATCCGAAGTGTTCTGGCCCTTGCACCTGTCTGAGGTGACCTCCTTGGTCAGATTCGGCCTCCCATGTCTGTCTGGTTGCTCTGCTCAAGGTAGCGTTCAAAGAGGGCTTTGCCCTTGTCTTCGTCAGTCCTCTGCCAGATGAGGTCAGCACCTTGGAAGTCAGAAATGCTCTTATTCTTGACTACACCACTCATGCTTTTATGTAGTCGCCAGAACAATTTCAGTGACTTGTCTGTGCTTACTCTTTGACACACTTCTGCCCATATTTCGCTTTTAACCACCTTGACCAGTTTTTTGAAATAGCTTACTTTTGTGTGCATCTCTTTTTCTAAGTGCATGCAGGGACTAGGATGACCAGCTCTGTTCTTGTTGGCATTTTGCCATCTCCTTACAGCAGTACGGTTATCGACCCAGCCTTCTCCACCTCGAAATTCCACCAAGGTGGCTGCTGCCAGCTTTTTTTCCTGCCATGAAGCTTTCTGCGCTTGTCACGTCTTATTTTACTCACCACATCTTGCCCTGTACTGTCAAACTGGAAAGTCTTTTCCTGTAGCTTGTGTTGCCTGGTTCTGCCTTTCTCCACCAGTATGCTGCAAGGGTGGTGGTCGCTGCGTCTACTAATTATCTGTACCTATTGATTGTCCGTATCAACTGATAGTCTTTATCTTCTGGCATATTGCGTCTACTCATTGTCTGTGCCTACTCATTGTCTGTGCCTACGGATAGACTGTTACTAAGGATAGTCTGTGTCTACTGAAAGACTTTATTGATTGGCAGCTTTTATCTATTCTCGGTCTGTCAACTGTCGAGCTTTACCAACAGAAAAACGCTCTGACAACTGACAGCATATCTCCACTGACAATCTGTTTCAATTGAAAGTATATTTCTGCTTGTCGTCCACATTTACACTCTGTTATGTCTACTGACTATTGATATCTGTTCGTAGTCCACTTTACGATTTCAAACTGTCATGGGATGTTTAAAGATCTCAATTTACACATGGAGCTTCGTGTCTGTCGCCCTTATACGAGAACGCTAGGTGTCTAATCTCACTACCCAGTAGATCAGGGGGACGTGTAGTAATATTAAATGCACACGATTCTTGGACACAACTGGTCACCCTGTTGTGGGGACGAGCCTTGTATCTTATGACATAGTGATCTATGTCCCGGTTCCTTTCTGATGTTCTCATGGTTCTCTTCTGAATACAACATTAACATTAAACCCCCATAGTTCTCCAAACAATACAGCATCAACATTAACAGTCCAATAGTTCTCCTAACAATACATCAACATTAAACCCCCATAGTTCTCCTAAAAATACAGCATCAACATTAAACACCCATAGTTCTCCAAACAATACAGCATCAACATTAACAGTCCAATAGTTCTCCTAACAATACAACATCAACATTAAACCCCCATAGTTCTCCTAACAATACAGCATCAACATTAAACCCCCATAGTTCTCCTAACAATACAGCATCAACATTAACAGTCCAATAGTTCTCCTAACAATTTTTTTGTTGCGTATCCCTTACGGGACGTTGCAATCAACACCAGCATTTTCAGCTGCTGTTGATGTACTAGGTAAGTGTTACGTTCAGTAGTTTGCCATTGCTTTCTGAACGACCGGCCTCTATACCTTTTTCGAAAAAACCGGCACCGCCGTGTTTCAAACCCGGGTATACAGGCTCACAAACTGCGTTCGTAAGCCCTTAGCCACCAATATAGCATAAACATTAACAACCCTATAGTTCTCCTAACAATACAGCATCAACATTAACAGTCCAATTGTTCTCCTAACAATACAGCATCAACATTAAACCCCCATAGTTCTCCTAAAAATAGAGCATCAACATTAAACCCCCATAGTTCTCCTAACAATACAACATCAACATTAACAGTCCAATAGTTCTCCTAACAATACAGCATAAAAATTAACAGCGCAATAGTTCTCCTAACAATACAGCATCAACATTAACAGTCCAATAGTTCTCCTAACAATACAGCATAAACATTAACAGCGCAATAGTTCTCCTAACAATATAGCATAAACATTAACAACCCTATAGTTCTCCTAACAATACAGCATCAACATTAACAGTCCAATAGTTCTCCTAACAATACAGCATCAACATTAAACCCCCATAGTTCTCCTAACAATACAGCATCAACATTAAATCCCCATAGTTCTCCTAACAATACAACATCAACATTAACAGCCCAATAGTTCTCCTAACAATACAGCATCAACATTAAACCCCCATAGTTCTCCTAACAATACGACATCAACATTAACAGCCCCATAGTTCTCCTAACAATACAGCATCAACATTAACAGCCCAATAGTTCTCCTAACAATACAACATCAACATTAACAGCCCAATAGTTCTCCTAACAATACAGCATCAACATTAACAGCCCAATAGTTCTCCTAACAATACAGCATCAACATTAACAGCCCAGTGTCACGGAGAATATCAATCACCACCACTCAGTCAGCGTGTCTCAGAGAACAACATCCACCACCACTCAGTCAGCGTGTCTCAGAGAACATCAATCAACATCACGGAGTCAACCTGTCTCAGAGAACATCAATCAGTATCACGCAGTCAATCTGTCTCAAAGAACATCAACAGGAAACAACCTGCCCCTACCCAAGCCGACCTCGTTGGCGCCCACGACAGAGCTGTCCCGGCAGACGTTGTCCCTGTTGGTCCAGTTCTTGACCATGTCCCAGCAAAGGACGCTGTACTCCCCACTGGCCACGCCCAGGAAGCCGTTGATGAAGCTCAGCACAACCACATTCCTGGAAAAAGCATATCCACGTCAGTTGTAGTCAACCCCATCATAACCACGTCAGTGGAAGTCTACCATTACATTCCTACGTCAGTTGTAGTCTATCTCAACATAGCCACGTCAGTTGTAATCTATCACAACATTCCCACGTCAGTTGTAGTCTACCACAACATATCCACGTCAGTTGTAATCTCCCACAACATAGTCATGTCAGTTGTAGTCTATCACAATATTCCCACGTCAGTTGTAATCTCCCACAAAATAGTCACACGTCAGTTGTAGTCTACCACAATATTCCCACGTCAGTTGTAATCTCCCACAACATAGTCACGTCAGTTGTAGTCTACCACAACATAGCCACGTCAGTTGTAGTCTATCACACCATAGTCACGTCAGTTGTAGTCTACCACAACATAGCCACGTCAGTTGTAGTCTATCACAACATATCCACGTCAGTTGTAATCTCCCACAACATAGTCACGTCAGATGTAGTCTACCACAATATTCCCACGTCAGTTGTAATCTCCCACAACATAGTCACGTCAGTTGTAGTCTACCACAATATTCCCACGTCAGTTGTAATCTCCCACAACATAGTCACGTCAGTTGTAGTCTACCACAATATTCCCACGTCAGTTGTAATCTCCCACAACATAGTCACGTCAGTTGTAGTCTACCACAATATTCCCACGTCAGTTGTAATCTCCCACAACATAGCCACGTCAGTTGTAGTAAATCATAACATAGCCACGTCAGTTGTAGTCTATCACAACATATCCACGTCAGTTGTAATCTCCCACAACATAGCCACGTCAGTTGTAGTCTACCACAATATTCTCAAGTCAGTTGTAGTCTACCACAACATATCCACGTCAGTTGAAATCTCCCACAACACAGTCACGTCAGTTGTAGTCTACCACAATATTCCCACGTCAGTTGAAATCTAACACAACGTAGTCACGTCAGTTGTAGTCTACCACAATATTAACACGTCAGTTGTAATCTCCCACAACATAGTCACGTCAGTTGTAGTCTACCACAATATTCCCACGTCAGTTGTAATCTCCCACAACATAGTCACGTCAGTTGTAGTCTACCACAATATTCCCACGTCAGTTGTAGTCTACCACAACATAGCCACGTCAGTTGTAGTCTATCACAACATTCCCACGTCACTTTAGTCTACCACAACATAGTCACGTCAGTTGTAGTCTACCACAACATAGCCACGTCAGTTATAGACTACCACAACATTGCCACATCAGTTGTAGTCTATCACAACATTCCCACGTCACTTTAGTCTACTTCAACATAGTCACGTCAGTTATAGTCTACCACAACATAGCCACGTCAGTTGTAGTCTACCGCAACATAGCCACGTCAGTTGTAGTCTACCACAACATTCCCACGTCACTTTAGTCTACCACAACATAGCCACGTCAGTTATAGTCTACCACAACATATCCACGTCAGTTGTAGTCTACCACAACATAGCCACGTCACTTTAGTCTACCACAACATAGCCACGTCAGTTATAGTCTATCACAACATAGCCACGTCAGTTGTAGTCTACCACAACATAGTCACGTCAGTTGTAGTCTATCACAACATTCCCACGTCAGTTGTAGTCTATCACAACATAGCCACGTCAGTTGTAGTCTATCACAACATAGCCACGTCTGTTGTAGTCTACCACAACATTCCCACGTCACTTTAGTCTACCACAACATAGCTACGTCACTTTAGTCTACCACAACATAGACACGTCAGTTGTAGTCTATCACAATATAGCCACGTCAGTTGTAGTCTATCACAACATAGCCCCGTCAGTTGTAGTTTATCACAACATAGCCACGTCAGTTGTAGTCTACCACAACATTTCCACGTCACTTTAGTCTACCACAACATAGCCACGTCACTTTAGTCTACCAAAACATAGCCACGTCACTTTAGTCTACCACAACATAGCCACGTCAGTTGCAGTCTATCACAACATAGCCACGTCAGTTGTAGTCTATCACAACATAGCAACGTCAGTTGTAATCTCCCACAACATAGCCACGTCAGTTGTAGTCTATCACAACATAGCCACGTCAGTTGTAGTCTACCACAACATAGCCACGTCAGTTGTAGTCTATCACAACATAGCCACGTCAGTTGTAGTCTCCCACAACATAGCCACGTTACTTTAGTCTACCACAACATAGCCACGTCAGTTGTAGTCTACCACAACATAGTCACGTCAGTTGTAGTCTACCACAACATAGCCACGTCAGTTATAGACTACCACAACATTGCCACGTCAGTTGTAGTCTATCACAACATTCCCACGTCACTTTAGTCTACCTCAACATAGTCATGTCAGTTATAGTCTACCACAACATATCCAAGTCAGTTGTAGTCTACCACAACATAGCCACGTCAGTTGTAGTCTACCACAACATATCCACGTCAGTTGTAGTCTACCACAACATTCCCACGTCAATTTAGTCTACCACAACATAGTCACGTCAGTTGTAGTCTCCCACAACATAGCCACGTCAGTTATAGTCTACCACAACATAGTCACGTTAGTTGTAGTCTACCACAACATAGCCACGTCACTTTGGTCTACCACAACATAGCCACGTCACTTTAGTCTACCACAACATAGCCACGTCACTTTAGTCTATCACAACATAGCCACGTCACTTTAGTCTATCACAACATAGCCACGTCATTTTAGTCTACCACGACATAGCCACGTCAGTTGTAGTCTACCACAACATAGCCACGTCAGTTGTAATCTATCACAACATAGCCACGTCAGTTGTAGTCTACCACAACATAGCCAGGTCAGTTGTAGTCTATCACAACATAGCCACGTCAGTTGTAGTCTACCACACCATAGTCACGTCAGTTGTAGTCTATCACAACATAGCCACGTCAGTTGTAGTCTACCACAACATAGCCAGGTCAGTTGTAGTCTATCACAACATAGCCACGTCAGTTGTAGTCTACCACAACATAGTCACGTCAGTTGTAGTCTATCACAACATTCCCACGTCAGTTGTAGTCTATCACAACATTAGCCTCGTTGTAGTATACCAACATAGCCACGTCAGTTGTAGTCTATCACAACATAGCCCGTCAGTTGTAGTTATCAACAACATAGTCCACGTCAGCTGTAGTCTACCACAACATAGCCACGTCACTTTAGTCTACCACAACATAGCCACGTCAGTTATAGTCTACCACAACATATCCACGTCAGTTGTAGTCTACCACAACATAGCCACGTCACTTTAGTCTACCACAACATAGCCACGTCAGTTGTAGTCTACCACAACATAGCCACGCCAGTTGTAGTCTACCACAACATAGCCAGTCACATTAGTCTACCACAACATCCCGTCAGTTTAGTCTACCACAACATAGCCACGTCAGTTTAGTCTACCACAACATAGCCACGTCAGTTTAGTCTACCACAACATAGCCCCAGTGTAGTCCAAACATAGTCACGTAGTTGTAGTCACCACAACATAGCCACGTCAGTTTAGTCTACCACAACATTGCCACGTCATTTAGTCTACCACAACATCCACGTCACTTTAGTCTACCACAACATAGCCACGTCAGTTATAGTCTACCACAACATATCCACGTCAGTTGTAGTCTACCACAACATAGCCACGTCAGTTGTCACACCCAACATATCCACGTCAGTTGTAGTCTATCACAACATAGCCACGTCATTTAGTCTACCACAACATAGCACGTCAGTTGTAGTCTACCACAACATAGCCACGTCAGTTGTAGTCTACCACAACATAGTCACGTCAGTTGTAGTCTACACAACATAGCCACGTCAGTTTAGTCTACCACAACATAGCCACGTCAGTTTAGTCTATCACAACATAGCCACGTCATTGTAGTCTACCACAACATAGCCACGTCATTGTAGTCTATCACAACATAGCCACGTCAGTTTAGTCTACCACAACATAGCCACGTCAGTTGTAGTCTACCACAACATAGCCACGTCAGTTGTAGTCTATCACAACATAGCCACGTCAGTTGTAGTCTATCACAACATAGCCACGTCAGTTGTAGTCTATCACAACATAGCCACGTCAGTTGTAGTCTACCACAACATAGCCACGTCAGTTGTAGTCTATCACAACATAGCCACGTCAGTTGTAGTCTACCACAACATTTCCAGGGCATTTAGTCTACCACAACATAGCCACGTCACTTTAGTCTACCAAAACATAGCCACGTCACTTTAGTCTACCACAACATAGCCACGTCAGTTGTAGTCTATCACAACATAGCCACGTCAGTTGTAGTCTATCACAACATAGCCACGTCAGTTGTAATCTCCCACAACATAGCCACGTCAGTTGTAGTCTATCACAACATAGCCACGTCAGTTGTAGTCTACCACAACATAGCCACGTCAGTTGTAGTCTATCACAACATAGCCACGTCAGTTGTAGTCTCCCACAACATAGCCACGTTACTTTAGTCTACCACAACATAGCCACGTCAGTTGTAGTCTACCACAACATAGTCACGTCAGTTGTAGTCTACCACAACATAGCCACGTCAGTTATAGACTACCACAACATTGCCACGTCAGTTGTAGTCTATCACAACATTCCCACGTCACTTTAGTCTACCTCAAATAGTCATGTCAGTTATAGTCTACCACAACATATCACGTCAGTTGTAGTCTACCACAACATAGCCACGGTCAGTTGTCAAGTCTCCCACAACATAGCCACGTCAGTTGTAGTCTACCACAACATAGCCACGTCAGTTGTAATCTCCCCAAACATTGCCACGTCAGTTGTAGTCTACCACAACATAGCCACGCCAGTTGTAATCTCCACAACATAGCCACGTCAAGTTGTAGTCTATCCACAACATCGCCACGTCAGTTGTAGTCTATCACAACATAGCCACGTCAGTTGTAAGTCTCCCACAACATTAGCCACGTCAGTTGTAGTCTATCACAACATAGCCACGTCAGTTGTAGTCTTATCACAACATAGCCACGTCAGTTGTAGTCTATCCACAACATTAGCCACGTCAGTTGTAAGTCTCCCACAACATAGCCACGTCAGTTGTAGTCTATCCACAAACATAGCCACGTCAGTTGTAGTCTACCACAACATAGCCACGTCAGTTGTAATCTCTCACAACATAGCCACGTCAGTTGTAGTCTATCACAACATAGCCACGTCAGTTGTAATCTCCCACAACATAGCCACGTCAGTTGTAGTCTATCACAACATAGCCACGTCAGTTGTAGTCTATCACAACATAGCCACGTCAGTTGTAATCTCCCACAACATAGCCACGTCAGTTGTAGTCTATCACAACATAGCCACGTCAGTTGTAATCTCCCACAACATAGCCACGTCAGTTGTAGTCTATCACAACATAGCCACGTCAGTTGTAGTCTACCACAACATATCCACGTCAGTTGTAATCTCCCACAACATAGTCACGTCAGTTGTAATCTCCCACAACATAGCAACGTCAGTTGTAGTCTATCACAACATAGCCACGTCAGTTGTAGTCTACCACATCATAGCCACGTCAGTTGTAGTCTACCACAACATAGCCACGTCACTTGTAGTCTACCACAACATAGCCACGACAGTTGTAGTCTCTCACAACATAGCCACGTCAGTTGTAGTCTATCACAACATATCCACGTCAGTTGTAGACTACCACAACATAGCCACGTCAGTTGTAGTCTAACACAACATAGCCACGTCAGTTGTAGTCTACCACAACATAGCCACGTCAGTTGTAGTCTACCACAACATAGCCACGACAGTTGTAGTCTATCACAACATAGCCACGTCAGTTGTAGTCTATCACAACATAGCCACGTCAGTTGTAGTCTATCACAACATAGCCACGTCAGTTGTAAGTCTATCACAACATAGCCACGTCAGTTGTAGTCTACCACAACATAGCCACGTCAGTTGTAGTCTATCACAACATAGCCACGTCAGTTGTAGTCTATCACATCATAGACACGTCAGTTGTAGTCTACCACAACATAGCCACGTCAGTTGTAGTCTATCACAACATTGCCACGTCAGTTGTAGTCTACCACAAAATAGCCACGTCAGTTGTAGTCTACCACAACATAGCCACGTCAGTTGTAATCTACCACAACATAGCCACGTCAGTTGTAGTCTACCACAACATAGCCACGTCAGTTGTAATCTCCCACAACATAGCCACGTCAGTTGTAGTCTATCCATAACATAGCCACGTCAGTTGTAGTCTCCCACACATAGCCACGTCAGTGTAGTCTATCCCAACACTAGCCACGTCACTTGTAATCTCCCACAACATAGCCACGTCAGTTGTAGTCTATCACAACATAGCCACGTCAGTTGTAGTCTACCACAACATCAGGCCACGTCAGTTGTAGTCTACCACAACATAGCCACGACAGTTGTAGTCTATCACAACATAGCCACGTCAGTTGTAGTCTATTCACAACATAGCCACGTCAGTTGTAGTCTATCACAACATAGCCACGTCAGTTGTAATCTATCACAACATAGCCACGTCAGTTGTAGTCTACCACAACATAGCCACGTCAGTTGTAGTCTATCACAACATAGCCACGTCAGTTGTAGTCTATCACATCATAGACACGTCAGTTGTAGTCTACCACAAAATAGCCACGTCAGTTGTAGTCTATCACAACATTGCCACGTCAGTTGTAGTCTACCACATCATAGACACGTCAGTTGTAGTCTACCACAACATAGCCACGTCAGTTGTAATCTACCACAACATAGCCACGTCAGTTGTAGCCTACCACAACATAGCCACGTCAGTTGTAATCTCCCACAACATAGCCACGTCAGTTGTAGTCTACCATAACATAGCCACGTCAGTTGTAATCTCCCACAACATAGCCACGTCAGTTGTAGTCTATCACAACATAGCCACGTCACTTGTAATCTCCCACAACATAGCCACGTCAGTTGTAGTCTATCACAACATAGCCACGTCAGTTGTAATCTCCCACAACATAGCCACGTCAGTTGTAGTCTACCACAACATAGCCACGTCAGTTGTAGTCTATCACAACATAGCCACGTCAGTTGTAGTCTATCACAACATAGCCACGTCAGTTGTAATCTCCCACAACATAGCCACGTCAGTTGTAGTCTATCACAACATAGCCACGTCAGTTGTAGTCTATCACAACATAGCCACGTCAGTTGTAGTCTATCACAACATTCCCACGTCATTTAGTCTACCACAACATATCCACGTCAGTTGTAATCTCCCACAACATAGTCACGTCAGTTGTAATCTCCCACAACATAGCAACGTCAGTTGTAGTCTACCACAACATAGCCACGTCAGTTGTAGTCTACCACAACATTGCCACGTCAGTTGTAATCTACCACAACATAGCCACGTCAGTTGTAATCTATCACAACATCGCCACGTCAGTTGTAGTCTACCACAGTATAGCCACGTCAGTTGTAGTCTACCACAACATAGCCACGTCAGTTGTAATCTATCAGAACATAGCCACATCAGTTGTAGTCTACCACAATATAGCCACGTCAGTTGTAGTCTATCACAACATAGTCACGTCAGTTGTAGTCTATCACAACATAGTCACGTCAGTTGTAGTCTACCACAACATAGCCACGTCAGTTGTAATCTCCCACAACATGGCAACGTCAGTTGTTATCTCCTACAACATAGCCACGCCAGGTTTAGTCTCCCGCAACATCTATACACAGACGTTTAGTGTGGATGTTGGTGCAAAGAAATACCAGCACTCAGTGCCCCGCGGTAACAAGCCATATATTTATACGCCCCATTTTAAGCGTATATTTCTTGTCATAGTTGGCCACGTGAGGTTCTGATCTACTTACAGCTAAACTAGAAACGATACGCACAGTTAATTGCCATACTTATAGTGACAGTAGGCCACGATGGTTCGAACCACCATGCACTGATTGATGGTTGACCGGCCCAGCCTGACCACACCAATCTTCTTGGCACCGGGGATGTCCACACACGCCACGGGGCTTGACCTCAGGCTGTGCATCAGGTTATAGTTGCTCAGGTGGAACTGCAACAGTGCAAGTTACACCCATCCTTAAACAAAGAAATCAACAAGCAGCAACAGGTAGCAATAAACAGAAAGCATGAGCCAGCATATATGCAAGTGGTCAACATCATCAAGTGAAGTGACTGTACACCTTCGTTAAACTTGTGACCCGCCCAGCGCATCCACTTTCCACGGGCAATTCCTTCTGCTTTATTGTCTCATTCCTTAATCACTCACCGTCCATGGTCCAGTGGCAAGGCAACAGATGTTGTTATTACACCTTGCCCAGACTCAATGACCATGAGCTACTAGAAACCCTGACCCATTAAAGTGAACCAGACCCACTAGAGAGATCATGACCTAGTAGGGTAACCATGACCCTCTAGAGAGGCCATGACCCAGTAGAGAGATCATGACCCACTAGAGCAGCCACCCCCCCCCCCCCCCCCCCCCCCCCACCAGAGGGGAATTTTAAGGTTTCCAGGGGGGAAT
Source organism: Cepaea nemoralis (assembly GCA_014155875.1). Classification (NCBI taxonomy): domain Eukaryota; kingdom Metazoa; phylum Mollusca; class Gastropoda; order Stylommatophora; family Helicidae; genus Cepaea; species Cepaea nemoralis. Next base: position 144,482 of record JACEFZ010002836.1, read on the forward strand.
GAAGACCATTTCAAGATCGCGTTAATACAAGAACCGATTACTTGATATTGTTTTTCCCTTCATACTTTACAGTTATGTACGTCTCATCCTAAAATTCATTTTATAAAGTAAGTAGACCCACAAATCATGTTTTATGTGGATGTCTAGACTTCTTTTAGTATATGCTACTAAATTTACCTTCCATTTTTTCGTATACTGTGTAGGGGTGGGGGGATTTTTAGATAGGAAATATGAAAGGGGGGGGGGGGGAATGACGTTATGAAAATACGGTGAAAGGGGGCACGGGCAAAAAAAGGTTGAGAACCACTGCACTAGAGAGACTGACCCAATAGGGAGATCATGACTCACTAGAGAGTCATGACCCACTAGAGTGACTCTGCACCACTAGAGAGATCATGAACGACTAGAGTGACTCTCCCCCACTAGAGAGATCATCACCCACTAGAGTGACTCTGCCCCACTAGAGAGATCATGGCCGAAGAGTGACTCTCCCCCACTAGAGAGATCATCACCCACTAGAGTGACTCTGCCCCACTAGAGAGATCATCACCCACTAGAGTGACTCTGCCCCACTAGAGAGATCATCACCCACTAGAGTGACTCTGCCCCACTAGAGAGATCATCACCGACTAGAGTGACTCTGCCCCACTAGAGAGATCATCACCCACTAGAGTGACTCTGCACCACTAGAGAGATCATGACCGACTAGAGTGACTCTCCCCCACTAGAGAGATCATCACCCACTAGAGTGACTCTGCCCCACTAGAGAGATCATCACCCACTAGAGTGACTCTGCCCCACTAGAGAGATCATGACCGACTAGAGCAGTGGTTCTCAACCGGTGGGGAATTATCCCCAGGGGGGAATTTTAGGGTTTCCAGGTGGGGGAATGAAGACCATTTCAAGATCGCGTTACAACAAGAACTTGATGTACTTAATATTGTTTCCCTCATACTTTACATTATGTACGTCTCATACTTCTAAAATTCATTTTATAAAGTCAGTAGACCCATAAATCATGTTTTATGTGGATGTCTAGACTCTTTTTAGTATGTGCTATTAAATTTACCTTACATTTTTACGTATACTGTATAGGGGTGGGGTGATTTTTAGATAGGAAATATGAAAGGGGGGGAATGACGTTCTGATAAATACGGTGAAAAAAAAAGGGGGGGGGGGCAAAGGGCCAAATTTTATTAGGAGGGGGGCGGGGGGGAATGACGTTCTGAAAAATATGGTGAAGGGGGGCACGGGCCCAAAAAAGGGTTGAGAACACTGCACAGAGTGACCTGACCCACTAGCCACGAGCCACCAGCTGTGTAGCAATGAGATACCTCCTTGATCTTCCCGACAATGGAACACAGGATCAATTTGGAGAGCTCGTGCATTCTTAAAATAAGGGCAGGGGGGGGGGGGGGGAATTAATACCACAGATTGGCAAACTCAAAATTGCTTCATGCACAATATCCTGGTTTTCTATTGAGCGTTTTGTTTGATGAAGCACAATTTTCTGGCATTCTGGTGTCGTGTATTAAGTAACAATTCTTTGATGTTTTACTACACTATAAAATTAATCTATGCGTGTAAAGGTTATGTACAAATATGGAAGAATATAAGTATTACTGGCGCGTTATTTTGAATGCACCCTTTGAGGGTGACTATTTTGGAAAGGGAGGAATTCTTCTTCTTTCGTTTGCTGCAAAGAGGGGAAATGACATTCTGACATTTGGTGAAAGGGTGAATAAGAGCATAAAAGTTTGAGAATCACTGCACTAGAGAGACCCTGACCTACTAGGGTGACCATGGCCCACTAGAGAGAATCTGACCCACTAGAGAGAATCTGACCCACTAGAGAGACACTGACACGCTGGAGAGGCCCTTACTTACCTAGTGTGTCGCTGACCAGAACAGCCACATATAACAGGGCAGGTCATGGGCGTCACGTGACCGGAAGAGCACGACAGAAGGCAAACAATCACACTACCCAATGTCAACAGACACCAGCATGTAAGTGCAGGACGTGGCCATCAACCTGAAGTTGATTCTCTAGACATGTTTACGTCCATGGGTTTACCGTGTCTTTCTGCACAAGAATTCAACGATGAAGTCGTCCAAGTGATCGGCGTGTGGAAGTGGTCCACTACCCCGCCCTCAGCGCACAGGAAGTCAAACAATGTCGAACACCGAGCATCATGAGTCACCCCACAGGCATGTTATTGTGAATTATTAAGTTAAGAGTGCGGAAGCCTGTCACAGCCTCACATAAGGGCGGTACCAACATAAAGTAAGAGATACTGGCGAAGGGCTAGAACTCCAGCTAAAGGGAAAGAATCGAGTCACTCGAAGGCTTGAATAATCCAGAGCCTTCTCGAAGGACCGGTCAGTGTGTCCGCAGTCCCGTGGACACTGATGGAGCCCGCCGATTGCGGGGTCCACGAGAAACTCGGAAAGAGTTACCACCCGTGTCGGATTGCGACACGTGTGGAAAGGCAGACACGGACTGGACATCGAGGAAGCAACAGGGCTTACCTTAAGGGGGACTTGAGAGTTCAGACCCATGTGTATTTAAGGGTCGTATACATATGTTAGATAGCTGATAGAGTTGTTGTGATAATCATGTTTAATGTAAACTCCTGTGATACGCAACTTGCTAAGTGCGGGCTTGTAAAAACCCACTTCGCCAGCGCACTGTAATATAATGTTAATAAATGTTGCTATATTGTATCTGAACGGAGTTTGTTGCCTGTATGAGCCCGAGTTTCAATCCCCTAGAGATCTAGGACTGTGACAGGCTATTTGGGGGCAAGCGCCGGTTTTGGCACAAGCTTTACGTTTCAGACAGCTCTTGGTGTTGCCAAGTAAAAAAATTATATCAACTTTAATACATAACAAAGTCAAAAACTTTGCAGCTATCTATTAATGAACTATTGTAGTCCCTCTACAGAAATATTTCAAATGATGATAATGTTATGAAATTTGACATTGACATGACTGTGACAATTACATTGACAGTTACTAATTTTTTTTGATTCCAACATCAGATTGTTCCGCGAATTATCGGGTGTATGTAACCTATCCTCCAGCAGTGGCGAGAGAACAAGACTACAGTCGAGAGCTCAGGGAAAATAAGATGAGTTTCATTTCATGCTCATTACATCCCTAAGCGATACTTACCCTCATCCTCATCCATTGATGTAACATTTTTCTTTGCATTGATTTTTATGTATATGCTAATCTCATAACCAACAAAACCTTTTCATGTAAATTTGCTCATGTAAACATTAAGGGGGATAACTAATTTTTGTACACCCCAACTATTTTCAAAGGGATTTAATTTCAGTAAAGTGAACAATAACTAAAAGACAAGATGTCAACATTAGAACAATGTATTGAATTAGGTATTAGGTTAGGATATAAAGAGGAGAAACTTTCAGAATGGGCACAAAAGACGCATTCAGAAAATATTGCACGAGAAGAAAGAGCAATAGAACGAGAAGAGAAAAAGATGCAATCAGAAAGAGAAGAGAAAAAGATACAGATGCAAATTGAGGCAGAAGAGAAAAAGATGCAAGCAGAAAGAGAAGAGAAGAAGATGCAAATTGAGGCAGAAGAGAAAAAGATGCAAGCAGAAAGAGAAAAGATGCAGATGCAAATGGAAGCTGAAGAAAAGAAAATGCAACTGCAGGCTCAAGAGAAGCAAATGGAGCTTGAGGCTGCGACCAAACAAGCCCAATTAAATGCAGAGACACAGATAAAACTAAAACAAATGGAAATTGACTCCAACTTAGAAATGTCAGTAAACAAAATTAGAAGTAAGGAAGATGAACAAAAATACAACAAATATAAAGGCCTTGTCAAAGCGTTTTGTTCAGGAGATTCTATAAGCGCATACTTAGAGAACTTCGAGTGTTTGATGACTTACCATAAGGTCGCAAAAGTCGACTGGTCATTTATTCTGATGAGAAATTTAGCACTAGAGCCCTTAAAAGTGATAGAGACAGTTCCACAAGACATGAGGAAAGATTATGATTATTTAAAGCAAAGAATACTCCAACATTTCTCACTAGATACAGCAGGCTATCAACAAAAGTTCTCATAATTAGCCCCACAACCTAACCAAACTTTCATAGACTACGTGTCTACAGTTCAGGATATTTGTACAAAATGGATAACCTCAGCAAAAACAAATAACAACCATGATAAACTGAAAGAGCTAATTATAATTGATAAAATTATTAGCACAATTCCAACACCTTTTTCTAAATTTTTGAAGCAAATGGATTGTAAAACTATCCAAGAAATAGAAACCAAGGGGAGCGCATTTTTTACAGCGAACCGCGATATTTTCCAGTTAAATATGAGCCAAAATGAAACAGCAGCAGTTACAAACACCAAATACTCAAAACCAAATGAAAATAGGTTCAAACAACGCTCTAAGTTCACAAAACCAGTCAAGTGTCAGTATTGTCATCTGACACACGAAGAGTACGCGATGTGTGACAAATCACCGAATTATCCACATCATCTCCAAATGATAGTGGAAAAACAAAAGAACAAAAGAAACGCATATCAGAGAGCGGTCAAATGTTATTTTTGTTCGAGCTATGGCCACTATTCAAGATTTTGTGAAGGACGAAAGATAATGAAGCAGGCCAATGCCGCATTAATAGACACATCCTCAGATGAAGAGGTTGAACAACAGAACGAATGTGACATCCAGAATGAAAGTTTGAGTGAGTTAGGTAATGCAGTGCAAATCATTGACACCATCACTGATAACACATGTAACACCTGTAGAAAATTTCAGCTTGATACAACTTTGTTATGCGGCCACACAATCCCAGTTTCTAACGAAATGGCCAACGCAGCCTTATCATCAACAGGCAAATTAAATTTCTCAACAGGTTTTGTTAATAACAAACAATGTACATTAATACGCGATTCCGGGGCGACTCTTTGTGGAATTAAGAGAACATTAGTTAACGACAAAGACTACACACACAAATACGTAACGTGTCGCACATTCGCAGGCACGATCGAAAGATACCCCCTAGCACTTGCCGAAATTCGCACACCTTTTATATCAGGACAAGTGCTATGCGCAGTACTAGAAAATCCTGTCGCTGAAATCATCCTTGGGAATCTTCCCAACATAAGATCTTGCTCTGAAAGGGAAATCAGAGAATGGGAACAGAAAAACGGTATCCAAAACCCAAACAGCGATTCTAAAGTGAAACACCACGCGTGCTTGTCTCAAACTGCCAAAAGCACAAGGGAGACAACCAATGACGGAATTCAAAATGAATTCACAGAGGTGCAGAATACAGGGGCGGTTGAATCTTTCAATGATACCATCATATTAACACCTCGAATTGAGGATGCCATCGATCCACAAATTACTGAGCCTGTAAATGTGCAACAACACACACAACACACTAATATAGTGACACGACAAACTACACACAAAACCCACACCGACCAACTTCAGGAGTCGCTAGAAATCATATCACCGAACACTACCACCACCGATTTTGTAGAAGAACAAAAAGCAGATCCAACCCTTTCACAATATTTTCGGTTAGTAGGACTAAAGCCAAAATTGACGAAAAACGCTTCTTGGACATTTAGACTAAATAACAATGTTCTAACGAGATTATATACCAGAGATCAAACCACGATACAGCAAGTGGTTCTACCTCAATCACATCGTGAGAAAGTGCTAAATATAGCCCATGACTCACCTTTCGGAGGTCATATGGGTTACGAAAAAACCAGGGCCAGAGTCCTGAGTCAATTTTATTGGCCTAAATTTTGCCAAGACATAAAAACCTATTGTAGATCATGTGATACCTGTCAGAAACTAATAAAAAAGGGAAAAAACCCTACGCAGAAATTCAATCAACCACAACTGCCTCGAGGCCATTTCAAATCGTGGCAGTTGATTTAGTAGGTCCTTTGAACCACATCTCAAACAAAGGAAATAGATATATTTTTACACTTGTTGATTTGTGTTCAAGATGGGCAGAAATGATCCATTAAAATCTATCTCCTCTAAGGATGTGACGGACGTATTTTTGCAGATATTCTCCCGTTTTGGCTTTCCGGAGAAGATAATATCAGATAGAGGAACGCAATTCATATCTAATGCCACCCAATCGGTAACTAAGTTACTAGGCATAAAACAATGTTTCACCAGTCCCTATCGACCGGCCGCGAATGGAATTTGCGAAAAACTAAATGGGGACCTGAAACATATGTTATCCAAAGTGACAGCTGAAAATCCAGCCGATTGGGATATACTTCTCCCAACGGTGCTGTTCGCATACAGAGAAGTCCCACAATCAAGCACGGGGTTCTCTCCGTTCGAATTGATATATGGAGCGAACCCAAGAGGACCTCTCACTATTTACAAAGATATAATATCACAACCCGTAAATACCCAATTACCAGTTTCCACCTATGATTTGGTCACTGACACCAGAGACAAAATCATTAGATCCTGTATACTGGCCAGAACATCATTACAGGAGAAAGGTTTTAGGTACAGGCAGTACGCCAACAAAGGTGCAAAAACGATTGTATTACAACCAAATCAAGATATTTTACTATTACTACCTGACAAGAGAGATTTACTATCAACCTCTTGGCAGGGACCATTTAAAGTTGTGAGAAGGATTTCGGAAGTTGATTACGAAATTTCTTTGAATGGAAAGTTGAAAATATTCCATGTAAATATGTTAAAACCATACTATTCTAGAAATGATAGTGACACGAATAAACAGACGCAGATAACAGATGACAATATCCAGACTGACAAGAAGGACGACAGAAACGAAACGACAATTACCCAACTGAGTGACACCTCGACAAACGAAGCATCGTTAACGACTCATTCTTGTGACAACGAAGACGACGAAAACATATTCACAGTACCGACAATATGGGATAACGACAACGACGACCAAGTTAACGACACATTGACAACTATTAGTCTCGACGACGACGACAATGACATTGAAGACAATTTACAAACAGTAGCATCAGTAATAAATCAGACGGACGTAGACAATACAGGAAATTCCAGTACCAATTATGAACGACGACAGTACTATGAAGAACATACAAATCTCTGACACTCTGACACAACAGCAGCGACAAGACATTTTGTCTCTTCTTAACGACTATAAAACTATCTTCTCAAACAAACCTGGACGGACTGACAAAATAACACATTCAATTGTGTTGACAGATCTAACACCGATCAAATGTAGACCATATTCGATTCCTTTACATTATAGAGCAAATTTAGACAAAGAAATTTTGGACTTAGAGAAAAATAGAATAATACAGAAATCTGTGTCCCAGTATTCTTCGCCAATTGTCCTGGTGAAAAAGAAGGACCAAACCATTCGTTTGTGCATAGATTATAGAAAATTAAATACTATAAACACGACAGATGCTGAGCCAATGTACAGCTGTGAAGACCTCATTTTGAATATGTCTCAATCATCCTTATTTTCTAAGCTGGATTTAGCTAAAGGTTACTGGCAAGTACCACTACACCCTTCTTCAAGACATATAACAGCATTCGCTACACCCCTTGGGTTGTACGAATGGAGATATCTTCCATTTGGTCTTAAGAACGCTCCCGCCACATTTGTCAGGTTAACTAGACTGTTATTGCACGGCATCAAGGACGTGCAATCTTATATTGATGATATATGTATTCATTCTTCTAACATGACTTCTCACTTACTTACACTCCAACAAGTCTTTAACCAAATCTTTCTTTTTGGACTTACTATCAAACCTTCCAAGGTTGAAATAGGCTATAAACAGATAGACTTCCTAGGTCATAGGATTTCCGAAGGCAAACTATTGACAGATGATAAAATCGTATCAAAAATTCTCAACCTAGAAGTTCCAACTACAAAGAAACAGGTTAGAAGCTTATTAGGTCTCATAAACTATTATGCCAAGTTTATACCAAACTGGGCAGAACTCACATCAGTTTTTTCTAATCTGTTGACAAAAGATCATCCAGAAAAATTGTGTAAAAGTATCCGCTTAGAGGATGCAATGTGCAGATTGAAATCAATTTTTTCTAACCCACCCGTATTAAGATTACCAAACATAGGTATACCCTTTATTTTGACCACAGATTCGAGTGCTATCGCAATTGGAGGATGCCTGATGCAAGAATATCAAGGGGTGAGACATCCGATACTCTACGTCAGCCGCAAGCTGAAAAAGGCAGAGATCCATTATTCCACAGTGGAGTTGGAGGCATTAAGTCTACTTTTTTGTATGCGTCGATTATCTAAGTTCCTCTTAGGTTCGCATTTTTTGTTTTAACCGATAATTCGCCATTCTTGGTACTTAAGCAAGGTGTTCCTAAAAACCATCGTTTAGAAAGATGGTGTCTTCTTCTTCAAGATTTCGACTTCGAAATCCACCATATCAGAGGCACTGATAACATTATTGCTGATATTTTGTCACGGCAAACTAATGCACCAGCAGACGAACACTAGGCACATTAATTATTCGCCATACAATAAGCTGTGATATTTTAGTCTGTTGCATAGAACGGTGTACCTCTACACCTACTAGAGAACTGTCATGCAGAAGTATCAACGCCCAAATGAATAGGTTACGTATAACACCCACGAACATGAAACTTTGAGAACCCTATATTACCAATTGCCAAAGCTTTAGAAACAATCCGAGCGATATATAATATCTGTGAAATGATTTCAACCAGTGAACTGACAGTCATCGTGAAAAGATTAAGAACACTGCATACTCGCTATTGCTAAAGAAACTTCGCAAACAGCCGGAATAGAACTACGTCGATTACAACATGCAAGAGACAGCTATATTAACTGTTAACATTCATGGCACGACACACGGACAACAGGAGGACAACGCACACATCGTCGTTGGATTTAGTTAGTTAGTTAATTAATTTACTATTATTTAATATGTATTACACTTGTATTGAATTATGTATATAAAATATGTCAACCTGTAACTTGTATATTTTCTACCATAATATTACAGGTATTTCCACTCATAGGCTGAAATATTCTTCCTATGCAATTTTCTCTATTTAAGTTATAAACCATTTTTTGAGTACTCGTACAAAAAGTACTTATTACCTTAAAGGGAACATATCGCCTAATCAGTTTTTTCTAAGGGCAGTAAGACTTACCTCAACTTTATTTGGATATTTTAACAAAATACTATTTTGTATGAAAGATGTATGAATGACAGGGTGAATGAATTAAATGAGAGAGCGATATACTGAGCGGACAAATTGTACGCAAAACGTATTTATTTTAATTTGTCTGCGTCTTTCATGTAAAAATGTATTACCTGTCTAAATTGTTGATACATGTTTAGTATTTAATACACTACATCTAAGCGCCACTGTTTGGAATGCCCGATCATGCATTACACACATTGGGGTAATTCATGACAAAGGATATCCCAACTCGTGACGCTTGGAGAAAAACCACACAGTGAGCACACACTTTATACAAAACTCAAAACTGAACACTAACAATTAAAATACAGTCACTTTATTAGAAACAGCAACATATCAGTCAATACACTAACAAGCCAACAGGAACACATGTAGTCAGATGGGATAAAACAACAGCATAACTACATATTCAGCATTATACAACATACGGAAGTAAAAGTGTATCGAAATGCACACACAGGACAAGATTTGCAGGTGTACTTAAATAGCCAAGACTTTCGTCTTGTTAAAACTCTCTTACACAGAGTTTAATTATCTTGGTATCATAGGGATACTTGAGAAGGGCGCGGTTGTAAAAACAACTGGGAAACGTCACGTAACTTCGGTCAGATAAGCATGTTTAAGGACATAGAAGAGTAGAGACCTCTTCAGCAATCATCTTGAAGTGGTGTATGGGAGAATACATGAGTGTTGATGCAGATGTGTAGGTTGCCAAGTTACTATCCACCAAACTACAAACACCGACTTTATGTGATCCTGTGACAGAATTAGTACAAAACTAATTACCGTATAATAACCCATCAAAGCAGGGGGAGAGGGGGACTCCTGTCACAGCTTCACATAAGGGCGGTACCAACATAAAAGTAAGAGATACTGGCGAAGGGCTAGAACTCCAGCTAAAGGGAAAGAATCGAGTCACTCGAAGGCTTGAATAATCCAGAGCCTTCTCGAAGGACCGGTCAGTGTGTCCACAGTCCCGTGGACACTGATGGGGCCCGCCGATTGCGGGGTCCACGAGAAACTCGGAAAGAGTTACCACCCGTGTCGGATTGCGACACGTGTGGAAAGGCAGACACGGACTGGACATCGAGGAAGCAACAGGGCTTACCTTAAGGGGGACTTGAGAGTTCAGACCCATGTGTATTTAAGGGTCGTATACATATGTAGATAGCTGATAGAGTTGTTGTGATAATCATATTTAATGTAAACTCCTGTGATACGCAACTTGCTAAGTGCGGGCTTGTAAAAACCCACTTCGCCAGCGCACTGTAATATAATGTTAATAAATGTTGCTATATTGTATCTGAACGGAGTTTGTTGCCTGTATGAGCCCGAGTTTCACTCCCCTAGAGATCTAGGACTGTGACTGTGAATACAACCAATCAGACTATACATCTTCATCACTGCATGTCTAACAATTCAGCCCATAAGTGATCAGATCCCCTCCCCAGTATCTCCCTCAGCAGGCGGAAAGACAGGCTAGGTCTGTACTCATGGATGGGGTACTGATGCCTGATGGGTCTGACGTAGTCGGGGTCTCTTGGGATCATGTGTGTAGTGTCGGAGAACAGAGAAACCATCATAGCCCGGAGATGAATGGTGTCAGGAGAACAGATAAACCATCATAGCCCGGAGAGAATGGTGTGGGAGAACAGATAAACCATCATGCCTGGAGAGATAATGTGTATGGTGTGGGAGAACAGATAAACCATCATAGCCTGGAGAGAATGGTGTCGGAGAACAGAGAAACCATCATAGTCCGGAGTGAATGGTGTCAGAGAACAGATAAACCATCATAGCCCGGAGAGAATGGTGTGGGAGAACAGATAAACCATCATAGCCCGGAGAGAATGGTGTCAGAGAACAGATAAACCATCATAGCCCGGAGAGAATGGTGTCAGAGAACAGATAAACCATCATGCCTGGAGAGAATGGTGTCAGAGAACAGATAAACCATCATAGCCCGGAGAGAATGGTGTGGGCGAACAGATAAACCATCATAGCCCGGAGAGAATGGTGTCAGGAGAACAGATAAACCATCATAGCCCGGAGAGAATGGTGTCGGGAGAACAGATAAACCATCATAGCCCGGAGAGAATGGTGTCGGAGAACAGATAAACCATCATAGCCTGGAGAGATAATGTGTATGGTGTCGGAGAACAGATAAACCATCATAGCCCGGAGAGAATGGTGTGGGAGAACAGATAAACCATCATAGCCCGGAGAGATAATGTGTATGGTGTGGGAGAACAGATAAACCATCATAGCCCGGAGAGAATGGTGTCGGAGAACAGATAAACCATCATAGCCCGGAGAGATAATGTGTATGGTTGGGAGAACAGATAAACCATCATAGCCCGGAGAGATAATGTGTATGGTGTGGGAGAACAGATAAACCATCATAGCCTGGAGAGAATGGTGTCGGAGAACAGAGAAACCATCATAGTCCGGAGTGAATGGTGTCAGAGAACAGATAAACCATCATAGCCCGGAGAGAATGGTGTGGGAGAACAGATAAACCATCATAGCCCGGAGAGAATGGTGTCAGAGAACAGATAAACCATCATAGCCCGGAGAGAATGGTGTCAGAGAACAGATAAACCATCATGCCTGGAGAGAATGGTGTCAGAGAACAGATAAACCATCATAGCCCGGAGAGAATGGTGTCAGAGAACAGATAAACCATCATAGCCCGGAGAGAATGGTGTGGGAGAACAGATAAACCATCATAGCCCGGAGAGAATGGTGTCGGAGAACAGATAAACCATCATAGCCCGGACAGAATGGTGTCGGAGAACAGATAAACCATCATAGCCTGGAAAGATAATGTGTATGGTGTGGGAGAACAGATAAACCATTATAGCCCGGGGAGAATGGTGTGGGAGAACAGATAAACCATCATAGCCCGGAGAGAATGGTGTGGGAGAGCAGATAAACCATCATAGCCCGGAGAGAATGGTGTCGGAGAACAGATAAACCATCATAGCCCGGAGAGAATGGTGTCCGGAGAACAGATAAACCATCATAGCAAGGAGAGATAATGTGTATGGTGTAGGAGAACAGATACACCATCATAGCCCGGAGAGAATGGTGTGGGAGAACAGATAAACCATCATAGCTCGGAGAGATAATGTGCATGGTGTCGGAGAACAGATAAACCATCATAGCCCGGAGAGAATGGTGTGGGAGAACAGATAAACCATCATAACCCGGAGATGAATGGTGTCGGAGAACAGATAAACCATCATAGCCCGGAGAGAATGGTGTGGGAGAACAGATAAACCATCATAGCCCGGAGAGAATGGTGTCAGAGAACAGATAAACCATCATAGCCCGGAGAGAAATGGTGTGGGAGAACAGATAAACCATCATAGCCTGGAGAGATAATGTGTGTGGGAGAACAGATAAACTATCATAGCCCGGAGAGATAATGTGTATGGTGTGGGAGAACAGATAAACCATCATAGCCCGGAGAGAATGGTGTGGGAGAGCAGATAAACCATCATAGCCCGGAGAGATAATGTGTATGGTGTGGGAGAACAGATAAACCATCATAGCCCGGAGAGAATGGTGTGGGAGAGCAGATAAACCATCATAGCCCGGAGAGAATGGTGTCCGGAGAACAGATAAACCATCATAGCCCGGAGAGATAATGTGTATGGTGTGGGAGAACAGATAAACCATCATAGCCTGGAGAGAATTAGTGTCGGAGAACAGAGAAACCATCATAGCCTGGCAAAGATAATGTGTATGGTTTAGGGAGAACAGATAAACCGGATTATAGGCCCGGGGAGAATGGGGTGTGGGAGAACAGATAAACCATCAAAGCACGGAGAGAATGGTGCTGGGAGAGCAGATAAACCATCATAGCCCCGGGGAGATGGTTCGGGAAAGTAAAAATCTCCCAAAATTTCCGGAGAACAGAAAAAACATAGCCCGGAGAAATGGGGTTGGGGTCCACATACCCAACAAATTTGGGGGGGAAAGTAAAAAATCTCCGGGGAAATAAAGGTATGGTTGGGGGGAAAAACCCTCTCCGGGAAAAATGGGTAGGGAAACCATCAACCATAAATTTCAAAAAGATAAAATCTGCCGGGGAAATTGTGGGGCAATAAAATTAGCCCAAAATTTCAGGAAAGTAAAAAATCATACCCAAAATGGTGTAAGGCAAAAAAATCTCCGGGAAAAATGGTTCGGGAAAAAAAACCCTCATAGCCCCGGGAAAAATGGGGTGGGGGAAAAACCCTTCCCGGGAGAATTGTGTGAGAACAGATAAACCATCATAGCCCGGAGAGAATGGTGTGGGAGAACAGATAAACCATCATAGCCCGGAGAGAATGGTGTCGGAGAACAGATAAACCATCATAGCCCCGGGGAAAAAAGGGGGGGAAAACCATAAACCTAAAGTTGGATGGTGTGGGGGAACAGTAAACCATTAACCCGGGAGAATGGTGTGGGGGAACAGATAAACCATCATAGCCCGGAGAGAATGGGGTGGGGGGAAAAAAAATACCCAAAATGGGTTGGAGAAAGAAAACCCCAAAACCCAAAATTGGGGCCCGGGGAAAAATAAAATATGGGAGAGATAATTTTTGGGGGAGAAAGTAACCCCAAAACCCAAGGGGGGGGCGAAACCCCAAACTCAGGGAAAAGGATGGTGTGGAGAACAGATAAACCATCATAGCCCGGAGAGAATGGTTGGGGAAAAAAAACCCCAAAAACCCAAGTGGGGGAGCGAAAAACCCCAAACCCAAGTAAGGGGGGTGGGGGGAACAGATAAACCATCATAGCCCGGAGAGAATGGTGAGAAAAGATAAACCATCATAGCCCGGAGAGAAAATTTTTGGGGTGGGGGAACAGATAAAACCCTCATAGCCCGGAGAAATGGGGTTTTTCGGGGAACAGATAAACCATCATGCCGGAGAGAAAGGGGTAGGGGGGAAACAAAAACCAATGGGGGAAAATTTTGGGGGGGGGAAAAAAACCATCATAGGGAGAAATGGGTGGGGGAAAAAAAATCAAACCCGGGGAGAATGGGGGAACAAAAAAAACCCCCAAAAAAAGGGGGGGAAAAAAAATAGCCCAAGGGGGGAAAAGAAAAAAAAAGGGGCCCCCCCAAAATTTGGGGGAAAAAAGAAAACCCAAACCCCAAAAATTGGGGGAAAGTAAAAAAACAAGCCCGGGAGAAGGGGGAAAAAAAAACCACATAGCCGGAAGGAAAAGCCCCCAAAAAAAAAAATCATACCCAAAAAGGGGGGGAAAAAAAAAACCAAAAAAAGCCCCAAGATAAAATAGGGAGAGAAAATTTAAAAAAAGAGAATGGGTGGGGGCAGAAAACCCAACCCCGGGGAAATGGTTGGGGGAAAATCCCAAAACCCCGGGGAAAAATAAAAGAAGAAAAAAATGGGGAGAGAAAAATTTAAATTTGGGGGAAAATATGCCGGGGAAAGAAAAAAACCCCCAAAACCCAAAAAAATGGGTGGGGGAAAAAAAAAAACCCCCCGGGGGGTGGGGGGGAAAAATAAAAAAGGGGAAAAAGTGGGGGAAAAGGAAAAAAGGGAAAAGGGTGGAAAAAAAAAAAAAAGCCCCGGGGAAATTTTAGCGAAAAATTGCCCCGGGAAAAACAGAAACAAAAAACCCAAAGGGAGGAAAGGTGTAGGGGAACAGATAAACCCAAGCCCGGAGAGAATGGTGTGAGAACAGATAAACCATATAGCCCCGGGGAGAAGTGGGGCAGATAAACCATCATAGCCCGGGAAAAATTGGGGGAGAACAGATAAACCATCATAGCCGGAGAAATGGTGTGGGGGAACAGATAAACCATCATAGCCCGGAGAGAATGGGGTTTGGAGAACAGATAAACCATCATAGCCCGGAAGTAAAAGGTGTGGAGAACAGATAAACCATCAAGCCGGAAAGATAATGTGTATGGTGTGGGAGAACAGATAAACCATTATAGCCCGGGAGAAGGGGGGGAACAGATAAACCCTCAAGCCCGGGGGGGGTTTGGGGAAAAAAAATTAACCCAAGGGGGGAAAGGGGGGGGAAAAAAAAAAAAGGGGGAAAGGGGGAAAAAGATAAACCATCATAGCCCCCAGAGAATGGTTGGGAAAAAAACCCTCATAGCCCAAAAGAATGGTGTGGGGGAAAAAAACCCAAAGGGAGGAAAGGTGTGGGGGAACAGATAAACCATCATAGCCCGGAGAGAATGGTGTAAAAATAAACCATCATAGCCCGGAGGAAAGGGGGAGAAAAGATAAACTCGCCCGGAGAATGGGTGAGAACAGTAAACCATCTAGCCCGGAGAAATGGTGTGGGGAACAGATAACCATCATAGCCCGGAAGAATTTTGCAGGCGAAAAAAAACCCAAAATGGGGGGGAAAGAAAACCCCAAAACCAAAACGGAGAAAAAGAAAACCCATCCCACAAAGGGGTGGAGAAAAAAAAAAACCTAAAGGGGATGGTGTGGGGGAAAAGATAAACCATATAGCCCGGGGAAATGGTTGGGGGAAACCCCAAAACCCAAAATGGGGGAGAGAGATAAAATATGCCCCGGGAAAAACGGGGAAAAAAACCTTAAAAAAGGAAGGGGGGGAAAAAAAACACTGAAGGAGGAAAGTGTGGGAAAAAAAATAACCAATAAAGGGGAAAAATTTGGGGAAAGATAAAAATTTTGGAGAGATAACATTGCCCCGGGGAAAGAAAAATACCCAAGGGGGGGAAAAGAAAACCCCAAAAACCCAAGGGGGGAGGAAAAATAACCCAAGTTTGGGAGGGGGTTGGGGGAAAAAAAAACTACCCGGGGGAAAGGTGTGGGGGAAAAAAAAATAAACCTCATAGCCCGAAAAAATGGTTGGGGGGAAAAAAAAACATCATGCCCGGAGAAATGTGTTGGGGAACAGATAAACCACATAGCCGGAGAGATAAGTGTATGGTGTGGGGGAAAAAAAAACCACATAGCCGGGAGAAAGGTTGGGGGGAGAAAAAAACCCAAGTGGGGTGGGGTGGGGGAAAAAATAAAAATTGCCCCCAAGATAAATTGGGGAAAAGATAATTTGGGGGAGAGAATTGTGGGAGAAGTAAACCATAACCAGGGAAAGTTATGGTTTTGGGGGGGAAAAAAACCCATACCCGGGAGATTGGGGAGGAAAAAAAACCTAGTTGGTAGGGGGGGGGCGAAACCCAAAACCCAAGGGGTGGGGGGAAAAAAATAACCAAAATTGGGGCCCGGGGAAAAATAAATTAGGGGGAGAA
>JACEFZ010002837.1:0-67500 GCA_014155875.1 Cepaea nemoralis
AAAAAAAAAAAAACAAACAAACACAAATCTACATTTATTCATGTATAAAATTCTACATTTATTCAAATACAGTCATGTCATCTTTTTCTGGAACATCGTCATAACTCTCCAAATCCATAATCATTGGTCCCAGGCTCTCATGCCCAGCAATAAAGTCTTCCTTAAATGTGCAATTCTTGTCCATGTAGCCTGCTCGTAGTGCATTGGTAACTATTTCACACGAGTGACGTATTGAATTCTGAACCACATTCGTTCATTATCAAAAGCACACCAGTAGCATCTGTATTCTAACTGGCCATTTGGCAATATGTCTCTCATTCTAGCTGATGATCTTATAATATTTTAGTGAGTGGCAGCCATATCCCAAAGGATCGCCAGGATCCTATTTGGTTTCCCTATCTTTATCTAGTTCATGTATGGCTCCACGAATACTGCTTGTGTACGGCGGTGGCCACAACACGGGCAACAGTCTTAGCGGACTAGGCTAAACTACATGAGTGAAGTAGGGGTAATATCCTACTAAGGGAATGTCTATCACTAGTACACAAAAGACTGGGACGGTGAAGAAGGCGGATGAATCTAAATAGATCAATGGCTTCAAAAGCGAAACAGCAGAGTGTGTGGCACTCATGAGACATGTTCAAGACATGATAATGACGTGGCTGGCCATCGTGGAAGAAACTGGGACCTCACCATGTAATATCCCAAAGACAGCAATGGTAATTCAACAACAAGAAACAAAAAGGGACCTCACCATGTAATATCCGAAAGACAGCAATGGTAATTCAACAACAAGAAACAAAAAGGGACCTCACCATGTAATATCCCAAAGACAGCAATGACAATTCAACAACAAGAAAAGAGAGTTGGTGAAAGAAATATAGGGAGGAAAGTTAAATATTTTGGCCACGTTAAAAGACATGATACTCTTATAAACACCATACTGGAGGGCAAGGTTGAGGGCAAGCGAGCAAGAGGTAGACAACGATACAAGTGGGAAGATAACTTCAAGAGATGGACGAACATCAACCTGACAGAATGTATAGTCAGGGCGAGAGAAAGACTGTTTGGAGATCCATTGCAGCCAACCTTCATTGTGGAGATGGCACCTGATTGGTTGATTTTAGGGGTAGGACTTATATTAAAAACATCCTGAAAAATTGTGCTAGGGCTTATTATAGGGGTAGGTCTTATTTTTGGGAAACACGGTACAAGAACTGAGAAGAACAAAAAGTGGAATACTTAAGAACCCAGATTTTATTTCACTTTAAAGACATGTAAACTGTACCTTTCGTCCCAGTGCATATATGCAGTTGACAACTTGTACCATGTTAATTTTGTCATACAAATCTACAGTCTGGAAAAGATCTGTTTTGGAAATGCCCAATTTTTCACAGGCCTCTAGGAAGTTGCTGACATTCTCCATTTGTAAGAAAGGCATTGTTGATCTGTTGAGCTTCTTGTTCATAATACCTGGCTTGATTTTGTTGATCAGCCTGTGAGGGGACAGAGAGAGCATGGATATAATACACACTTGCTGTTGGTTGGTTGGGTTTGTAAATAATTACTTTCTCTGTTGATTAGCCTGTGAGGGGAAAGAGAGAGCATGGATATAGTACACATTTGCTGTTGGTTTGTTGGGTTTGTAAATAATTACTTTCTCTGTTGATCAGCCTGTGAGGGGACAGAGACAGCATGGATATAAAACACACTTGCTGTTGGTTGGGTTTCAAAACAATCACTTTCTTTGCACATGGATATCTCCATAAAGTGCTCCAACTCCTCCCACAGATTATTCATGGAGGATCTTAACACAGTGCATGAACTCTTTAATACCAGCAAGGATAAAAATGTGTGAATAGCAGAATCAGGAAATGTTGCCTTTGCTGCAGCTTATTTGACCTTTATTTAAAGTTCCAATTGCCGATGGATTTTAAACATGCGCCATGCACACACGGGTCCTCTTTTCTGCCCTTGTCCAAGATGGCTAGACATCTGATCCACTACCCCAGGATCTGGAGGGAGCATACCATCCTTTTTATTATTTTGTGACAATCTGAACAGTCAACAATGAGAGATAAACCTGGTTTGCTTGAGTTCAGAGACAGATCGTAACCTCTTATCTACTCCACTCTCTCCACCAACACCATCACCTCTTTCCCCCCGCCCACCTTGATGTTTGTTAGGGGGCTGATAGGAAGGCAAAGAGTACTCACACTGCAACCTATCAAAGATGTCACAAGAAGAGACTATGGAAGATTTGTATGGGGCTTGCTTTTCTTTCTCACATGATTTTCAGCTTTTAGCCACAGTTAATAAAAAGGCTTTAGAAGGACAAACACAATGGTATTCAACCATTCAAGATTAACAATTAATTAACTCATGATCAATGTCATGTGTCACTCCAATAAGTGATCACAATCATAGTTCACCATCTCACATGATCATCAGGGTCACAGCTAATAAAAAGGGATTAGAAGGACACACACAGTTATTCAACCATTCAAGATGACAATTAATTAACTCTTGATCAATGTCATATGTCAAACCAATAAGTGATCAGAATCATGGTTCACCATCTCACATGATCACAATCATGGTTCACCATCTCACAATCATGGTTCACCATCTCACATCATCATTAGGGTCTCGGATCAGGCCTGTGTCCTTGTCCAAGTTATGCCATGTTGCCAAGCCATCTAGGCATTGATCTCAGTCTTCGTTTTCTCTTCTTCCATCAAGTTTGCAAGTTGTCATTATGTTCTCATATTTATTTGTCCCCATAATTATACCAAATATATTGACTGCCTACATCTTCTTCTTCTTCGTTCATCCGGATTTTTTTTTCGGATGTGACTGCGTTGTGCCTGTTTACAGCAGAGCTGCGTTCTTGCGCCGTTAGGCCGACACATCCGACTTCTGCGGGCATTTGTTGACCAGGTTAACCTTCCCGGGACTGCCTACATCTAATTTCTCTAATCAGTTTTCATCTTGTTCTTAAACAAATGCTTAATTCATTTTTAGTTCATCTATAGTATTGTTTGCATTTTCTTCAGAAACCACTCTTCTGACGCCATTAGATTCTTCTCGGCTTGTTGCTTATTGTCCATGTTCCACATGCATGCGACAATATAGGCTCCATTCAGTACTTTTTTCTATTCATATTGTAATTTCCACAAGATCTCTTCTGTCCATTGCCGTGATTATTCCAATATAATTGTAATGACGCACTAGTTTAAAAATGTATATTTCTTTCTTAAGAGTGCTTAAGAGCAATATTGAGCCAATCTTTATGTATGACAGCGAATCATGGACAATTAGCAGACAAGTGAAGAATTATGTGAAAGCTGTGGCGATGCAGTTTTATAGAAGAATGATGAGAACACCATTTACAAACAGAAAGAGCAATGAAGATTTATTGAAAGAACTCAAAAAGAGAACTGGAAGAAAAAGCATTCTTTGAGCATGTCATGAGAAGGGGAAGATCAGAGTATATAGCCACAACAGGAAAGTTGGATAGGAAAAGAAGCAGCAGGAGACCACGAAAGAAGATTTACAGTCTGACATCATGGCAAAGAGGTATGTCACCAGTGACTTAGATTGTGTTCAGTAGTCTGATGGCCTGGTCTATTCCATGCTCTTCTAAGCTGTTATGTTGTCTGGACTTAAAGTCTTGTTTGATTTCATATAGTTAAGAGCATTCTGAATGTCCATCTTTACAATTGATACTTGGTTTAGCTCCCAGTGGAGCATAGGTCTTCAACCAAATAACACCAAAACCATTGTAGAGATGATTGTGATTGGTCAGATCTTACAGCTAAAGTTTTCTACTGGATGAGATAGTCAGTCTCACACCAAACCTCTTTAGTTACATTTTACACACAAAACCTCTTTAGCTATCTTTTATAACGTGTATGGAAGGTTACAATTTTATTGTTCATTGTATCCCTAATGGGCCCAGGTACTTCAGCAAGAAGCATTATGATGTGGCACAGAAAAATACTAAACAAAAACATTGAAAACAAGGCAAAGAACAGAAGGGCCTGTGCTCTATAGAGAACTAAAAGTCACAAGAGTAAGAAACTGAACTGATATAAACTACACCTGCCTGCCTGGCCAGCTGTGTGTCTGTCTGTGTGCCTGTCACACACTGTGTCACAAACACTGATCAGTCAAACATGTATATTAAAGACCTACTTACTAAACTTGTGCCATGGCTTGGTCAATGGTAAGACGTGCAGTATCATAATTCCCTGACATATGGGGGTCAAGGATTTTAAATCAGCTGAGGTAGATTGGGAAGCAGACCACTCTGTGTTGTTTTCAATAGTATGAGAAATCGGTCATTCAGAAAGCAATGGCAAACTACTGAACTAAATTGCCTGGTAAATCACAAACAAACAATAAATGCTTCGGTTGACTGAAACGTCCTGCACAGGACATGCAACTACCTTTTTCTCAAAACTACTTACTAACAAAAATGTGTTCAGTTTATTTTTTATGTGCACACAAAATGATGACTCACTTGCACAGAATACTGCCATCTTTCAACAATGCCTGGAATTTGTCCATCCCCAAAGGCTGACTGGAATCTTCAGTCTAGTAAGGAAAAGCACAAGATGTATGAGACAATGAAATCTGTATTCTCAAGCAAAGTCAATTAATGTACATCAAGTAAAGTAGTTAAATCATCAATGTAAAGTATGTCAAGTAAAGTAGTTAAAATTAAGTAAATAAAGTAAGGTGGACACGCTAGAGACATTGATATCTAACTCTAGTGGTAATATCATTAGCAGGGTTGGGTGTGGGTTTAAAGCTTGTTCGTGGCTTGTCAAAAATGAAAGATTGGCCACCTATTCCTCCTTGCTCTCAGACCTACAAAATGTGATGGTCCTATCACATCATAGACCCATAGCAGGAAACTGCTTTGGGGAAAAACAAATAGTCAGTCAAGTAGTCAGTCAGTCAGTCAGTCAAGTAGTCAATCGGTCAGTCAGTCAGTCAAGTAGGTAGTCAGTCAGTCAGTCAGTCAGTCAGTTAGTCAGTCAGTCAGTCAGTTAGTTAGTCGAAGTTCCAACTTCACGGCAACGGGTCATCCCCATTATGCTGTGTTCCTGTGCCAGTGAATATCACACAAAATGATCCTCACTGACCTATGTGAAAAAGACAGGAGTCTCCACAAGTCTATAGCCTGCACAGGTTCACTGTGCATAATGCTACCATTAGAATCCCAACACAAAAGTCCTTCATGGAAAATACAATTCATCGTTGATGAAAGCAGCAGTCACCAGAAAACCAGCTGCCACACAGTACTGCATTAACAGTCAAGAGGGTTGACTTCATTGCCCAGGGATTTATCCCATATGGCTTGATCCCTTTCAGCAGGGTGAACCGCTGAAAGTTTCGCACAAAGCATGAACATCGTAGCTCCAGCGATGACCCCCAGGAGTCTCAAAGAAAAATGCACTCGTGAACCAAAAAGGCAATCCAAGTCCAAGTGATACAGGCCGACCGCCATCGTTCCGAATATGCAGTTCACGCTACAACAACCGCGGACAGATGTAAAGACATTCCAAACAAAATTCACAGCTCACAATGCAAACATAAAGTAAAGTAAGTAAAGTGAGCTGTGGTAGTGCAGTAGCCAGCAAACATGTCTGCTAACTCAGTGATCGTGTTTAAATCCCCACGGAGGCATATATTTGTTTAATTGACCTGGTCTCCCAGGTTGACCCAGCCTACCAAGAGTGCCAGGAAGTGTCCTGGGAAGTAAAGGCAGTCAGTGTGATACTGATCACATCAATCATTGAGTGCCAATTGGCCTAGAACAATGTGGGGCAGGCACCATAAACCCAATAAGCCTTAAGTCATGTAAACATGTTCTTTTCTTGCTTTTACATTACTAGAAAGTGCTTTTCAAACCCTTTTTCTTATTTTTACTTTACTAAAACAGTGTTCTCAAACCCTTTTATTGCTTTTACTTTACTAAAACAGTGTTCTCAAACCCTTTTCTTGATTTTACTTTACTAAAACAATGCTTCTCAAACCCGTTTTCACTCATGACCCATTTTGATAAAACCACCTATTTTCAACCCCCGTGACAGTAAAACTGTATAATAAATATCATAACAAATAATTCGCCCATGACCACCAATTATTTTTACATGACCCCTGCTTTGAAAAACCCTGGCCTAAAGCACCGACTAAGTGGCACACATTTCAACAACACCATGGTAAAGAATTTAACAGTACATGTTCTCTATACTGAGTTTTAAAGGTACAGGAATACAGCAGGAGACAGATGCCTGAGAGTCTTGACTCCAGTTTCAAGAGATTCCAGAGCCCAAGACATTCATATCAAGCAGGGCTTCAACTGATCACCAGAAGCCTCCTGTTGTTTATACTCCTTAGGTGGCATTTCTATTAATAGATAATGTGTCTTGATTTAATGTGTGTTCTACTTAGACTATTGTATTTGTGTAGCCGCATGATCTTATTTTTGGTCCGCATGGCTGATAGATGATTATTTGGGTGGCTGTGAATCCTCTAAGAGATTGAGTTTTAACTTTTAAGTCCAGAGCAATGCTGTTTTGGCTGTGTAAGCCTCAAAAGAGCTTGCATCTATTAGACAAGATTTTTGTAGAGAATTTTCTCCCAACACAGTACCAACATACCATCTCAACTATAATTGTGTTGCAGAGCTCTCCTGTCCCTCTCCAAGCTCTGAAGCCAATGGGGTGTACAAGACAAGTACTGAACTTCATTTCTTCAGAGAGGCGTGTAAGCAAGTCATGATTCTGAACAGCACATACAGATTGGCTGGAATTAAACCAATAATGTAAGCCAATAAGTTGGTAATATTTCCTTCACTCAGTTGAAGGGTTAAAGGTGAGAGTATAAATTTAATTGCACTGGGTTTTCCTCATCTGGCTTGATCTCTCTAAGTAGAGTGGTGAAACAACTGCAGATAGCATTTCATAAAGCATGAACTATTTCCAGCGATGATCTCCGTGGATTTTAAAAAAAATGGCACTCAGATTTTCAAAGTCGTAGCCCAAATATGAACTGGCCTTCAGAAAATTAGGCAGACGGCCTTTGCAACATTGCTGCGGAGACAAAATACAGACTCCAACCCAATTCACAGAAGTATATCTGAGAGATAAAGGCCACTTTATTTGCAGACGCCATGTGGTGTCCCTGTGGGTCCACAGGATTAAAAGATTTGATGTCTAGACCTTCCAATGTTGACAATTCAGGTGATTGTAGCAATGCTGAAACCTGTCCTAACTTTTGTGTTTTCAGTTCACTGCACACGCTAGCTTTTCTAGAAATGTATTTTACCAACCACTGAAATTTCTTTGTCTTAAAAGGGATCAGAATGATCATCTTCAGAAGGAACCTAACTGCTCAGCAATCTCTAGCTCTACTATCTTAGCAACCAAGAATTAACAAGCCACTTACTGAAATGGGTTCTCCTAAAACAGCTTCCATCCAGAGACGGGCCTCTTGTTCTAGATTTACATCATATTTACTGGCAATCTGAAATCAAAGCATTACATTTTTATTCAAATTACCTAAAGTGAAGACAAAAGTAACCACTGGCAATTTGAAATCAAAGTATTACATTTTTATTCAAATTACTTAAAGTGAAGACGAAAGCAAATACCGGCTATCTGAAATCAAAGCATTACACTTTTATTCACATTACCTAAAGTGAAGACAAAAGCAACTATTGGCAGTTTGAAATCAAAATAGTATTTGTTTTTCTTTTTAAAATAATTACAGTGAAGTCAAAAACAAATAATGGTTATCTAAAACCAAAGCAATATGTTTATTCTAATTGCTCACTATATAAACAAAAGCAAAATGACGAAATCTGAACTCAGTGCAATACATTTTTGTGAGATAGACTCAAAGAGTAAATGCAAGAGTTAAATTCTGTGTCAATGATTGATTTCATTTTCTAAATGATAGTTTTAAAAGAAGCTGGTAACCTTGACACAATAACTTTGAAGATGTAACCATCTCATTTACTCTCAAATTATGTGTGTGCTTAGCAGATGACATTGTCAGCATTGAAAATGTCCTGGAAATAATGTATAAGTTTAAAGTTTTGTGTTCTTGTGTTTCAATTATTTAATAATTAAAGAAGAATTTGGTTGAAGTATTTGCTTGTTGTCAATATGTATCTTTCAGTTGTCAAGCTACCTGGTCACTCATCCTGTTCATTTCTTTTTGGTTTCATCTTAACAGATTCAGTGTCAAACAAAAGGTAAGTTGGACCAGACAAAAATGGATTACGGAAAATGGGAAATATGGGCATGTCACATATATGACTTAAAAGTTGTTAATATGGTAACAGATGTGTTGTATAATAATGCAGTGCCAACATTTCAGCGATATATAAGCACATGGCAAATACGGGAAGACGTTTAAGATGATTAATCATCCCATGGCAATTAATCAGTTAACAGCAGTCACTCCTACTGTAAGTTGGAAGTCTCCAGCTGCTCAGTCTAGCATTTCTTTAGACCAGTGGTTCTCAACTGGTGGGGAATTATCCCCGGGGGGGGGAATTTTATGGGTTTTTTTTTGGGGGGGGGGGGGGGGGGGGGTTAAGATTATTTCAAGATCGCATTAATACAAGAACCAATTACTTTATAATTGTTTTTTCCCTCCATACTTTACAGTTCTGTACTTCTTGCCCTTCTGAAATTTGTTCTCTAAAGTAAGTAGACCCGCAAATCATGTTTTATGTAGACTCTAGACTTGTTCTAGTATCATCATCATCAAGTGCCATGCCGGCTGGCGTAGGCGTTCATGGCTCTCCACAGATCTCGATCTTTGGTGTTCTGGATCAACTCTGCTGATGATATTCCTCCATGCCACCGTCTCAATCTGTCCAGCATCATTTCTCTTGGTCTGCCTCTGCCTCTCTTCCCCTCGATCTTTCCAGTTGTCACGATGTTCTCCAATGCCTCTCTTCTCATCACATGACCAAAGAAAGCTGTTTGTCTCTCTCTTATTGTTGTATATAGTGTTCTAGTTTCATTAGCTTCTTTCAGGCAATCGTTGTTAGTTACTCTGGCAGTCCAAAGAATTTGCAAAATTCGTCTTAAAAACCACATCTCTGTTGCTTCTAAGTTCTTCCTAATTTGTTCATTTACATTCCAAGATTCACTGCCATACAGCAAAACTGGTTCTATATAGCATTTTAGCACTCTCTTTCTTACATTCATTGATAGCGACTTATTGCATAAGATACTCTTCATTTTCTAAAATGCGGATTTTGCCTGCCCTATTCTGCTCTTAATCTCTGTTGTACATCTTCCATCCGATGTTATAAGTGCCCCTAGGTATTTAAAATTATCCACTTGGTTGAGAATTTCCCCTTCTATTTTTATGTCACATTTTGGTGACCCCAATTTCTTTGATATCACCATTGTTACTGTTTTCTTGATATTCAAGGAGAGTCCTTTTCTAGTTGTCCTTGTTCTAGTATGTGTTATTAAATTTAGCTTCCATTTTTACGCATACTGTGTAAAGGTGGGGGGGGGGGGGGGGATTTATAGGGAAGAAATATGAAAAAGGGGGGAGGGAATGACGTTCTGAACATATGGTGAAGGGTTGCATGGGCCAAAAAAGGTTGAGAACCACTGCTTTAGATAAGACTCTTTGACCTCCGTTTGTTGAAGTAGTCCCTTTACACCCATGTTCAAGATGCTTTCTTACAGTGCATCTTCCAGTAGTATAATCACAAGCCTTGTCCTCCTCCTATTGTGTTTATCCCCATCATTTTTTGTGGTCTTGGATTATGTAACAATGTTAATATTAAACCCATTCATTCATTCAGTAGCATATCCTTTGTGGAACCTCGCTCCAATAACAGCCTTCCAGAAAACTTCTCAGTCATGAGCAAGATGTCCCGTGTCCAATACACCCACCTTCTACATCCTGCACCCATCTTCTCTTTGGCCTTCATCTCCCTCTCTTCCTGGGCATATTTTTTTGTTGCGTATCCCTTACGGGACGTTGCAGTCAACACCAGCATTTTCAGCTGCTGTTGATGTACTAGGCAAGTGTTACGTTCAGTAGTTTGCCATTGCTTTCTGAACGACCGGCCCTTATACCTTTTTCGAAAAAACCAGCACCGCTGTGTTTCGAACCCGGATATACGGGCTCACAAACCGCGTTCGCAAGCCCTTAGCCACAGAGACCTGGTCCTGGGCATATACCCCTCCATTATTGTTCTCTCCAAACTTTCATGGTGTTTCAAGTGACCACAATATTTCAATTTTCTTTGTTTTATGGTCTTCAGTAGCCAACCTTCTTCAATATTCAAACTCAGATCTTGTTGTATGGATGCATTTGTTCTTTTCTGTATCCAAGATATTCTTAGAACCCGTCTATAACATTTATATTCAAAGGCATTCATGCGCTTTTCAGCTTGTTTTGTAAGTGTCCAGCTCTCACAAACATATGTTGTAATGGGAAAGATGTATGCTCTTAAACATCTCATTTGTATAGGTCTATCTGACTCACGCCACAATTTATTCAGTTGCCTTTGTTTTTTTTTAAGAGCAATAGATATTTGTCTTTTCATTTCTTTCATTGTGTCACCATTGTTGGTAATTAGGCTAGAGGAGACTACTGCAACACACAGGGATTCAAAGAATATGCTTAGCAAGGTGGAGAAAGGAATGTTTCGTGTGGAACGGCTCTTGTCTCAGAGGTCACAGATTGTGAGAATTGTATGGATATTTTGCCCTGGCCATGCGGGTGTACGGGGGAATGAACATACTGATAGGCTAGCAGGGAATGCACCTCTTGGTGGTATCTTGCCTATGGACAAGGGGGAGGTGGTCGTGCGCTTGTGGGACCAGGTGGAGAAGACGGAGGAACAGATTGAAAACCCATATGTGGAAAGAGTGAGATTGCGGGGGAATCGGCAGGGGTTCTGGAAGAATCTCAAAACTGAGAGGGAAAACCAGGAGAACATTTAATCTGATAGCGGTGGGAACGATTAGTAGTATGACTCTTTGCTGGTTGTTGAACAAGGGGAATGAGCACGTATGGGAATGTCCTGAGTGCAGTGATGTCGGTTCTTGACTCAACTCAACTCAACTGTTGGTAATTAATGGCCCAAGATATTCAAAATGTTCCACCATCTCCAATTTTTCCTCATTAACATATATTTCTTTCTCCATATTAGTTTTATCTTTATGCATTATCTTTGTTTTTGTTAAGTTAAGATATAAGTTGTGATTTTCACTATTATTTTGGGTTGATGTTATTAGTTTTTTCTATACCATTTTCTGTGATATGGATAGCAATACTGTATAATCAGCACAGCATATAGAATCTCAAAAACGATTCTTTACTTCTACATTGTATGCATCTGGTATTTTTGTGAGGTCAAAGTTAATATTAAAACATGTGTTTTTAACATATAACTGTGACCATAATATTAAAGTTAACACAGATTAAAATTATAACGTGTAACTTCTCATATATATTTCATTATAACGTTGCAATGGTAATGACAAAACAAGATGGAATAACCAGTTCTGGAATGTTTCAACTTACTTTCCTATTTATTTCCCCTGTTAATCCGTAACCCCGTGGCCTAGTCGCCATGTCTTGTCTGTCAACAAACAATACGCACAAATGCACACAAGCGGCAAATACAGTCCCGTAGTGCTATCCTGCAAAGATAAATGTCACAAATTGATTAATAATCATACAGGCGAATGCTAAATGCTACAGTAACTGTTTTATGATACAGCACGCATTGAGCCTTTATTACTGGGTATGTCGTGCTGTAAGTACCATTTTTTTTTTTTAAATATTATATACATTGACAATCGATGGATGATGCAAACATCATCACACTAGCCATCTTTACTTTCCAGAACATTTCCAGGTACCCTTTTAGCAGAAAGTCGACCTGGGAGACCAGGTCAATTTATAAACAAAACTGGATGGGAATTGAACATGTGACAAGGGGGCTGGCAGCCAAGCGTGCTGGCCATGCCTACTGCGCGACGGAAGCCTGCTTGAACTATATTATTTCATTATACTGCTGAACACAATGTTAATCAATCAATCAGGTACCAAGAGACTATAAAACAGTTCTAGTCGACTTCTCAACACCGCTTAAAATATGGGCACAATATGAACAAAGAAAAAGTGTGTCGTATATTGCAATCGACAAACAATAAACGATTACTCAAATATAGCGATGCGTTAGCAATTAGTGCAAACAGAAAGAGTTCGTGTTTAATTTGAAATTCCAGTGGGGATACAAGCTGGCCGAGCGGCTAGAACACCGGACTCTCATTCGGGAGACCCGGGTTCGATCCCTCGGTAAGGTGTGGGATATTTTTCTGTCGGGGGCAAAAAGAAAATCCTAGTCTGCACAGTTCGCGGCGACTGCACTAGCCAGGCGGCCTTTATTCCTCAGGCTCAAAGACCCCTCTGCCATACACCGCAAGGTACTATATTGGCAGTAAATGACAGTTTATACAAGGTGTTCCACACTGGAACAATACCCGTGACTATGTGTTTTAACTGATTCAGCTGAAGTATTATTCATTCATTCACTTCATATGATATATAACTCTGCAGTATGCGGTGCCCGTTCTTATTTCCATGTCTCTCGTTCTGGACAACCAAGTGGTTTCATTGGCATCAAAGGTCTCCGCCCTCGACACCTTCTAAGGGCATTAATAACATCGGCACGATCCATAGACTAGCCATCTGCAGGGGATGCAGACCCGGCAAGTTTATCAGCTCGTTCACACCCGTCAACTCCCGCATGTCCCAGAATGAAGATGAAGGTGACTCTACGGACAAGAGACCTCCCCCATGATTCAGTTCACTGTCTACGTACAGAGCTCACCTGGATCGTTCGGATCATGCTCATTGAATCACACACTAAGTACACAAACGTTGGTATAATTCTGTGATTGCAGCCACATGAAAGCCTGTGTTACTGCCATCACTTCTAGCGTCATGCTGCTCGTGGACTTCCCTGGCTTCTTGAAGGAGACAGAACACTGAGACCTATTACATCGCCTCCTATATTGAATCACCCACAGAAATACAGTATCAAGAACTGGACAATAATCATACCGGAATACGATCAGCGTTGCCAGTAGTGGGTTGTGCTCAATATTTAAATCTCAAATCCCGAAACAACAAACTAAATCAACAATCAATCTGTCGGAGCGCACCGCCAAAGCATGAGACAGAAAGTGTTTGAGATATATTTACAACCAACCATTAGAGAACAATTGAGTGAATGTATGTAGTGGTTCACTACTGCAAGGCTGTGAATATATGTCCAGCAACGACACCTGTAACGTTATTCAGCAACACAAGACGGTAATCACACAAAAAAAAGACACACCGGTAATACGTGACAAGCGGAATGTTTAGCCATAAGGTCAAGAAAGGTCGCTAAGGAAGAGGACACACAAGGGAATCTAAATCAAATTAACCCTGCATTAGCAACGTATACAGTCATCGGTAATCGTCTGTATGACATTGGTGGCCGTCTGACGTTGGTTAAAGTGTCATATCCTAAACCCGGGGTTCCAAATATTTGTTTCATGGGTCGCTCTTTCGGA
Organism: Cepaea nemoralis; assembly: GCA_014155875.1. Taxonomy (NCBI): domain Eukaryota; kingdom Metazoa; phylum Mollusca; class Gastropoda; order Stylommatophora; family Helicidae; genus Cepaea; species Cepaea nemoralis. The sequence goes on from JACEFZ010002837.1 coordinate 13,632, forward strand.
ATAAGAAGTTGTTAGACTCCGACTTTTATTTTTGCGCTCGTGCGCTTTGAACTCAAGCGTAGTCCATACACGCTACTTCTAGTAGTACCGCTGAATTTTGCGTGCAGATTAGCTTTCCCTATTACTAGTGTCCCTCGCCATCAGGCGAATACACTCCGACTTCAGAGGTACTTGTAATTTACGTCCCCAAAACAAGGTAGAGAAGTCATCATTTTAGTTCAGCTAACAGGTGTAGGGGTTGAATCCCCTTACCTCAGCATCAGCACATCGGATGTTTAAGAACGAGCGCTCTTATCCATTAGGCCATGCTGTCCCCTAGACCGACTATTTTATTGTTTAAAAAAACGTCCCCTGGTCATTACTGGAGTTTGTTGACGATGAAAGTCCCCAAATGCTGAACATAAAACTGATCAGCCTAGGCCTAATCTCAGTCAGCCTGTATAGTATGTGCTGGGTTGAATCAGGGCATGAAATGGTCGACTCTTTTACACGTTTTGAGGCGAGCTGGACATATTGCACCAGATACATATTGTTGTAGACCAATCGACATTTGAAGGGTGACGTGATGAATGTCACAGTTGTAGACCAATCGACATTTGAGTGTCACACAGTTGTAGACCAATCGACATTTGAGTGGTGATGTGATAAATTTCACACAGTTGTAGACCAATCGACATTTGGGAGGTGATGTGATCAATGTCACACAGTTGTAGACCAATCGACATTTGAGAGGTGATGTGATCAATGTCACACAGTTGTAGACCAATCGACATTTGAGTGTCACACAGCTGTAAACCAATCGACATTTGAGGGGTGATGTGATCAATGTCACACAGTTGTAGACTAATCGACATTTGAGTGTCACACAGCTGTAGACCAATCGACATTTGAGGGGTGATGTGATCAATGTCACACAGTTGTAGACCAATCGACATTTGAGTGTCACACAGCTGTAGACCAATCGACATTTGAGGGGTGATGTGATCAATGTCACACAGTTGTAGACCAATCGACATTGAGTGTCACACAGCTGTAGACCAATCGACATTTGAGGGGTGATGTGATCAATGTCACACAGTTGTAGACAATCGACATTTGAGTGTCACACAGCTGTAGACCAATCGACATTTGAGGGGTGATGTGATCAATGTCACACAGCTGTAGACCAATCGACATTTGAGGGGTGATGTGATCAATGTCACACAGCTGTAGACCAATCGACATTTGAGGGGTGATGTGATCAATGTCACACAGTTGTAGACCAATCGACATTTGAGGGGTGATGTGATCAATGTCACACAGTTGTAGACCAATCGACATTTGAGAGGTGATGTGATCAATGTCACACTGTTGTAGACCAATCGACATTTGAGAGGTGATGTGATCAATGTCACACAGTTGTATACCAATCGACATTTGAGGGGTGATGTGATCAATGTCACACAGTTGTAGACCAATCGACATTTGAGGGGTGATGTGATCAATGTCACACAGTTGTAGACCAATCGACATTTGAGAGGTGATGTGATCAATGTCACACAGTTGTAGACCAATCGACATTTGAGGGGTTATGTGATCAATGTCACACAGTTGTAGACCAATCGACATTTGAGAGGTGATGTGATCAATGTCACACAGTAGTAGACCAATCGACATTTGAGGGGTGATGTGATCAATGTCACACAGTTGTAGACCAATCGACATTTGAGGGGTGATGTGATCAATGTCACACAGTTGTAGACCAATCGACATTTGAGCGGTGATGTGATCAATGTCACACAGTTGTAGACCAATCAACATTTGAGGGGTGATGTGATCAATGTCACACAGTTGTAGACCAATCGACATTTGAGAGGTGATGTGATCAATGTCACACAGTTGTAGACAAATCGACATTTGAGGGGTGATGTGATCAATGTCACACAGTTGTAGACCAATCGACATTTGAGGGGTGATGTGATCAATGTCACGCAGTTGTAGACCAATCGACATTTGAGAGGTGATGTGATCAATGTCACACAGTTGTAGACCAATCGACAGTTGAGGGGTGATGTGATCAATGTCACACAGTTGTAGACCAATCGACATTTGAGCGGTGATGTGATCAATCTCACACAGTTGTAGACCAATCGACATTTGAGGGGTGATGTGATCAATGTCACACAGTTGTAGACCAATCGACATTTGAGGGGTGATGTGATCAATGTCACACAGTTGTAGACCAATCGACATTTGAGGGGTGATGTGATCAATGTCACACAGTTGTAGACCAATCGACATTTGAGGGGTGATGTGATCAATGTCACACAGTTGTAGACCAATCGACATTTGAGGGGTGATGTGATCAATGTCACACAGCTGTAGACCAATCGACATTTGAGAGGTGATGTGATCAATGTCACACAGCTGTAGACCAATCGACATTTGAGAGGTGATGTGATCAATGTCACACAGTTGTAGACCAATCGACATTTGAGAGGTGATGTGATCAATGTCACACAGTTGTAGACCAATCGACATTTGAGGGGTGATGTGATCAATGTCACACAGTTGTAGACCAATCGACATTTGAGGGGTGATGTGATCAATGTCACACAGTTGTAGACCAATCGACATTTGAGGGGTGATGTGATCAATGTCACACAGCTGTAGACCAATCGACATTTGAGAGGTGATGTGATCAATGTCACACAGCTGTAGACCAATCGACATTTGAGAGGTGATGTGATCAATGTCACACAGTTGTAGACCAATCGACATTTGAGAGGTGATGTGATCAATGTCACACAGTTGTAGACCAATCGACATTTGAGGGGTGATGTGATCAATGTCACACAGAGCGCCTTTTATTTCCCAAGACATTTACCGGTGTCCGTGTTAGGCATATAGAAAGAATGGAAGATAATAGGGAAACAAAACTCTCTTACAGTCAGGAAATAAATGACCGTAGACCCCGAGGTAGACCAAGAAGACGGTGGAGAGATAATACATGTACAGACCTACAAGCACTTGGAATCAACGACTGGCAAGAGAAGGTCCACCAGAGAGACGAATGGAGACGGATTGTATTTGCAGCAAAGAACCTCAATGGCTCGGAAAGCTGAAGAAGAAGAAGAAGAGGAAGTGTTAGGCTGCCGAGGTCCATTTTAAAAACCTGCCCTGACGTAGGTCGAACAGTAGGTCAGACGGTTGGTGGGTGGGTGGGTCGGTCGGTCGGTTGGTAGTTAAGCAGGTAGGTTGGTGAGCAGGCGGATAGGTAGGTAGTAGGTACCTATGTAGGCAGGCAGGTAGGTAGATAAATCGGTCGGTAGGTAGGTTTGTAAGTAGGTAGTTCGGCGGGTGGGTTGTTGTGTGGTTGGTTGGTAGGTATGCAGGCAGGCAGGCAGGTAGCTTTGCAGGCAGGCAGATAGGTAGGAAGGCTGGCAGGCAGCTAGGTAAATAGGTAGGTAGGTAGATAGGTCGGCAGCTATACACACATACGAGCACAGGAGAATCAAACCGTTAACTGTCATACACAGGTACCGTTGGCTTGCATTAAACCCAATACACGGAGCAGACAGTTATTGCTAACCTGTTATTTTCTCATGGTGGGTTTCAAGGAAACACATAAAACAATGAACCTCGTTATTTGTTGTTCACAGCTAGGAGGATATTCAGTTACCACCATCGAGGCCAGACAAGGCTGACAACCTCCCGTTAGAGGACAATGAATTACATATGTCAAATCGTGAATGTTTCTCGGGCATGGGTTTTCCATCTTGTTAAAATATCAGTTCACTTGAATATAGCTATTGTTTTCATCTGTTTAAATATCAGTATACTTGAATATAGTCACTGTTTTCATCTTGTTAAATATCAGAACATTCGTATATAATCACTGTTCTCATTTTGTTAAATACCAGAAGATTCGGATATGATCACTGTGTTCCTCTTGTTAAATATCAGGAAACCAAGATATAATCTATGTAATTGGTTCGTGAGGTTAAAAAGGTTATATGTATTAAATGTAAGAGGATCGACTTCATTGCACCGGGTTCTAGTCCACATGGCTGGGTCTTCTTTCCGCAGAGCGGGCTGCGAAAGGCGTCGACAAAGCACGAACGACCCCCGGGGGTCTTCGGCAAAAATAAACTGCACTCGTGAGCCGAATAGCATAGTCATTTAACCATTTAACCGGGGGATTAATTAGTTTTTGTTTTTTAACTTCTCTTCTTTTCTGTATTAGAAATGTATTTATTGCATCTGAGAGTCGCTGCAGACAGGAATCACCCCCAGAATGAAGCCGTGGTTATGGTCAAGGGTTATAGACTGAGAAGAGGCAGGTTCTGGATGACACAGGCAGAAATATCTATCAGCCAGGTGCGTGAAATGAAGAACATCTATAGTGAACAGGATTGGGTAAAAGTACCCGAAGACATGTCGGACTGGCAAATGGTATTAGTAACACTAGGCTGTGAGTGCAAAGAATGGGCAGCAGGCTGCACGGAGGTTGCAACAACTAATCCAGGGCAACACACATCAAGGTGGCATAGTGATCTACAGAGATGGGTCAATGGTGAGAAACAGACGTAGAGGTTGGGGTTTCGCAATGAAGGCTAATGGACGATGCTTGAAAAGGGAGAGTCCGGCATATGAAACTACTACCTCCAGCATGAGAATGGAGTTAGAAGCAGTAACATCAGCCTTCCGATGGTTGAAGGAGACCGCTGCAACATGCATTGTATTCATTACGGACTCATGGAGTATGCTTAGTAAGGTGGATAACAGAATGTTTCGTGTAGAATGGTTTGTCTCGCTTCAGAGATCATAGATTGTGATTGTATGGATATTCTGCCCTTGTCATGCGTGGGGGGGGGGGGGGGGGGGGGGGGGGGGGGTGAAGGAGGCTGATAGGCGGGCAGGGAATGCACCTCTGGGTGGTAGATTACCTATGGACAAGGGAGAGGTGGTCGAGCGCCTGTGGGGCCAGGTGGAGAAGATGGGGGAACAGATTGAGAACCAATATGTGCAGATAATGATATGTCGGGGGTTATGGACGGATCTCAAAACTGAGAGGGAAGATCAGGAGAACTTTCAATCACATGGCAGTTGGAACGATCAGCAGTATGACTCTTCGCTGGCTGTTGAACGAAGGAACGGAACGCTTGTGGGAATGTCCTGAGTTCAGTGATGTCGATTCTTGGCTCAACTCTTTTTATATACTACGAATATAAATTACTTTACATGCCAGAAAACTGCGTGTTTATTACATTAGTTTTGTGAAGTAAATATAGAACCACTAATATCGGCCAATGAACCCCGTGGTTGTCTAGTGACTGGTGCATCTGCTCACAGCGGTCCGGGATTAATCCCTAATATGGCTGGATCTAGCCTTGCAATATGTGTATTGAAATAAAGTCCTCTTTTTGTTTTTCTTCAGGAAATTGCCCGATGTATGTGTGTGTTTGTTATTTGGCCTATGCTGGTTCAATATAAAATTCTGAGACCTATGGTGCTATGTCAATGGTTTTATAGTTGTGGGTTTATGTGGATAATTTACCCGGCTACTGAAGACACCTATTTTTAGGGGATTCTAGCTGGTCGAAGTACACTTGTTCCTGCAGGGAGACGTCGTTATTTGGAGGTGACAGGTTTGAATCCAGGTCTGTAACTAAAGATGTCAATTTTTTTTTTCGTTGCTCAGTGCGCACTCTAGTCCCTACTTCTTTCTTCTACTTCTGTGAGAGCCAAACAATACTTGTGAGTTTATTTATGTACTAATTGAGAACTTGTAACTCCACGTTATTATGTGCTGACCTAGAATGTGTGAAGGACGAACGTTTGAGGTCACTACCGCTGTGTCTGCTGGGACCAACTTCATCTTTACTACTGAAAACTGCACACGGTAGAACATGCCCGACATACCGAGACAAGGATTCAAAATCAGCCAAGGGCGATTTGGAAACAGATCGCTTTGTGTTGAATTCGATAGTGTCGGGCGTCGGCCGTTCAGAAAGCAATGGCAAACTACTTATTGTAACATTGCGTGGTAAATCCTGAACAGCCAATAAATGCCGGGGTGACCTTGTCCTTTAACAACTAGTTCCGGCTGTTAATATACAGTTATTCTCTGTCACGTGAACTGCGTGTACCACACTGTTGTATGCTGTCCAAGTACTTCTTCTTCTTCTTTCCTTCGCTTGAAATATGTCTATAACTGCAATGCTGTCTCTTGTATTAATTGAACAGTCTTTTTCAGTTCACACAGCGGTCCATAGAGTTTATCTTCCACTGTCGTCTCTCTAGGCCAGAAGGTTTGCCTAGATATGTTATATTTTGGGCAGTCTTGGAGCATGTACTCTGCTGTCTGCGACGCCAATCCACATGTGCACATGGCTGTTTCACCAATCTTGAATTTTGTATACATGTGGTTGCGTAATCTATTGTGCCCTGTTCTGAGACGCAGAATAATGACTTGTTCTGGTCTATCCATAACGTAGTAGTCATCTTGAGCAGGTTTTGGTGGCTTTCTGGCTGATTTGATCATTCTTTTCTTTTGGTGGTATGTAACGGGTACATCAGGCTGTTCTTCTTTGGCTCCTTCCTTAGCCAATTGATCAGCTCTGTCGTTTCCGGGTACTCCACAGTGGGATGGTATCCACTGTATGGTGACCTTATGCTGACTGCTAAGTTCAGAAAGTAGTGTCCTTAGTACTGGCAATTTCCCAGACCGGAGCGCGTCGAGTACTGATTTTGCATCTGTCAATAGCACCACAGGTTGTGTACCATTGCTGGTATTTAGTAATTTCTCTGTTGCTATCTTGATTGCCTCAATTTCAGCATCGTAGTTATTTCAGTACTTTCCTGTCGGTACTCTAGCTGTGTCCCTAGTATTATTTGGGTATTCTATGTACACTCCCGCTCCTCCATTTCGAACAGCATTTTGGCTGACCCATCTTGTGTAGACTCGGATCCAGAGGTCCTGTGGGTATTCTTCATCAAGGAAGCTGAGAGTGGCTGTTCTGCGCTGCACACTGTTCTGTTCTTCCTTGTCAAATATTCCTCTCACTTTTGTCTGGATTTGTAATGATAGTCTATGCTCATCTTTCCATGGAGTTCGCTCGTCCAAGTACTGTTATATGCTGTCCAAGCACTGTTGTATGCTGTCCAAGTACTGCTGTATACTGTCCGAGTACCGGTGTATACTGTCCGAGTACCTGTGTATGCTGTCCAAGTACTGCTGTATGCTGTCCAAGTACTGTTGTGTGCTGTCCAAGTACTGCTGTGTGCTGTCCAAGTACTGTTGTATGCTGTCCAAGTACTGTTGTGTGCTGTCCAAGTACTGCTGTATGCTGTCCAAGTACTGTTGTATGCTGTCCAAGTACTGTTGTGTGCTGTCCAAGTACTGCTGTATGCTGTCCAAGTACTGTTGTATGCTGTCCAAGTACTGTTGTGTGCTGTCCAAGTACTGTTGTGTACTCTCCAAGTACTGCTGTATGCTGTCCAAGTACTGTTGTGTGCTGTCCAAGTACTGCTGTATGCTGTCCAAGTACTGTTGTATGCTGTCCAAGTACTGTTGTGTGCTGTCCAAGTACTGCTGTATGCTGTCCAAGTACTGTTGTATGCTGTCCAAGTACTGTTGTGTGCTGTCCAAGTACTGTTGTGTGCTGTCCAAGTACTGTTTGTGCTGTCCAAGTACTGTTGTGCGCTGTCCAAGTACTGTTGTGTGCTGTCCGAGTACTGCTGTGTGCTGTCCGAGTACTGTTGTGTGCTGTCCAAGTACTGCTGTATGCTGTCCAAGTACTGTTTGTGCTGTCCAAGTACTGTTGTATGCTGTCCAAGTACTGTTGTGTGCTGTCCAAGTACTGTAGTATGCTGTCCAAGTACTGTTTGTGCTGTCCAAGTACTGTTTGTGCTGTCCAAGTACTGCTGTATGCTGTCCAAGTACTGTTGTGTGCTGTCCAAGTACTGCTGTATGCTGTCCGAGTACTGCTGTATGCTGTCCAAGTACTGTTGTGTGTTGTCCAAGTACTGTTGTGTGCTGTCCAAGTACTGTTTGTGCTGTCCAAGTACTGTTGTGTGCTGTCCGAGTACTGTTGTGTGCTGTCCGAGTACTGCTGTATGCTGTCCAAGTACTGTTGTGTGCTGTCCAAGTACTGTTGTGTGCTGTCCAAGTACTGCTGTATGCTGTCCAAGTACTGTTTGTGCTGTCCAAGTACTGCTGTATGCTGTCCAAGTACTGTTTGTGCTGTCCAAGTACTGTTGTATGCTGTCCAAGTACTGTTTGTGCTGTCCGAGTACTGCTGTATGCTGTCCAAGTACTGTTGTATGCTGTCCAAGTACTGTTGTATGCTGTCCAAGTACTGTTTGTGATGTCCAAGTACTGTTGTGTGCTGTCCGAGTACTGCTGTATGCTGTCCAAGTACTGTTGTGTGCTGTCCAAGTACTGTTGTGTGCTGTCCAAGTACTGCTGTATGCTGTCCAAGTACTGTTTGCGCTGTCCAAGTACTGTTGTGTGCTGTCCAAGTACTGCTGTATGCTGTCCAAGTACTGTTTGTGCTGTCCAAGTACTGTTGTATGCTGTCCAAGTATACTGTTATCTTTACTTTTCCTGGCTCCCTTCATAAGCAGGGATGACCTGGAACCCCAGATAATTTAAGGGAGGGGTGGGTTGGGGGAGGGGGGCTATGTCCTGGTTTCAAGGGGCATTCGAAAGATATGACATTCAGGCTGACAGGCGAGCGAGCTACCACGGCTCCTCTTTATTTCACAGTACTGTTGACATTTTCACATTATTTAACAAGTACTTAATTGTCGTGTTTGCCAGAATGCATTTTATTTTCTGAACTTCGTACTTAGCAGTCTCCTACATCAGTTTAATGCAGGTGTCGGACGACGGTTCAACATATGCGTTCGTCGTCCACTCACAGAGGAAAATATGTTCCGCCATCCCTCCGTGCATTCAGGCCTACAAATTATAAGGGCCCTTGTTTTATGCTATTTAACGTTTTACCTTCCGTCGTTCTTTTCAAATAATCATCCACGTGCCGTCTCCACAATGAAGGTTGGTTTCAATGGATCTTCAACACTGTTTCTTGCCCTAACAGTACATTCTGTCGGATTGCATGTTATCTTCCCACTTGTATCATTGGCTACTTCTTGCTCGCTGGCCTTCAACCTTGCCCTGCAGTATGGTTTTTATAAGAGTGTTATGTCTTTGACCGCGGCCGAGATATTTCACTTGCCTCTTTTTTATTTCTTTAATCAACTCTCTTTTTCTCTTTTCAATCCAAGTTTTTCTATAACCGCTGTATTTGATTGTTTTTGTTTCCATGAAATACGACATATTCTTATCCACATCTCAAGCCCTTTCATTTACGAACTTGCATAACTAACTCTCTCTCTCTCTCTCTCTCTCTCTCTCTCTCTCTCTCTCTCTCTCTCTCTCTCTCTCTCTCTCTCTCTCTCTCACACACACACACACACACACACACACACACACACACACACACACCCAATTCCTGAAGGCCACACAATGACCGCGAGTATTGACACTGAATGTGCGTCCCTGACAAAAATACTATGCTATCGAAACGTACCGTGTTTTCCTTTGCTATATCTCGGTACGACAGTAACCAACCATGTTTGTTTAACTACACGCCGTTACAAACCGCTACTGTGGTGAATATCTTTGTATATATACATACTGGGACTAAAACGATGTAGTGTACAGATTACAAGACAATGGAGAAGTTGTGTTCTAAGGTATGAGTAACGTCTTGCGCCGAGTTGGAGTTTTGTGAAGGTATGCTAAGTGAGCTCTACGTGAGAAAATGCTCGCTTCGAAAGTGAAGTTTCGGGGTAATAGTGAGATAATCATAGATACAGTTAAACAATAAACAAGGTTGGAAACTAATGGCTTCAGTTAATGAATGAACAAGCACTTATCTTGAAGACTGTGAACTCATTGGGTAAAGTATTATATATATATATATATATATATATATATATATATATATATATATATATATATATATATATAATATATATATATATATAATAATATATAATGGTCTATATATATAATATCATTGCCCCATATCCAGCACATACATAACAATAAATAGCACAGTATGTGTATACAACATATCCCAGTTTTAAGCCTCCCCCCCCACCACCATCCTCCAGTCCAGTCCCAACACATCTCCCTTCAGCTCCTAGCACACCATATCTTTATCCCTACTATCATTACATGATTCTGTATTTAGCCATGATAAGTGAGTCATACATATAACTTGGCCAGTTTTCAATATAGTGGAGCTCCGGTTTCTTGTTGAGTCAGTACTACAGAGTAGGATACTCATTTATGATGGCAAAATTCAAAGGTTGCTAGAGGACATAATCTAACGCCTTGCGCATGTGAAATCAAAGGGAAAACTACCACATTATTCACCCCTGGACACTCATCACAGCAGCCGAACAAAGAAACACAAAGATTACAAGATGATTATATTGTGGGTATTATAATTTTGGGTGAACAGATCTTTTCCTCGCCAAATTTCCTTCCAAGAACAATCTCTGAACACCATGTCACAAAGATGGGCCAACCGCTGTAAAATACCCTTCTCAGTTTGGGGTTGAACCCGAACCGTCTGCCAGTAAGCCAGTGCATTAACCACAATACTGTCACAGCTGGATCACAGGTCTATACTATATAACAATGCTCTCATCACGGCCTGCCGAAAAGCCTCTCGCTTTCTTGCCATTTCGGCAGTGCCTTTCCTGTGCTCTCTTAGCCTTCTACATGAAAACCTTCCAGACTTCTCTGGTCCAGTTCGCTTAGGGTGTCCCTTTAGTAGTCGACAACCTCTGATTGGAGATATATATCTCTTCACTCAATATACACGCCACTGAAACACACGTGGATGCAAGAAACACGGATGGGTGTATGAAACAAGAATGGGCGTATGAAACACATGGATGTGTGAAACACATGGCTGTGTGAAACACATGAAACACACAAGGATGTGTGGATGTATAAAACACACGGGGATGTATGAAACACGTGTATATATGAAACACGTGGATATATGAAACAGGTAGATATACGAAACACATGAATGTATGAAACACATGAAACACACAAGGATGTGTGGATGTATAAAGCACACGGGGATGTATGAAACACGTGTATATATGAAACACGTGGATATATGAAACAGGTAGATATATGAAACACATGAATGTATGAAACACATGGAAGTATGAAACACGTGGATGTGTGAAACACATGGATGTATGAAACACGTGGTTGTATGAAACATGTGGATGTATGAAACACGTGGATGTATGAAACACGTGGATGTATGAAACATATGGATGTATGAAACACATCGATGTATGAAACATATGGATGTATGAAACACATGGATGTATGAAACACGTGGTTGTATGAAACACGTGGATGTATGAAACACGTGGATGTATGAAACATATGGATGTATGACACACGTGGATGTATGAAACACGTGGATGTATGAAACACGTGGATGTATGACACACAGGGATGTTTGAAACACATGGATAAATGAAACACATGGATGTATGAAACATATAGATGTATGAAACATATAGATGTATGAAACACATGGATGTATAAAACACACGGATGTATGAAACATATGGATGTATGAAACATATAGATGTATGAAACATATAGATGTATAAAACACGTGGATGTATGAAACACACGGATGTATGAAACACACGGATGTATGAAACACACGGATGTATGAAACATATAGATTATGAAACATATATATGTATGAAACACATGGATGTATGAAACACTTGGATGTATAAAACACGTGAATTTACGAAACACATGGTGTATGAAAAACATTGTGTATGAAACACACTGGCGAGCACAAGGACATATTCCCTACATGTATTTGGAGACGATTACACTGTACGACATGGGCGTCGGCATGTACAGATGAAGCTAAGATAGGGAAAAGCGGTGGATTACGTGTAGCTTTGGCGGTTATCTGTCTGTCTTGTTTACATTAGATTACACTGGGGCCACGTGGAGAAGCTCTCGTAGGTAGTCGGAGCAACAGACATGGTTGGAATAACAAATGTATTCATTGTCGGTATGGAGAAAACTTGAGTATTATAACTACATAATTACAATACAGCCGAGCGAAGGATTGATCGTTCAATATAACGCAATCAATCAATCATGTGCCATGCCGGTAAGCGTGGGCGGTCATGACTCGCCATTTCACTCGATCACCAGAGTCGTTGATCAGCTCAGTGTTCCTGTCTCGACCATGCCATGTGGTCAAGCCATCCAGGTATTTACTTCTCGGTCTTCCCCTTGGTCTGTTCCCTTCGAACTTGCCAGTTGTCACTAAGTTCTCCAATCCATTTCTTCTCATAACATGTCCAAAATTTTTTGACTGTCTACGTCTAACTTCTCTAATCAATTTAGATTTTCATTTGTCTCCTGCAGTACTTGGTCATTGGTATTTCTGTCTGTCCATGGTATTCTTTGCATTTTCATCAGAAACCACATTTCTGCAGCCATCAGATGTTTTTCAGCTTGACTGCTCATTGTCTAAGTTTCACATTCATACAAAAGAACAGGCTGTATGTAGCACCTCAACACTCTTTATCTCGTTTCAATTGACGTCTTTTAATTTGTCAGTATGTTTTTCATCTTGCTAAAGGCTACTTTCGCCATGGTGATTCTTGTTCTAATCTCTTCAAGGCATCTCCCATCAGATGTTATGACTGTTCCGAGATAATTGCACCGATTCACATTGTTGAAGAATATTCCCATTTACTTGTATATTACATTGTGGTGTTTCGTTCTTCCTAGTGACGACCATAATCTGTGTCTTTTTGCAATTTAATTCTAACCCCAGCTGCTCACTGTGTACAACAACCGCATCTACTAATTGTTGCAGATCCTGCTCATTGTCTGCAATCAATACTGCATCATCTGCATATCTAATGTTATTGTTGTTTCGTTCCCCAATGCTGATTTCATTTATATCTTCTATATTTCTGAAAATATTTTCACTGTACATATAGGGAAAACTGATCTGGAGACATTACACATCCCTGCCTTACACCTCGCTTATAATAATATAACTACAGTAAGGCAAACAACATTGCCTTTGTGAGCTACGTTTTAGTTGCCTTGCCTACCGACATGGAAGTCATGCCTTCACAGAGCCTGATTCTCTTCTGCTTCTGGTATTTATTAATTCATTTGGAGGTCAGCGTGGCATAAGGGATAAGAGCCTCGTTTTTAAACATTATATGTGTTGATGCCGAGGTAGCAGGTTCAACTCATATACCGGACAGTTGCACTAAAATGTTGACTTCTCGTCCTTCACCTGGAGACGTAAATTACAAGTACCTCTGAAGTCGGGGTGGGTTCGCCTGATGGCGAGGGGCCCTGGTAATTATAGGGAAAGCTAATCCACATGCAAAAATAAGTACAGTACACTAGAAGCAATAGCAAGTTTATGGACTACGCTTGCGTTCAAAGCAAGAGAACGAGAAAAAAATAAAATATTTATGTGAAGACAACACATCCTATTTTAAACATGGGAAGGTTGACACACCACAATTATAAACTTCCGGCGTCATCCATTGCATGTCATGTCTTGGAAACTGGTCATGTAATTGATAGAGACCGCGCTTTTAGCGTGTTGTTGCATACACAAAATAGTCGTTTGTTACAGTTTGCGAAAGCCCTAATGACTCATCTACATAGGCCAATTTTGTGCAAACAGAAAGACATGTTAGTCAATTTAAAATTGCCATGGTAAACAACTGATATTATTGTGCGAACATGTGTATATTTCAGCTTGAACGATGTATCTAATTATTTTACTCTGCGTTGTGTGACTTCTGCAGTATGTACCTGGCGAGATGCAGCGAAATAATGAAATATGCCAGGCAATAAATCGTAAATTCTATGGTTTGTGTCTTCGTTTATTCAAAAACATCCTATTTTGTTTCAAACTACATAATTACTGCCTTCTAATCTAACCCTGCTATAATATCCTATCACATATCACATGGTACTTATGCAGATGGATATGAATACAATCGTGTCAGGAGAGGACAACATACACACAAGTGTTACACAGATTAGGAATTACAAAAATGTTACTGAGTGAGATCAAGGCCAGAATATTCTTCGACCATATAAAAATAATTGTAAAAGGATGCGCTGGATGGAAAGGTGGAGGAGAAGCGTGGAAGAGGCAGGCAATGTTACAGATGAGTGGACAACATCAAGAGATGGACTAGAATCATCATCATCATCATCATCATCATCATCATCATCATCATCATCATCATCCAGTGCATTGCCGGCTGGCTGGGCGATCATGCCTCTCCACAAATTGCGATCTCCGACGGCAAGGATCAATTCATGTGATGACTCCCTTCCGTGCCATGACATAAGACTGTTAATAATTGTCTCCCGCTGTCTTCCTCTATCTCTCTTTTCGTAAATCTTTCCAGTTATCACATGTTCGAGTTTTTGTCTTGTTAATCCACCGTCTTTAATAAGAAGAAACTTATGTGTTACACACAGACACAGTACATAGATTGATTGAGGCATTGCTGTCGACATTCAATGTGGCGACGGCGATTAGTACTTCGACTTTATTTGTTTGTTTTTTTAATGTTGCATGTTCTTTGCAGGACGATGCGTTCAATCCGGATCACAGGTTGATTTTCTGGGTAGTTTTATGTTCAGTAGTTCGCCATTGTGTCTGAACGAGAAGTCAACGCTGATATCCAATTGACTGGTGTAGCGGTTGAAATAATAATTAACCCGCCATCAGTGCACCAGAAGTTTAAGCGCAAGTACACGAAGACGCGGGGTCACGTAGCCTATACTTTAGTTAAACATGCTACGTTTCAAATCCAAACTGTTTTCGCATGCTCAGTACACGACCACAGATCATAATGTGTAGCCATTTTGCATGCAAAACTCAAAGTAAACAGCGCCACGTTTCGCACCCCCTCTACTTTCGCAAGTTCAGTACACGGTCGCAGATCATAATGTAGCAATTTACATGCAAAACTTAAAGTAAACAGCGCCACGTTTCACTTTCGCGTATTCATACTTGAAGTCCCACCAACACCTTTCCTTTGTATGCATCAGCGCTTTCCTTTTTTTCTGTACGTGTGATGACCCTCTTCAGTTCCACCATAAAAGACTGTCACGAATTTTATCTCGCTGTCTTCCTCTATCTCTCATTCTATCCGTCTTCCAGCTGTCATACCATGTTCCAGTGTGTGTCTTCTCCAGTTTGTGTCTTCTCCAGTTTTGTGTCTTCTCCAGTTTGTGTCTTCTCATGTGACGAAAAAATTACGACTAGGGCTTCTTGTACATACTAGTTCTTGGAAAACCAAATTTTCCCGTGCCGGACACCAACAAGAAATAGAAGGTCGAAGCCTTATTATAAAACTAATGAATTTTCTGTCTTATGTTTGGTATAAGTTATTTTTGCATCTTGGTCTCCTTCAAAATACCCAGGATTACTCATTTTAGTTGCCAAGTGAATTTGCAGCATTCTTCTTTAAAACCTATTCTCCACAGCTTCCGTGAATTTGTTTCGCTTGTTTACTAATTGTTCAGGATTAGCAGCCATAAGTTAGAACTCGTTGTCTGGCCTCCAATAACAAGGACGTATTGCATACATTTTTCTTCCTTTGATAGAATGCAGTTTTTGCTATTCTATTTTGTTCTTTACCTCTTTGATGCATCTTACACCTGATATTACCCATGTGCCTTTATACGAATTTCTACACTTGCCTCAAATATATCATTTACCTGACCATATCTGACCAATTTCCTGGATATTCCCTGGTAAAGAAAAGCGACGAGGAAGGGAACTAGTCACTCCACCTCATTACGACGCAGTCTAGACTGTAAAACCCTAATTCCTAATTGTATCTGACATGGACTACCCATTTGTCTACTTTAATACACATGTACACACATGTGTCTGGCAAACGCCCAGTGCGCCATAAGTTGTGTAAACAGTTATTTACTGACTAATAGACGCGTGTTAAAAGTGGTTGAAAGGTCGTGACTCGATATTAAAGGTAGTGACGTGCGGGTACTATGGTTAGTTTAAGAGTGGGACGCAGAGGTGTTTCCAAGGCACCAGGGCCGGGGTATATACTGGCCAAGACCTATTGACGCGTCCTCGTCGAGCGTCCTGGGCAACAGGTCCCTTCGGGGTCCTGGCTAAAGTCAATAGGATCGTCGATTCCTCCGAAGTCGGAGAGTGTCTGCCTGTACGGCGAGGAACCACCAGTCTGCACACCAATAAGCCAGACATGGGACAACGGATACTCACGCAAACCTCAGGTCCTGTATGACATCACACTGATGTTGGACAACAGGATGCCTTCATCCGACATACAGGACTTTGCGTTGGAGCTCAAGCCAACGAACACAAGCAAGCAAGCAAGCAAGTTTAAGAGTGTCTGCTCCATCAAGTGTAACATCCGTAGAGAAAACATGACCTATCTGGGCATTATCTAGCACGTATGTACGTACTGTACCTGAGTATGGTCTGGCTACATGCTGATATACCTTTACCCAGATGGTGAGTTGAGGAACAGGTCTTGCCCACCCCGCTGGTTTCCTAGACTGGAGAGGGGAATGGATTACACTGCAACACTGGAAATGGTACTTTTTAAAAAAAAAGTCGCTTAAAAGTCGACAGGGTCGACTGAAGGGATTTACGTCTTTCACCGTAATCTCGTATATCCACGTAGAGTAACACAGCTGCATGAGATTCGGTAGCGGATCGCATCGCGTATGTGAGCCGGTCGCTCAGAAAGCAATGGATAACTACTGAGCGCTATCTTGCCAAGACATCAACAACAGCGGTAAAATGCTGGTGTTGACAGCGATGTCCTGTAAATAGGTTATGCGGAAACAACAAAAAAATACCAAACCTGACTGCGATAGATGTAAGCCCTTTTCAGTGCTCAAACGACCCGATCTCTATTGGAGTCTTCCAGAAGATTTCCCAACCAAATAAACCAACCAGTAAACTAACTGACACACCAGGTTGTGAAAGAAGCACTAAATTTGTCGCCAGTTGGCACCGGAAAGGCGGACGGGAAGGGTGTTACTCACACCGGTGGTGACCTAGTATAAGCAAATCCCTTAGCATGCACACACATCTACCTTAGTTCGAATGTTGACATTAAGATAAGCTTTCGGCGTCTAATGCATGTGTCTTTGATAGCCTTTGTCAATCGAGTCCAACTTGTGGTCTTCAATAAATGTTTCTACTGCCAGAAGGAAAAGTCAAGTTTGGAGCTCAAATACTTTCTGCCCTACGCAACGCACGTGGATTGCCTTTGTGTGTATCAGCCAACGTATCATGTGCCACTGTATTTATTTTTCGTTTAGTTTGAGTATACTAAAGAAATCTGACAACGTAGTTGTGTTTGACTTCTTCATATAATATATGTCACGAGGCGTTGATTATTATAACTGCCCATAGCCTACTTACTGTCTTGTTAATTGCCTGAATTCTTCTAATGACTTTCTTTCGTTACATAATGTCAACTATCTTTTCTCTCTTCCACTTAAACTTTTCCGCTGTTAGGACGTACTCAAGCGTACCCAAGGCTAGCGGAGGGAAGGACGTCAATTATGTCTCTTTTTATAATTTCAGTATTGTTCAATGTTCTTGTCTATTCTAAGAACTTTTTTGTAGCAATTAAGCTCACAAACCTACATTTTTTTTTTTTTGTGAGTGCGAAATTCTCCATGACTCACACCATATCCTGTCACAGAAAAGATGTATGTCCTCACAAATTTCATTGGTTAGCTGGTCTTGTGTCACAGACTCACATTTTTCAAAATGCCTCTCATTCATAAACCAGATGTCCTGCCTCTGTTGCTGTCGTGTATAAATTATCCATCACATCTTGAATCAAAATTGTTATCTTTCAATACTCCGCTTCTCCGATACTCATCTCATCTTCTTCTTCTTCTTCGTTCATCCGGAGTTTTTTTTCGGATGTGATTGCGTTGTGCCTGTTTACAGCAGAGCTGCGTTCTTGCGCCGTTAGGCCGACACATCCGACTTCTGCGGGCATTTGTTGACCGGGTTAACCTTCCCGGGGTACTCATCTCATCTAATCATGTTCCTCTTGTACTTTACGGTGTCGAGGTGAAGTATAAATAGCGGGAGAGTGCCCGCTTATGGGCTTCATGTATCGATATTCCCATGAACTCTGTTATTCCCTGCGTCCATCGTTTACGTGGTCGGCCTCTTCCTCTGCTTTCCTCTGGTCTGTACATCATTGCTTGTTGTGGTATACTGTTAGCTGGTAACCAAACCATTTGACTTGCTGCCTTCTAATAAAATCTAGTACAGCTACAACCTCCACTGTAATCCTAATTTCTTCATTTCTGATCTTATCTCTTCTTGATACATTGAGTATTCTTCTCAGGAATCTCACTTCTGTTGTTGTGATTTTTCTTTTCTCTTTTTCGTCATTGCCTATGTTTGGCATTGGTTGGTAGGAAGATTGTGTTGTAAAGTGCTTTCTTAGTAGTTATTGATACATGTTTGTTCTTTAGTATTGGTGCCATTTGTCCAATGAGTTGGTTTGCCTTATTGCATCTATTTTCGATCTCGCCTTCTGATTTGCAAGTTGATGATATTATACTTCCTAGGTACTTGAAACTCTTTACTTGTTTCAAGGGATGTTCATTTAGGTGAATCGTTGTAGCTTTTTCTTCTTTAGTTACAGTCATTATCTCTGTTGTACTTGTGCTAATTTTAATGTTATGTTCCCTACACATTCTATTTAGACTATTCATGTGGTCTTGTAATTCAGCTTCTGATTTTGCTATTAGTGCTTCATCATCCGCAAACAGGAGTTCTCTAATGGTTAGATTTGCAGATGGTTCTTCTTCAGTGTTCTCATCATGCGGTGTTCTTGTGGTCTCTGTTTGGCTGGTTTCTTTACATATGTTGTATATATATATATGTTATGAACAAGAGAGGGGACAGGACACAACCTTGTCGTACTCCGGATCTTATGGTTAAGGGTTCTGAGTGTCCTCCAGTTGCTCTCACTATGCATTCACAGTTGTTGTATAAACTTCTACATAGGTTTGTTAGATGTGTACTAACTCCGTATTGTTTAACGATTTCCCACAGCTTAGTTTCTATCTACTCTATCAAATGCCTTTTCTTGGTCGGCAAAGGCTAAGTAGAGTGTTTCATTAAATTCTGTTGATTTTTCTATATGTTGTCTAAGAGCAAAAATGGCATCTGTGCATCCTTTGTTTTTCCTAAATCCAAGTTGTGTTTCGCTTAGCTGGGGTTCTATAGTAGCTCGTAATCTTTTCTCAAGAATTTTGCAAAATATTTTCCCAGAATGACTCAATAGTGAAATGCCTCTGTATTGTGTGCAGTCTCTTTTGCTGCCTTTCTTTTTCCAAATAGGGATAATTATGGCGTTTCCCCAGTCTTGTGGTGTCTTTTGTTCTACCCAAGCATGGTTGAATAGTCTATGTAGCCATGCTGTTCCTACTTCTCTTGCTGCTTCTCCAATACACCTCCCTTATTATATATCCTTTCCAATTGTTTATATTTTGTTTAAAAATGCCGCGTATACTTTACAGGACGTCACAATCAATACCAGCATTTTTGCTGTTGTGATCTATTGGCAAGTTTATGTTTAATAGTTTGCCATTGATTTCTGAACGACCGGCACTCATACCATTTCGTAAAACACCAACGTAATGCGTTCTGCGGCCAAATCGCCCGCAACTATGTTTCGAACGCGGGTGTGTGGGATTACGAACTTCTTCCTTAACTCCTTCGCCACAGACCGAATTTATATTTTGTTACAAGATCAAAATATTTCATTTTCCTCAATTTTATTTGTCTTTAATAAGTAATCTTCATCAAAGCTGAATTGTTGGATATATCATGATGTTTTCTTTGTCATGTCACAAACTGTTAACGGTTTTCAATGACACTTATATTCAAGAGCGCATATGTGCTTGTCAGCTATTTGTGAAGTGCCCAGTTGCCACACCCTTATGTTTCCTGCCACAGGAAACAAGCACGCTCTCAGTACTTTGGCTTAACATTTAAACACAAAGTTTGTTGCGTGTCCTTTACAGGGCGCTGCAATCAATCCGAGCATTTATTAGCTGTTTGTGATTTATATGGCGATTATACCATCAGTAATTTGTCGCTGCTTTCTGAAGGACCGGCGCCTCGTACCATTAAAATCAACGCAAATCCATTTGCTTCCAAATCGGCAGGCGCAGATTTCAAACCATGGACTCGGTACGTTGGGAAATCCTGAAATATCGGTTAACTAACCTCCTTAATCTTCCCATTACTGGTCCCATAATATGACTCTCGGGCCATGTATATTTAAGAGACTGAAATCTGTAAGAAACCAGATGCTTTGGGTTGACGATCCTTATTGGCCCTGGCTGTGCGAATGCGACTGAATGTCTGTGAAGATAACTCAAGCTAAGATTGAAACAGTAGGTTCTCATATACCAGCATGTGAGGTTCTCATATACCAGCATGTGATGGTCCTCACTTACCAACATATGTGGTTCTCATATACCAGCATGTGTGGTTCTCATACCATCATGTGAGGTTCTCATATACCAGCATGTGTGGTCCTCACATACCAGCATGTGAGGTTCTCATAAACCAACATATGAATCCACGCCGGCGCTACGGAGTTCGTGCTCTGTGTTCAGAATTACTTTGTGACCTATGGGGAGAGACAGACGAACTCAAGGAGTTATCCGAAGGTACAATGCCAGTGATCCTTCACAAACAGACAAAACCGACCAAAACTGAAAGGGAAACACCCGGCTGCAAAACATTTCCCCTGCAACTAACCCCCAACCGAAGTATGTCTCTGCAAATACATCCCCCACCCCAAGTACTTCCACTGCAAAGAACTCCCATCCACAGAATTTCCCTGCAAATATATCCCTCACCCCCAGATTTCCCCTGCAAATATATCCCCACCCCTAATATTTCTCCTGCAAATATCCTCTATCCATAAATTTCCCCTACAAATATCCTCTACCACAAGTATTTTCCCTGCAAATATCCCCTATCCCAAGTGCTTATACTGCAACTATTCTCCCACCCCTAGAATTCGCCTGTAAATATATCCCCCGCCATTACTATTTCCCTTGCAAATATCCTCCACCCCAAGTACTATCACTGCAAATATCCCCCACCCCTTCTATTTCCCTTGCAAAAATCGCCGACCCCAATTATTTCCCCTGCATATATCCCCCACGCCTAGTATTTCCCCTGCAAATATCTCCCACGCGAAGTATTTCCCCCTGCAAATATCCTCCACGCCAAGTATTTCCCCCTGCAAATATCCCCCACCTCATGTATTTCCCCATGCAAATACCCCCACCCCATGTATTTCCCCTGCAGATATCCCCCACCCCATGTATTTTCCCTGCAAATATCTCCCACGCCTAGTATCTAATATTTCCCCTGCAAATATCTCCCAACTCTACTATTTCCCTTGCAAAAATCCCCCACCCCAAGTATTTCCCCTGCAAATATCCCCCACTCCTAGAATTTCCCTGCAAATATCCCAACCCGAAGTATTTCCCCTGCAAATATTCCCCACGCCAAGTATTTTCCCTGCGAGTATTTTTCCCAAATATTCATGGAGCAATCACAGTGCTCTATTAAACATAATCAGTCATGTGTCTTGGCGGTAAACGTAGGCGGGCATGGTTCGCTATCTCTCACGATCACACAGTCTTGGATCAGGGCAGTATCCTTGTCCCGATCATGTGATGTGGCCAAGCCATTCAAGTATTCCATACCTTTTCTTTCCCTTCCTCTTATCCCCTCACGTTTTCACGTTTAATTATCCCCATAACATGTCTTACGTATAATTACTGTAATCAATTGACTGTTTTCATATGTTTTATGATCCCTCTGATGTGTCTGTATCTTGAAGAGGTTGAGGTTCGTGTGTGTTTCCAATGACCCCAAGAGCTATTCCGACGGTAGCGGGGCTACTGGTAGGATCTCCCATGTCGGTCAAATCAAGGGGTAGTATTCAGACGAAGAGACACAAACCTGCTGCTTTGTATGTAGACTGGGGAAAGTCAAAGGCTAGGGAAAGCAAACCCGGAAAACAAGTCGAATGTATCTGGCTATGGGCTTAATGAAACAGTGCAAGGTAACACATTACATGGTGTAAATGATATGTTCCATGAAGTACTGTCCTGTCGATTTTTCTCTCAAACAACTGGACATAGAAGATAAGAGGATAAGCCTTGCAGTCTGTGTTGTCCGGAAGTGCACGATACGCTGTGGGACTGTTATGGAAAAAAAAAGCTCACTGGGAACATCTTATAAGTACTTACGGTTAAGAGGGGCTGAAGCTACTTAACTCAGCCAAGTGTTTTGTACATAGAGGAGACAGTGTGCAATGTGATAAAGTTGTACATAAAGGGGACAGTGTGCAATGTGATAAAGTTGTTCATAGAGGAGAGACAGTGGGCGATGTGTTAAAGTTGTACATACAGGAGACAGTGTGCGATGTGAAAATGTTGTACATACAGGAGACTGTGTGATGTAAAAATGTTGTACATATTGGAGACAGTGTGTGATGTGATAATGTTGTACATAGAGGAGACAGTGTGTGATACGATAATGTTGTACATAGAGGAGACAGTGTGTGATACGATAATGCTGTACATAGAGGAGACAGTGTGTGATACGATAATGTTGTACATAGAGGAGAGACAGTGTGTGATACGATAATGTTGTACATAGAGGAGACAGTGTGTGATGTAAAAAGGTTGTACATAGAGGAGACAGTGTGTGATGTGATAATGTTGTACATAGAGGAGACAGTGTGTGATGTGATAATGTTGTACATAGAGGAGACAGTGTGTGATGTGATAATGTTGTAGATAGAGGAGACAGTGTGTGATATGATAATGTTGTACATAGAGGAGTACAGTGTGTGATACTGATAATGGTTGTCCATAGAGGAGACAGTATGTGGATATGATAAGTTGTACATAGAAGGAGCAGTGTGTGATATGATAATGTTGTACATAGAGGAGACAGGTGTGATACGATAATGTTGTACATAGAGGAGACAGTATTTGATGTGATAATGTTGTACATAGAGGAGACAGTATGTGATGTGGTAATGTTGTACATAGAGGACAGACAGTGTGTGATATGATAATGTTGTACATAGAGGAGACAGTGTGCTAATGTAAGATAATGTTATACATAGAGGAGACAGTGTGCGATACGATAACGTTGCTGTACATAGGCAGACAGTAGTGATGTAGATAATGTTGTACATAGAGGAGGACAGTGTGTGAGACGATAACGCTTGTACATAGAAGGAGACAGTGTGTGATATGATAATGATTGTTACATAGAGGGACAGTATGTGTATGTGAATAATGTTAGTACATAGAGGAGACGTATGTGCTGTATAAATGTTACATAAGACAGTGTTATGATAATGTTGTACATAGAGGAGACAGTGTGTGAAACGATAATGTTTACATAGAGGAGACAGTGTGTGATATGATAATGTTGTACATAGAGGAACAGTGTGTGATATGATAATGTTGTACATAGGGAGATAGTGTGCGATGTAAATTAGAAAGAGGAGAAGTGTGTGATATGAAAGTTGTACATAGAGAAGTGTCATGTAACATTGTACAAGGAGACAGTGTGCGATGTAAAATGTTGTACATAAGGAGACTGTGTGATGTAAAATGTTGTACATGAGGGCAGTGTGGATGTAAAATGTTATACATAGAGGAGACAGTGTGTGATAAGATAATGTTGTACATAGATAACAGTGTGTGATACGATAATGTTGTACATAGAGGAGACAGTGTGTGATATGATAATGTTGTACATAGAGGAGACAGTGTGTGATACGATAATGTTGTACATAGAGGAGACAGTGTGTGATACGATAATGTTGTACATAGAGGAGACAGTGTGTGATATGATAATGTTGTACATAGAGGAGACAGTGTGTGATACGATAATGTTGTACATAGAGGAGACAGTGTGTGATGTGATAATGTTTGTACATAGAGGAGACAGTGTGTGATATGATAAATGTTGTACATAGAGGAGACAGTGTGTGATACGATAATGTTGTACATAGAGGAGACAGTATTTGATGTGATAATGTTGTACATAGAGGAGACAGTATGTGATGTGGTAATGTTGTACATAGAGGACAGACAGTGTGTGATATGATAAATGTTGTACATAGAGGAGAGACAGTGTGTGCGATGTAAAATGTTGTACATAGAGGAGACAGTGTGCGATACGAAAATGCTGTACATAGAGGAGACAGTGTGTGATATGATAATGTTGTACATAGAGGAGACAGTGTGTGATACGATAATGTTGTACATAGAGGAGACAGTGTGTGATATGATAATGTTGTACATAGAGGAAACAGTGTGTGATATGATAATGTTATACATAGAGGAGAGAGTGTGCGATGTAAAAAATGTTATACATACAGGAGACAGTGTGTGATATGATAATGTTGTACATAGAGGAGACAGTGTGTGAAACGATAATGTTTTACATAGAGGAGACAGTGTGTGATATGATAATGTTGTACATAGAGGAGACAGTGTGTGATATGATAATGTTGTACATAGAGGAGACAGTGTGCGATGTAAAAATGTTATACATAGAGGAGACAGTGTGTGATATGATAATGTTGTACATAGAGGAGACAGTGTGCGATGTAAAAATGTTGTACATAGAGGAGACAGTGTGCGATGTAAAAATGTTATACATAGAGGAGACAGTGTGCGATGTAAATATGTTATACATAGATTAGACAGTGTGTGATACGATAATGTTGTACATAGAGGAGACAGTGTGTGATATGATAATGTTGTACATAGAGGAGACAGTGTGTGATACGATAATGTTGTACATAGAGGAAACAGTGTGTGATACGATAATGTTGTACATAGAGGAAACAATGTGTGATACGATAATGTTGTACATAGAGGAAACAGTGTGTGATACGATAATGTTGTACATAGAGGAGAGACAGTGTGTGATATGATAATGTTGTACATAGAGGAGACAATGTACGATGTGAAAATGGTGTACATAGAGGAGACGGTGTGTGATATGATAATGTTGTACATAGAGGAGACAGTGTGTGATACGATAATGTTGTACATAGAGGAGAGACAGTGTGTGATATGATAATGTTGTACATAGAGGAGACAATGTACGATGTGAAAATGGTGTACATAGAGGAGACAGTGTGTGATATGATAATGTTGTACATAGAGGAGACAGTGTGTGATACAATAATGTTGTACATAGAGGAAACAATGTGTGATACGATAATGTTGTACATAGAGGAAACAGTGTGTGATACGATAATGTTGTACATAGAGGAGAGACAGTGTGTGATATGATAATGTTGTACATAGAGGAGACAATGTGTGATGTGAAAATGGTGTACATAGAGGAGACAGTGTGTGATATGATAATGTTGTACATAGAGGAGAGACAGTGTGTGATATGATAATGTTGTACATAGAGGAGGGACAGTGTGTGATATGATAATGTTGTACATAGAGGAGAGACAGTGTGTGATATGATAATGTTGTACATAGAGGAGACAATGTGCGATGTGAAAATGTTGTACATAGAGGAGACAGTGTGTGATACGATAATGTTGTACATAGAGGAGAGACAGTGTGTGATATGATAATGTTGTACATAGAGGAGACAGTGTGCGATGTAAAAATGTTATACATAGAGGAGACAGTGTGTGATATGATAATGTTGTACATAGAGGAGACAGTGTGTGATACGATAATGTTGTACATAGAGGAGACAGTATGTGATGTGATAATGTTGTACATAGAGGAGACAGTGTGCGATGTAAAAATGTTATACATAGAGGAGACAGTGTGTGATACGATAATGTTGTACATAGAGGAGACAGTGTGTGATGTGATAATGTTATACATAGAGGAGACAGTGTGTGATGTGATAATGTTGTACATAGAGGAGACAGTGTGCGATGTAAAAATGTTATACATAGAGGAGGCAGTGTGTGATACGATAATGTTGTACATAGAGGAGAGACAGTGAGTGATATGATAATGTTGTTCATAGAGGAGACAATGTGCGATGTGAAAATGGTGTACATAGAGACAGTGTGCGATGTAAAAATGTTATACACAGAGGAGACAGTATGTGATGTGATAATGTTGTACATAGAGGAGACAATGTGTGATGTGAAAATGGTGTACATAGAGGAGACTGTGTGCGATGTAAAAATGTTATACATAGAGGAGACAGTATGTGATGTGATAATGTTGTACATAGAGGAGACAGTGTGCGATGTGATAATGTTGTACATAGAGGAGACAGTATGTGATGTGATAATGTTGTACATAGAGGAGACAGTGTGTAATGTGATAATGTTGTACATAGAGGAGACAGTGTGCGATGCGCTAAAATTAAAGATATTTACTTTCACGCCCCTCTAAACGAAGCATTTGTAGCTTCTTTGGTTTGCCCTTGTTACATACTCTTCTTATTCTATACGTGAGACAAAGGACGTCATTTAGTACGCACTCCACACACACCTCTTATAATGATGTTTCTAATATAACGTTAAAAGATACAACAAATGGGAAATCGGAATGGAGAATAATATACTTCTGTCTACGTCACTTATGTTATTCCCTTTAGTGAAGACCGGCCTGCGTGCCCAGTTTGTGACCCTCTGGAAATAAAGTTCGTTCGTTCCTTCGCTGTCTGGCACAT
Organism: Cepaea nemoralis; assembly: GCA_014155875.1. Lineage (NCBI taxonomy): Eukaryota > Metazoa > Mollusca > Gastropoda > Stylommatophora > Helicidae > Cepaea > Cepaea nemoralis. Next base: position 40,526 of record JACEFZ010002837.1, read on the forward strand.
GTTTACAATAGTGCAGATCTATGCTCCGTGTGCAATGAAACCCCGCAACTGCTGCCCTTCGCTGTTGTCTTCTCTTGGCCAACTGATTCCATCATGGCCATGTTGTCACACCCCTCACGATCCCGCCGTCACAAAAGATGATTTGATTAGTGTGCAAAACACGATATGATCAATGTAAAAAAGATGATATCGCTATACAAAAGATGATATGATCAATGTACAAATAGATATCGATGTGTAAACGGTGGCACGGTCAGTGTACATAAGAAGATATCAATGTGCAAAGGTTATCATTGATGTACTAAAGAAGATACGACCATTGTAGAAAAGATGACATGATCAATGTACAAAAGATGATATGATCAATGTACCAAAGATGATATGATCAATGTACAATACTCGACGCCATCAGTGTACCAATACTCAACATCATCAACGTACAAAAGATGTCATCAATGTACAAAAGATTATATCATAAACGTACAAAAGAAAATGTCATCAATGTACAAAAGATTACATGACCAATCTACACCACATGATAAGATTACTACAAAACTGGAACTAACGTAAAAACAGAAACTAGTCTAACCGACACGTGTGTAATACTTACACGAGGAATTAATATTGTTGCGTAGCCTGCGTACTTTGCTGGTGGATTTATCACAAGAACAGCAGTGAATCTGTTGAAGACAAAAAATTTACAAAACATTACAAACAAAGAACGAATGAACGAAAGCGAACACGCTCTCTCTCTCTCTCTCTCTCTCTCTCTCTCTCTCTCTCTCTCTCTCTCTCTCTCTCTCTCTCTCTCTCTCTCTCTCTCTCTCTCTCTCTCTCTCTCACACACACACACACACACACACACGTGGGGATGTGAATTTCCTAAAAGTATATTTAATTTTTCAATTATCTTTTTAGTCACGATTTGAGTGGGTTTCCCCAAGATCTACACAAGGATACTCCACTCCGATAGTAGGTCTGTTCTTAAAACCAACAACCACCGAATTATGCAGATTTTTTTATGTATTGTGTGCCTGTCTGTCAGTCTGGATGTCTGCCTGCCAGCCATATGTCTGTCTAACTGTCTGTTTCTCTGACTGTGTTTGGCTGACTGACTGCTTTTGTCTGTCTGTTCCTATCTCTGTATGTGTGTCTGTCTGTGTCTCTGTGTACATCTGCATCTGTCTGTGTCCCTATATATTCTCTTATGTATATGTGTCTGTCTGTCTGATCTGTCTGTCTTATCTCCTTGTCGGTGTTTGTGTCTGTGTCAACCTGTCTGCCTGCCAGCTTACTTGTTTACTTTCTTTCTTTCCACTGTCTCGGTGTGCCCTTTAGCGTCATATTAAAACGGGCATCTGAAAACGGCTTTGTGTGGGCAATCTAATAAGATGATGTTCGGTTCTTAAGTACGAACTTTTCTCAATTGCGTTACGAAATTTTGAAATTCCAAAAGCTTTTCTTGCTTGGTCCTCTGGAAGATACTGCGCAACAGCAATTCTTCGGCGAACTAAAAGACGTGTCGCTTCATAAAACGATGTACCCATTCATACGGCGCTTTAAATGATGTTGTGCCTGTACGAGACGCTGCATTCCAAAGTGTTGAGTCGGATTTCAATGCACGAAAAACCGATGCCCTGTTCCTACCATCCACTACCCACTTCAATGTGTTTTCTAGGTCTGAAAGATCTGCTGGCGACGCACGACGTGCCTTCGTCTTACTAGATAACACTTTTAGCGGTTCTGTTGTAGTTTGCTGTTCGTGGGAGCCTCTGAGGCAGGTGGTTAAGACGCCTGCCTCGCATGCTGAGGGTCCTGAGTTCGAATTAGGACCACGTCGTTCGGTTCACGAACAGCAATTTTACTCGGAGACTTCTGTGGGGACGCTGGAGCTAGGAGTTCTTGCTTTGTGCGACGCTTTCGGTTAACCACTCTGCGGAAAGAGACCGAACCATGTGGGATTAAGTTGATTTTATAGCCTTTAAAATCCCCAAACTTTCTCCCGTTCTAATCGAACGTTGCACTCGCTAACTTCTCTGCATAGATTCTTATTATTGAAAGTGTTTCTAGCCAAAAGTCCGGTTTCGGGCTATATCTATTCAGTAGAACAGAAGAGAGAGAGAGAGAGAGAGAGAGAGAGAGGAGAGAGAGAGAGAGAGAGAGAGAGAGAGAGAGAGAGAGAGAGAGTGAGAGAGAGTGTGTGTGTGTGTGCGTGTGTGTGTGTGAACCGGACGGCGTAGGCCGGAATCGAACACACAACCTTCGGAGCGCGAGGCTGGCGCGCGTAACCACTTCGCCACGGAGATTCCACCATCAGAATGTGCAAAGAATAAATTTAGCCCAGGTCAGGTCTTCAGAAATCTAAGTTGCATGAACATCTTAATACACTGGACACGTGGACATCTCAATACGCCGGACACAGGGATATCTCAATACACTGGACATATGGACATCTCAATAATTTCCTGTACGTGTTAGTCGACGGCTTAGGGGATAGTTTCACGATTTCCATATGTACCGAGTCGGGGATTCGATATCAGTTGATGATTTGGAAGTAAATCGATGTGCGTTGATTTCGATGGTATGAGGCGTCGGCCGTTCAGAAAACAATGACAGACTATTGAGGGTAACGTAGCCTAGAAAATCACAAAAAATTGACAACTGCTGGGTTTGACTGTAACTAACTATCCGCGTTAACGACTTTTGTTTTTAACTCTTAAAGAATGAAGATATTTTCCAATGTAAAGTACTGAATTTCCCCACCCCCACTATCTTTGTATCTCTTTATCTCTCTCTGCCTCTCTTTCTCTTTCTCTCCCGCTAACTCTCTTCTGTCGCGCTCCCTCTCTCTCTTTCTTTGTCTTTTGTCGCTCTCTCTATCTCTTGTGTTCTCTCTTTCTTCTGTTGCTCTCTTTCTGGGCAGAATGTCAGACAGGCCTGCGTGCCCAATTCTTAACTCTTTGAAAATAATGTTTGTTCGCTCGTTCGTTATCTCTCTCTCTCTCTCTCTCTCTCTCTCTCTCTCTCTCTCTCTCTCTCTCTCTCTCTCGCTCTCTCTCTCTCTCTCTCTTGTTTTATCTCTCTTATGTCTCACTCAACTCTGTAACTCACTAGGTCTCACTCAACTCTGTAATTCTCTCTCTCACTCTCTCCTCTCTCTCTCTCTCACTTGTTGTATCTCTCTTATGTCGCACTCAATTCTGTAACTCTCTCTCTTTCACTCTCTCTCTCTCTCTCTCTCTCTCTCTCTCTCTCTCTCTCTTTCTCTCTCTCTCTCGTTTTATCTCTCTTATGTCTCACTCAATTCTTAACTCTCTCTTTTCTCTCTCTCTCCCTCTCTCTCTCTCTCTCGTGTTATCTATCTCTTCTGTCTCTTTCTCTTTTGTCCCTCTGTCTGTCTCTCTCTCTTGTTTTCTATCTCTTTTGATGCTATCTCTTACTCTTTCCCTCTCTCTCTCTCTCTCTCTCTCTCTCTCTCTGTATCGTGTTCTCTGTCTCTTCTGTTGCTCTCTCTCTCTCTCTCTCTCTCTCTCTCTCTTTCTCTTTCTTGTTCTCTCTCGCGTTCTCTTTCCCTCCTCCTCCTCTCTTAGTTTTCGTATCCTGTTACAAGTTCAAAGTTGCGTGTTTCTCAGCAATATCAGTGATATACATCTGATATAGGCAACGTGAAACACACGTAAGCAGAATTGTACAACAAAAAATACGAACTTAAGCAAAATATGTTTGACAATAAACGTGAGCCCCGAGTTCTGGACTACCTACGCATACGCTGTGAAATATGAGTCTCAAACAGAGGCTCGTTCTGTACGCGATAAACCACATTTTTGTTATCGCCTTCTTCTAACTCAAACAACAAAATCTCAACAATGAAAAGAGATCATAGCGATCAAGAACAGCAACAGAACATGTTTATTATAAAGGCTGGAGAAACAACAAGGGAACAAAACATGTATGAACCACTAAGTAAACTAAAACAGAAACTTGTGGAGAAGAGAAGCAGAAAAAGAAATGGACAAAATGGAAAGGCCCTGGACAGGGTTGCATGGGACAGCTAAAGATAGGATGGCTTAGAGTGAACTGGTCGAGGACCTAGGTCCTAATCGGGGATGGGTGGCAAAAGAGAAGAAGTGAACTAAAAAAGACAATGAAGTGTATACAAGAGACGACACTGCAGATATAGACAGTCAATTTCTGGCAACCGAAAGAAGAAGTGAACTAAACAGGGCAATGAAGTGTATACAAGAGACGACACTGCAGATATAGACAGTCAATTTCTGGCAACCGAAAATAAAGATATTGCAGATACAGACAGTGAATTTTCTTTCCACCGAAAGAAGTTAACTAAAAATGACTGAAGTTTATTCAAGAGACGATATTGCAGATGCAAACAATCAATTTCTGGCGACAAAGAAAAAGAGAACTAAAAAAAAGACAGCAAAATTTATCAAAGAGACAACACTGCAGATGAACTGTCAATTTCTGAAGTTTATACAAGAGACGATACTGCAGATACAGACACAATTTCTGGCGACTGAAAGAAGAAGAAGAAGGAGACATGTTTATCGCTAAAGGTTATATCTGCGCCAGCCACACTTTCTCTGTGCCCGGCAGTAAGGAACATAAAGCTCGACTGTCCTGATGTGTGACGTAAACATGTCTACAATCTCCCGTATGTTCGGAATCAAGGACAGTAGGTCACCAAAGATCGGATTTCCCCCCCCCCCCCCCCCCCCGACATTAGCTGGCGTGTTTACAGCTTTACATGTCACGTTGTCATGGAAATCACGTCCAGTTATTACATTGATGAAACACCGCCAGCATGTGTTGTGTTAACAGTTTTATCTTTGCTACCGGTTAAACCGACCTCTTCTCCTTTAAAGTTTAATGTACTCCAAGTCTTTGCCGGCATGCATATTTGGAAAGGAAACGGCAGCATACGAGCATTCATTCATTCATTCATTCATTCATTCCATTTCATTCATTCCATTCCAATCATTCCGTTCCATTCATTCATTCTGTCTGTCTGTCTTTCCTTCCTTTCTTACTTCTTTCCTTCCTTCTTTCCTTTCTTTCTTTCTATCTTTCTTTTGTTGTTGTAGTTGAAGAAATCTTCCTTGTTTCTCCCCCTTCTCCTGTCCCCGCCTCAAACCTCCGCCTTCCTCGTCCCCCTCCTTCCCTCTACCCCTTCCACCTTGCTGCTGCTGCTGCTGCTGCTACTTCTTCTTCTTCTTCTCCTGACCACATCTGATGATAGATACATCCTTGTATCACTGTGTGATATTTGGTCCACGGGGCGAGTGACTATGAATGGATTAATACTATGTCCTAATTACTTGATTTGGTGGTAACGTGTGGCTAGACGCTTACCTGCCGGCCGGTGATCAAGGGTTCGGCTCCACATCAAGGGGGAATTTTATCACTGCTCGCTAGTCATCCCAGCCAAAATGGGTATCAGAAAATGTATTGGGAAGTACAGGCAGCTGACCATATAACTCATTGAATGCCAACTGATCGATAAAAATATGAGTCTAGCACCATATACCTATTATGTTATAATTTATTATGTTATAATTTATAAGATGGGACTTTACTAAGTGATTGATTGTATTTGAACCATCCCGCCCTACATGCCAGTCTCATCTACCGCGACAGGTAATCCGTGCAACAATTCCTCCTATGTTCTAAAGTAATCAGTGCAACAATTCCTTCTATGTACCAAGTAATCCATGCAACAATTAATTCTATGTACCAAGTAATCCATGCAACAATTAATTCTATGTACCAAGTAATCCACGCGACAATTTCTTCTGTGCTCTAAACTATCCACACACAAAATTTCCTCCTATACTCTAAAGCAGGGGTGGCCAACCTTTTCAGCAGGCGGGCCAAATTTCATAAATAATATTTCCTGCCGGGCCACGCACCTAATTTTTTTTTTTTCAATTAAAGTAAACAAGCAAGCGTGCTATAGCTTCGACCACGTCGTCGTTTCCCACTCCGCGGGCCGCAACATGACTCCCGGCGGGCCGCATGCGGCCCGCGGACCTCGTGTTGGCCACCCCTGCTCTAAAGTAACCCAAGCATCAACCAACTCCCACCCGCCAAGCAAACTATACTAATCAACTAAACATACTTCGAATAATCACAGATGATTGATGATAAACGCAACAATCTGCGCGGTTACAATTACTGTTTTAGGGCTGCTGTAATTTGTATACGTTGGTCACATCTGTCGTTTCTCCTTAGTGGTGTTTGTGTTCATCATCATCATGTGCCCTGCCAACCGGCGTGGGCGTTCGTGCATCTCCACAAACCTCGTTCCCCTGTGTTCTGGATCAATTCAACTGACGACATTCCTCCATGCCACCATGACAGCCCATCCATCATTACTTCTCTGGGTCTGTCTCTGACTATTCTACCGCTTACCTTTCCATTCGTCATGGTGTTTGTCAATGACCGTCACTATGGTTTTTGTCAATGACCGTCACTATGGTTTTTGTCAATGACCGTCACTATGGTGTTTGTCAATGACCGTCACTATGGTTTTTGTCAATGACCGTCACTATGGTTTTTGTCAATGACCGTCACTATGGTTTTTGTCAATGACCGTCACTATGGTTTTTGTCAATGACCGTCACTATGGTGTTTGTCAATGACTGTCACTATGGTGTTTGTCAATGACTGTCACTATGGTGTTTGTCAATGACCGTCACTATGGTGTTTGTCAATGACTGTCACTATGGTGTTTGTCAATGACCGTCACTATGGTGTTTGTCAATGACTGTCACTATGGTTTTTGTCAATGACCGTCACTATGGTGTTTGTCAATGACTGTCACTATGGTGTTTGTCAATGACTGTCACTATGGTGTTTGTCAATGACTGTCACTATGGTGTTTGTCAATGACTGTCACTATGGTGTTTGTCAATGACTGTCACTATGGTGTTTGTCAATGACTGTCACTATGGTGTTTGTCAATGACTGTCACTATGGTGTTTGTCAATGACTGTCACTATGGTGTTTGTCAATGACTGTCACTATGGTGTTTGTCAATGACTGTCACTATGGTGATTGTCAATGCCTCTATTCTCATGATATGTCCAAAGAAAGCTGCCTGTCGCCTTCTTATATTTTCACATGATCTCATACTTTCATTAGACTTTTCCAGCGAAGCTCATGAGTGTGTGGTGTGTGCGTGGTGCGTATTGACTGGTGGTGTCTTTGTGTGTGGTAGTGTGTAAGTATGGTGTGTATGATGGTGGTGTGTGGTGTGGTGTGGTGTGGTGTGTGTGTGTGTGTGATATATGTTGCTTACTATTAAAAATAAACATTAGCTGCCTTAAGCCAACTCAAGTGTCTTCGTGCATTTTTATCCTGAAAGCGAGCCAGCTCTTCAATTTGCGAATTCCTACGTGTTAATAACACTGACAGGCAAGATGTAAGCTCTCTCTCTCTCTCTCTCTCTCTCTCTCTCTCTCTCTCTCTCTCTCTCTCTCTCTCTCTCTCTCTCTCTCTCTCTCTCTCTCTCTCTCTCTCTCTCTCTCTCACACACACACACACACACACCCACACATCCTCCCAAAACCCAAACACCCACCCACACACACGTTAGTACATGCACTGTTAACTGTGTTAATCTGCCTCAAACATTCCACGGTGTCACAGCAGAATAATGCATGTCCTTGAACACCATTGTTCTCAATACATGTACTTTATATGTGAGCTTTCTTCCAGATCACTGATGACCCTACAGCCTATACCCACTAATGGATCTCTTGATGAAACAAGCCTTTTAACACATCTCAAGAACTTGTTTCCCTAAAAGACACGTGTAAACCGAAGTTTCTCAACTGTTCCCAACGCTGCCCATTTCAACTTCTGTTGCTTCTTTCGCTAGCTTGACTCCGAAGTCGGAGAGTGTCTGCCTGTACGGCGAGGAACCACCAGTCTGCACACCAATAAGCCAGACATGGGACAACGGATACTCACGCAAACCTCAGGTCCTGTATGAATCTCACTGATGTTGGACAACAGGATGCCTTCATCCGACATACAGGACTTCGCGTTGGAGCTCAAGCCAACGAACACAAGCAAGCAAGCAAGCTAGCTTGACTTGTATTATTTTTTCGCTCGCTTGCTTTGAACTCAAGCGTTGTCCCAATACGTGCTACTATTTCTAGTGCACTGGTCTGAATTTTGCGTGTGGGTTAGCTTTCCCTAGTTTAGTTTAGTTTAGTTTAGTTTAGTAGATGGATCAACATCACGGCACACGGGTGCAACCCATAAGTGCTCCGTTCTCCTCCTAACTCAAACCTGAGTCTGGAGAAACTCAGCTCGGTTCACGAACTCCGTAGCACCGCCGAGGATCCTGAAATATTTTGGGTAGATTTTTAACTCGAAATTTTGCCCGGGCAGCGCCGTTAGGCTACTCTTTTTCGAGTTCCAACTGCCAAGGGATTTTTTTACGTGCGCAACAATACACACGGGCGTCCGATCTCACTACCCAGAGACCAGGGGAAATTTTATTACTAGAAGTCCACGTGAAATAAATCCTGGTCCTCACCGGGGCTTGAACCCGGGACACCATACCTCGAGACCACGCAGCCCCCTGCTCCCTAGCTTTCCCTGTTACCTGTTTCCGTCGCCGTAATGCGAACCCACTCCGACTTCAGCGGTACTTTTGTAATTTCTTCTTCTTCTTCTTCTTCTTCTTCTTCTTCTTCTTCTTCTTCTTCTTTTTCTTCTTCTTCTTCTTCTTCTTCTTCTTCTTCTTCTTCTTCTTCTTCTTCTTCTTCTTCTGCGTTCATCCGCAGTGTTTTGTTTTTTCCAGACGTAATAGCGGTGTGTCTCGTTCTGCACCCTTGGGCCAAACCCCTTAAGCCAAAACATCCGACTTTAGCGGGCGTTTTGTAAACCAGGTTAGCCATCCAAGGGCTTTTGTCATTTACGAGACGAATTCAAGGATGAGAAGTCAAAATGTTAGTCCAACCGAGCAGTGTGATGAACCCATTACCTCGGCATCGGCACACCAGATGTTTAAGAACGAGCGGTCTTATCCATTCATCCATGCTAACCTCCATTTATTGGTGTTATATATATATATATATATATATATATATATATATATATATATATATATATATATATATATATATATATATATAAAATAGTAGATGGTACTACCTGCTACTGTTAGCGCCGAATGTTGGGCGGCGCTTACCAACGGCTTCGGGCGGAAGAGGGTACAAGCCTTATCCTGGTGTGAGGAAATGCAACCTAACGACTAAATGTCATGGCACGGCAGACCAGGCCCTAAGCCTTGGTTGGTAACTGGTTTAGGATCGAAGCTCTGACAGGCGGACAGTTAAGATCATTGCTTTGCTGATCAGGCAGCTTCTGCAGCTTGTCTTGTTCCAGACGTATTGGTGTCACCTTTCCTCTGGAGTACACTAGACAGGCCTAGAGTGGGATTATACTGCATGGGCAACACGTGGTCTCTAAATTCAGCCCAGGCTTTGTGTTATGGAGAGATAACCCCATTTTACAAACTATCGTCTGCCAAGACGGCAAGGTGCCAGTCAGTTAGTCATGTCTGCAATGTTGTCTACTGTATAAATGTCGCTGTATTTTTTTTTCGTCCACTCATTGGTCGCAATCCCGCATACTGCGTTCGAAACACAGCTGTGTTGGTTTTTATGAAATTGTATGGGTGCCAATCGTTCAGAAAGCAATGGCACACTACTGGACGTAAACTTGCACAGGATTCACGACCAGCCAAAAATGCTGGGGTTTAATGCTACACCCTGTAAAGGGTATGCAACAACAGTAGTCCATGGAGTTTATCTTCCACTGCTGTTTCTCTAGGTCAGAAGGTTGCCTACATATTCGTATTCATACAGTGTTGGAGTATGTGATCTGCTGTCTGCGGCGCCAGCTCACATGTGCACAGGCATGATTTGCCAATTTAAAAATTTTTAATACATGTGGTTGCGGAACTAATTGTTTCCTGTTTTGAGGCGCAGGGTACTGAGTTCTGATCTGCTCATAAACTGGTTGTCATATTGTGCCGGTGTTGATGACTGTCTGATTAATTTGATGATTCTGGTGTGTGATAGGTAGATGAGGTACTCTCCTCTCGCTCCTACTCGTTGATCAATCATCTCGTTCCCAGGCATTCCCCCATTTCAATTATTGAGATAGCGTGACAATCAAGAATCTCTCCCCCTTCTTCTCTCCCCCCACACACCCACCCAACCACCCACCTCCACACGCATCCACCCACCCACACACACACACACACACACACGCGCGCGCACACGGCACTTTGTCGGTTAATATTGCCAAAATCTGTCAGTTCCTGTGACGTGATGCTTTTTATGAGCCAGATTTCTTTGATGTTAACCTTGTAAAATGTCAATATTTTTCTTCCATTTTGATGTGCCAAAACTTTTCTGTAATTTAAGTTCAAAAGTCTTAATTTCCTTCTTTTGCGGTTGCGAAACGATCCATGGCTCACGTCCGTAAGTTGCCACAGGAAAGATGCATGTTCTCAAAAAGTTTACTTCAACTTGTTTGCTGGTGTTGTACAAGAGGTTTTTAATCTAGCCACATAGAATACAACATGTCTGCAGCTCAGGAATGAATACGAGAGTCTGAAGCACAATCTTCGCAAACCGAGAAGGACGGAAATTAAAAGCAGCAACAAATGTTTCGGGGTCCTGGGTTACTATACAGGCTGCAAAACAACATTATCATTAACGGACTAGCCTTGACGTGGCGCTATTAAAAAGTCATGACTGCTTTCATCAATAAATGCAGCAATCGATGGTGCTACTTCGTCGGTTTAGAGCTAAATCAAGCTACATTTAGCACCTTTCTCACAAATGAGTGTAAAGAGAAAAAGCATTTTAACTTAATAGATTCAAGCTGAAGTGGTATAGAGGTAAATGAGATTGCTAACTATGGTAATGGTCAGGATTCAGTTCCCAGCAGTGGCTGTAAAAAACATTTTCCGACCAGTATGACTAAAACAGGGCAACAGGGCCGACTGCATTGCACGGAGTTGTGTCCTATATGGCTTAGTCTCTTTCCGCATAATGGCTAGCATAATGGCATAGAACACAAACGCCGTAGCTCCAGCGACGATCTCTGGGAGGTCTCCGGAAAAAAAAACTGCCCTGATGAACCCAATGAATCTGAAAACAAGCCCATCACATCCGGGGCGAGAAGCATGACAAGTACAAAGCAGTACAAAGCATGACCAGTACAAAGCATGACCAGTACAAAGCATGACCAGTACAAAGTAAACCCAGTACAAAGCATGACTAGTAAGGCTCAAAACACTAGTATCGAATAATTGTCAGAATTTTCTGGGAAAAGTCTGAGACGAAACTGTGGCCAGGAACTGAACTGGATACACCACCTGCCGTTTTGTTGCCTGGAATATGTAACGGACGAATACATGCTGCACACCTAACAGCAAGATGTACCACGGCGCTGACTGCCTTCACATTCAAACCAACAGGGACTATTAGATTACTGTAATCAGAACATCACACAGCCGGTTTTGAACTGCAAGCATCATATCAATTATTCAGGTGCGGTCTCCACAATGAAGGTTGGCTGCAATGGATCTCCAACACTGTCTGTCTCTCTCGCCCTGACTGTACATTCTGTCAGGCTGATGTTCGTCCATCTCTTGATGTTATCTTCCCACTTGTATCGTTGTCAACCTCTAGCTCGCTTTCCCTCAACCTTGCTCTCCAGTATGGTTGTTATACGAGTATCGTGTTTTAACGAGGCCGAAATGTTTCACTTGCCTCCTCTTAACTTCTTTCATCAACTCTCTCTCTTCATTCCCAGTTTTTTTTTTTCTAGAAACTCTGCATTTGATTGTTTTTGTTTCCACGAAATACGACATATTCGTCTGTATATCCACATCTCCAGGGCTTCTATTCGACTTCCTAGTATCTTGTTCAATGTCCAGGCCTCCGCGCCATACAGTAACGTTGAATATACGTAGCATTTGACAATACTCATTTTTTATGCGTTGTTAATCTCTCTAGATGTTAATACGGATTTAATGCCGTTGAAAGTATTGTAGGCCATTCCTATTCTATTTTTGATTTCTATTTCACTTCTGCCATCATCTGTTATTATATGTCCAAGATAGGAGAAATTTGTTACTTAAGCATCATATAGTAACAACAATAATGGTGTGCGACATGTTACACTGATGAAGACAAAGCGAGAATGGCTGACAAAACGGGTCCCTGTAACTTCTTGTATTCTGGCTGGAAAACCAGATCGCTGTAACTTCAAACACTCTAGCAGGAAAACCGGGTCCCTGTAACTTCTTATATTCTATCCGAAAAACTATGTCCCTTTAACAGCTTATATTCTTTATGGAAAACCAGTTTCCGTAACATCTTATATTCTGGCTAGAAAAACCATGTCCCTATAACTTCATGTATTCTATTCTATATTCATAAAGCAGGTCCTTGTAACTATTTATATTCCTACTTAAGGAAGATAATGTATCTATCGGATGTAGGTCATGGGCGATAACAGGATGACACTTGTCGCTGTGACGTAAATAGAAACGAACATCCTTAATGTGTTCCTTCTGCTCTCTCTCTCTCTCTCTCTCTCTCTCTCTCTCTCTCTCTCTCTCTCTCTCTCTCTCTCTCTCTCTCTCTCTCTCTCTCTCTCCCTCTCTCTCTACCTCTCTCTCTCTCTCTCTCCTTGAAAATGCGACCTGCAAATAACTGAAGTCTTTCTCACCCCCTAACCCCACCCACATGCAACCATTATAAAGCAGATTTGCAGAACTCACTCAGAGGGTCTTTACAAACACAGAAATAGCTATTACTGCGCGTTAACCCCCACTTTACACGAAGCCAGTCTGGAAGGGAGGGAAGGGATACCACACAGGGCATGCTGGGAACTCCAGGGTGCACAGAAAGAATTGTGACAACCAACACCGAAACATTTTTTCCCCCGCGTTTCCATCCTGTTTCAGGATGTTGCGGTCAACACCAGCATCTTTCAGCTGTATGTTGATTCCTAGGCTAGATTACGCTCATCAGCACGCCACGACTTTCTGAGCGACCGGCTCCGTACTCTCGTAAGTCACTGGCGAGACTCGAACCCCTTCAAATTCTCGGGCGCTCACGTCAACCACCAGAGTATTCGGGATTACGGGAAAAGCTGCAAACTTTCAGCCAGGGAAACCGGCAAACACTGAAACATGATAGATGTAATATCTGTTGCCATAGTCGTCGGTGTGTTGGTGGTGGAGGACAGTACTAGAGGTGGTAGTGGTGCTAGTGGCAGACGTAGTAGTAGCACCAGCAGTAATAGTTGTAGTAACAGTAGTACTACTAGTAGCAGTAATGGTTGTAATAGGTTGTAGTAGACGGTGGAGGAGGAGGAGGAGGAGAAGAAGAAGAAGAAGAAGAAGAAGAAGAAGAAGAAGAAGAAGAAGAAGAAGAAGAAGAAGAAGAAGAAGAAGAAGAAGAAGAAGAAGAAGAACTGGAGGTGACGGGGAGGAAGAACAACAACAACAACCCTGACATCAGGAACGTATTGCCATATTAGACGAAAACTCAGAGCAATCAACAAACATCCCGCACCATCTCTGTGGCTAACACTCATCACACTGTTGAACTGTGAGAATCGCTGATTTGCACGTTACATCCTACAATAGCACACCACAAATGCCAATATAACTTTCCGCAAGGGCAAAACCAAAAGGCCAGGGAATGTGACCTGATAATAGTCCCAACACGTGGTTATACATGTGCAACCAAAACTAACTTGGTCGTTTCTTGTCATTTGATGAATTCTTCAGTAACTGCCGCAATGGAGCTTTATAAAAATGACTGCACTACTTTATGTTAAGTTACGCAATTGGAAATGGTTCTGTAATTCGCAAAGGTTGAATTGATGCTCCTTGTGGTTCCAGGAGTTGAAGAATGACGTTGGATGAAGAATGACTTGCGCGATGAATTGGATTAAAGTGAGGAAGAGTTGCGCAATTCGTCGACCTCACTCTCTCGCCTGAATCCATCTGAATCCAGGAGTAATCAATAAATCACGGGTGTGCTATCACTACAGTAATTCACACAATATTTTTTTTTCTTCAAATAATCATACTTTCAATAGTATATTTACAACTCTACCAAGCATCTATGTACAAGAGTCTACCAAGCATCTATGTACAAGAGTCTACCAAGCATCTACGTACACAACTCTAATAAACATCTATGTACAAAATGGCACCAAACAACGCAACCGCACATGGCAATGAGATCAGGATTAAAGCAATATAGTGTTCCCCATGACACCAACGACAGCAACAATCTATGTACAAGCATCTACCAAACAACGTAACCTCACGTGAGAACGGTAACTAAACCAAAGTAAATATAGGACCCTTTTAAAACAAGTTGACGTTTATCTGGCATATGTTGCACGCCCAACATTTTTATAGACCAATCGGTGCTCGGGAGTGATGTGATCAATATTACGCGGCCGCTTTTACTTCCAAAGATAATTCCTGATACCCAACGTGCCAATGTGGCGTTTCACAATAGGTCAACAACAAACAACAATCTTTTATAATAAACTAACAAACAACGTAACCGTGAGATAAAAAATATACTACATAGTTAGTGGCATATCCTTTACAAGACGTTGCAGTCTTCTTCTTCTTCTTTCGTTCGCCTGAAATATGCTTATAACTGCAATGTTGTCTCTTGTATGAATCCAACAGTCTTTTTTAGTTCATTCAGCGGTCCATAGAGTTTATCCTTCACTGTTGTCTCTCTAGGCCAGAAGGTTCGCCTGGATATGTTGTAGTTGACGTTGCAGTCAATTATAGCATTTCTTGGCTGTTTGTGATTTCTTGGCAAGTTTTGAATCAGTGGTTTGTCATTGCTTTCTGACGTGTGCATTGAAACCTCGGCTGGTAAACTTTCCGCCAGGCACGCTGTTGAATCTTTAAGTGATAATGAGGTTCAAGTCAAAATTCCCCCTCTGCATTATCCAGTTTCGCTTGCTACACGGGCTTATGTCTCTCTGGGGTTTACTGCTAATCCAGCCTTAACTGACATGCTTCAATTGTTTCAAACGTTTACTCGTTGCCATGGTTTTCATATTATAATAGTGAATTGATGTTTAGGCATGCACGTGATGTAGTGAAATACTGAAGAGTTAACGATTCCCAGATGGACGACTGTATATACCCGACTACCCAGGTAGGAGAAGGGTTAACAAAGGAGTGACCAGGCGCATGTGTTTCTAGGTCAAGACCCAGAATGAGGCCAACAGTACCGGTAAAATGTCGCGTGGAAAAATTGGTTTGCAACAAAGGCCGACAGCATTATTGGATAGCATATGGCGGTCTGAATGTATGAAGAATGGAAACGGTTCAGAGCTGGAATTTTCCACTAAACAATGATAATGCAGTCTGAATGCGAGGGGTCCAGCAATGTCAAGGACTATGCGGCAGAAATGACCGATATAAAGAGGGTCAATTCTTTGTGTAAAGTTAGTGTGTGTTCCAAACTGACCTGAAGGAGATATGTTCTTGAGTGGGAATAGAAATACACGTCCCTAATGATGGAAAGAGGGGATAATAGTGTGTTATTCGCTAAGTGTTATTTCGATTCCAGGAACATAGATGCCTAAATAAGGTATAAAGATATTAGATATAGTTTAGGATATGAATATAGATGTGCGTGAAGTGCATTTAACATTACTTTCTATTAGTAGGAATAGTATAGACGATTAGGTGAATCTTCTATCCTATGTCAGAGTGGGTTTTTTCGGAAGCCTTTTCATTTCGGCTGGAGGAAAAGACACTCACATAGGAGGGAAGAGGACGCAGACACAGATCTCATTATTAAATGTATATCACACAGGTTTCCTTACCAGTGCGGGACTTATCAACTAAGAGATTACACAGATGGCTGTGGTCAAGATCACCCAGTGTTGATAATCCACAAGAAAGAACTTTAAAGTAATACAGCACGACACTTGTGCATAAGAAAGGAAGGAAAAGAAGTGGCATCTTAATAAGTCAGGAAGACAGAGAATGGAAAATAGAGATCATCCAAACTAAAGAAAAAAGACTCAAATTACTCAGTATCAAAGAGTTGCAAGGTGCATACAAAGTGCCTATATCAATTAAGTGTAGAACTTTTACAGGACAAAAATAGAGAACAATAGAAACTAGATGTGTTTTCCAGGAGGGAATTAAGAACGCTATAAGATAATACAGACAATTCAGTTTACGCTGACAGCATATGGTGATCGGATTAAATACATTCATACAGTGGTGAACATTTTTTTCATTACAAAAAACGGATATATCTACCGACTCAAGCAGACGGAGCTGTCAGGGTGAGACCGTTCTGTATCTATGTCATGTCCTGTACTCTAGCTGAGAGAAGAGACGAGAGAAACCACGGAGACTATCTATCTACATCTTATCTGGCAGCCACACTAGAAGAACATACAAACTACATAAACACGATCCATACATACACCAGACATAGTTTTTATTAATAAATCTTTTATCTTATCGTTGAAAGGAACTGTTGTCGGAGTATGTGTTGAGGGAATAATAGAGAGAGAGAAAGAAATAGATATATGGAAGGGAAGACAGAAGAGAGGAGTGTAGACCAAAATCAGTCAATAATCCCAACAGATAATAAGTTTAAAGATGTGCTTGTTGAGTCCAGCCTTCTCTCGGGATTTTAACACAGGACATATTTGGTGGAGCAGCGGGGTAACATACAGAATACCCATATGACCTGAATGCATAACATGGCAGATGCATAAAGGGGTACTTGCATATTGGCACAGGCATAGCGGAGTACCTACATGTTGGGACATACTGATTGGAATAAATATAAGTATATATTGATGACTTTTAATGGAAGGACGTCCATTGGATATATGGTGCCATTACATTTATGGTAGAAACATTTCATTAATGCTGGTGACTTTGCAGTGAGAAAGTTCCAGACAGAGTGAATGTGGATAGGTGGTAAGACACATTACATACCTAATCACACGGTCACACGTCTACATAAGTCTTTATCCTATATCTCCTCTTGTGGATGAGAGAGTGGTTGTGATGTACTGTGTGGTGTTGGAGATTTATAATAATTAATAGATATAGATAAATGATATAGGTTCTAGGTAGATTATCGGTTTATAGTGAGTATTCTTTACTGCCTTGAGGTGTCTTTACTCAACGTGCTGACTTATCTGCTGTAACTATGGCAACTCCTAAAGTAACTACAGCCGAACTGAGGGCCAACGGGGAGGCAATTGGTTTAGCTGGTTCCGAGCTAACTGATTACATACAAGAACGAGAGAGAGAAATTCGTCAAGCGGAAAGAGAAGATCGGAAGACTGAGTTGGAATTGAAACGCATGGAAATGGAACAAATCAACAAGCGGTTAGATGCTGAAGTGGAACAGACCAAAAAGAGGTTGGATGCAGAAGAAGCCACAAAGATCAGAGAACATGAATACCGCATGAAAGAGCTAGAACTCAAGACACAAACTAAGGGAGAAATAGATGGAGTGGAAGGAAATTCTTCTTCACCTGGTGCAACCCATATGAGTGGACATGGTTACCATGCCATGAAGTTTCCCTTAGCTGTCTACGATCAGTCTAAGGAACGCTTTGACCAGTACGCATCTCGTTTCGAAGCAATGTCAGTCGCTATGGGGCTGGATCGGAGCAGATGGGCTCTTAAACTATCCCAGGGTTTAATCGGTTCGGGATTTGAAGTGTACACACGCTTACCACCAGGACAGGAAAATAATTACGAGGAATTAAAAGCAGCTTTGATGAAACATTTTGACATCACCGCACAAACGTATAGGAAGAAGTTTAGATCGTCTAGACGAGAGCCGGGAGAACTATTCGCCGCCTACAGTCTGAGGCTGAAATCCTATCTCCAGAAATGGATGGACTTGGCAGAATTCCAGAGGGATTATGAGAGTCTCGAAGAGATGATGGTGGTAGACCAAATGCGAAAGCAAATGTCGAAACCTCTCAGAACCTTCTTAGGAGAACAAGGGGCGGAACGGATTGATGTTGTGAATAAGCTGGCGGAACGATTCGTGGAAGTACATGGTGAAACTGAGGAACTAAGTACACAAACCAAAGGTCAGGAGAAACCAGAGAAAAAGAAACATAAAAACTGGGAAGGAGAAAAAGGGGAACCTTATATAAAGCACACAGAGGAGAGTTCAGAGAAGGTGAAGGTAGGAAACCAGAGCACCTCGAATTCTCAAGCGAAACGACAGTGGTCTGAAAAGTGGTGTTCATTTGTACGGCGGCCTCCCACAACACAAAAGACTGCAGATCGAAACCTAAAAGTTCTTACTTCGCAGCATGCAAAGTGATTCCTACATCGGTGATCACAGACAAGGCTGAGGTCGGCGAAGGAGAAAGGAACAAAAAGGACACAGGGAAACCTAGGAAGGGAACAGAGTGCACTCACTGCCAGTCGACAACACATAATACTGTGGACTGCAGATGCAAGGCAAAACACGCCAATTGCATAACCAACCTCGAGGAATCAAAAGAGGAAGGCAAGGAAACGGTCAAGGAGATGAAAGACACTCAGGACCAAGAGAGACCACCTGTGGTTGAACTTATTGAAGTCAATGGCCAGCAGGTTGCTTGTCTCTACGATACCGGTTTGGATGGGGAAGCGGTGGTGGACGCCAGCTTGGTAAGCCCAGACCAATTTACAGGGGAGACCATAGAGATACAGCCGGCAATGAGGAGTGCTGTTACCATGACGCTGCCAATCGCCAAGGTGGAGATTAAATCCAGGTACGTCACGGGCATTATTCCAGCTGCTGTATTATCTGACTCCTTATTTCCAATGATCATTGGCACGAAATATGTCTTTTTGGGGATGCCCAAACAGCCAACCCAAAAGGGAACAGTAGTCAGTGGATCTCAAGGGAAGGAAAAAGAGGCAGAGACACTATGCGACAACTCGGAGATAGGAGAATTGCATACTGTCCAGAGGAAGGATACTACGTTGCATCCTTGCTACAGGAAGCTGCAAAGAAGTGCTGAGCCACCAGAACGGGGACAGTACTTTCTGAAGAATCAACTACTCTATCGGAGAGCTGGGAGGGGAGATAACCTGCATGAGCAGTGGGTGGTTCCAGAGACCCACCGTCCTCACATTCTTCAGAGTGGACACATCATAGGCGAGAATCGACATATGGGTGTCAGAGAGACCTTGCAGAAAATATCCGGCCATTATTGCTGGCCAGGAATGACCGGAGATGTACGCCGGTGGGTGAAGTCTTGTTCGGAGTGCCAGAGAGCACCACCCAACAAGCGAATCAAGAGGAAACTAGCTCTTAAAGTGGAAGACAAAGTGGAAGTGTGGAGTCCAGCAGAGACCAATATACTCCAAGTAGGATGGAAAGGACCTTATCCTGTGGAAAAGGTGGTGTCCAAGAACATCTACAAAATACGGATCGGGGAAGAGAAGAAAAATCTCCCTAGACATCTCATTAGGAAATATGAAGAGAGATCCGGGAGCAAAGCTTCGCACTTTATGGTGATGGCAGCCATTGGGACAAAGGTTACCAGTCCAGACGAAGACCAGAGATCGCCAGTACAACATAGGAGGGCCTATGGGACAGTACGTGATAGGTCAGATTTACCCAACTACAGGAGGAGGGAAATCACAAGTCAGGGAAAGGACAAGAGTGAAAGTTTCACCGGTAACCAAGTTCAGAAGGAGTGGGTAACGTCGGGAAAAGCGAGAATTACCCAGGACTCCAACCAAAGATTGGCTGACCAGATACAACATCGCCCAAGATGGTCCTGGAAGCAAAAGTCCAGGAGGTTTGGGAAAGACGACTCGGTCCGACGAGGACGAGGCGGAACATCCCCAGAGGAAAAGCCGGGGGAAACCAAGAGGACATGGAAGCAGTGTTACAATCAGGATGGGACAATCCGTCTGTATTGTGAGCCGTCGCTGACGCAAGTCGAAAGTAGGTCGACTGAAGGTACAGGAGCGAGGAGCCAACACTAGTTTCAGTCGTTAGTAGTATAGTAGGGTGTCAATTAGAGCGCCTACTGGATAATGAGATGAGCCATGTGAGGATCCAATCATATCATCAACACCCCCTCTGCTGTGTGTCCACCGTGACGAGGTAGAGGGGCTTGTGCGTCCCAATGACCCCAAGAGCTATGCCGACGGTAGCACAGCTACTGGTAGGGCCACCCATGTCGGACAGGTCAAGGGAGAGGGACCAGACGAAGAGACACACAAACCTGCTGCCTTGTAGGTAGACTGGGGACAGTCAAAGGCTAGGGAAAGCACCCCAAATACATGCTTGTCGAAATCGGATGTACTGAGCCACAGGCTTGACAAAGCAGTGCAACGTGAAACCTGCTGCCTTGTAGGTAGACTGGGGACAGTCAAAGGCTAGGGAAAGCATCCCGAATAAATGCTTGTCGAAATCGGATGTACTGAGCCACAGGCTTGACAAAGCAGTGCAACGTAACTTAATTCATGATGTCACAAATCAAAATTAATCGATATGGTGCTAATCCCGTGAAGTCCCATCAGGCGGTGATAGTGCCGGGCCCCCTGCCTCGAGGGGGTCCACCCATGACTACTGGTGGTCACCTTCCCCTGTGCTGTGGAGTCAAGGCACAGAGGAGTAGGTTAAGAGCTATTGACCAAATACCCCGGACACTCAACATACTACAGTGGAATGCCGAAGGAGTTTACAAGAAGAAAGACTCCCTAACACAGCGTCTTCATAAAGATAGAATAGATGTGGCATGCATTCAAGAGACACACCTCAACGCCAATCACAAATTCTCAGTCAGAGGATATCAGGCCACACGTTTCGACCGCGAAGGACACAAAGGAGGAGTTCTAATACTTACACGAAATACAATACCTTGCAGCGAAGTATCTGTGATCTCTAACAACCAAACGGAAATTATAGGTGTTGATATAATGATAAAGGACGTGAAAATAAGAATCTACAGTCTGTATAGCCCAGCAGATAAGGACCTTACACTCTCAAACATGAAAATAACTGACACAAACTGCATTATTGTCGTAGACTTTAATAGCCGTTCAGAAAGATGGGGATACCCAGATACTGACAAAAGAGGAGATGAATTGGAGGACTGGGAAATAGACTCAAATCTCCATCTACTCAACAAAGCGGATGACACACCGAGCTTCTACTCCAGAAGATGGCTTACCACTTCTACTCCAGACTTAGCTTTCTGCACAGAAGATATCCTCCACAAAATCGATCGCCATGTGCTGGACCAATTAGCAGGTAGTGACCACAGACCAATCAAGCTTGAAATGAATATGGAGTATGTTCCACAGGAGCAAAAGCCCTTGCCCCGCTGGAATTACAAACGAGCAGATTGGGACAGATTTGCCATACTAACAGACAAATATTGTGAAAACATAAATACACGATATGGCAACATAAAGCAAATGGTGGAAAGTCTAAACAGAGCGATAATACAGGCAGCCACTGAGTCCATTCCAAGAGGAGCGAGGAAAAATTACAAACCATACTGGACTGAAGAACTACAAAGTTTGGAGGACAAAGTTGAAGATGCCAGGAATACAGCAGAGAGAGAACAAACAATTGAAGCAAACATCTCTCTCAAAGCCATCTCAGCAAAATATAAAAGAACAGTAAATCAAACAACAAGAGATTGTTGGAGGGAAAAAACAGAAAACCTGAATTTTGACAGGGATGGAAACAAACTATGGAAACTAGTGAAAGCCATGAACAATGAAGGACCTAGAAACAAACAAATAACAATTAAACAAGGAAATGCCTTGCTTACAGGCAAAAAGGCTGCAAATGCACTAATGGAACACTATGCAAATGCAAACCACATTGATATTACAACCGAACAGAAGAAAGCAATCAAAGACAAACAGATACATCATAGAAATACAGAGACAGCAGCAGAATATATGATGGCAAATTTAACAATGGAAGAAATGGAACAGGCAATGAATACCCTAAAAAAGAAGAAATCACCAGGAAAGGATGGAATCACAAATGAAATGCTAATAGGACTAGGCACCAATGCAAAGAAGAAACTACTAGCAGTCCTAAATAACAGCTGGAAGAGAGGAATAGTCCCACAGGCATGGAAGGAAGCTATACTAATACCAGTCCCAAAGAAAGGAAAAGACCTGGAAGAACCAAATGGCTATCGACCTATCAGTCTACTTAGCTGTGTAGGAAAATTAATGGAACGCATTATCAATGGCAGGCTAACATGGCATCTGGAAGAAAACAAACTCTTAACACCACACCAAGCAGGATTCAGAAAATACAGATCCACTGAAGATCAAATAACCTATATAGCTCAGGAAATAGAGGATGCCTTCCAAGAGAAAAAGCACACACTAGCAGTCTGGATAGATTTAGAAAAAGCATTTGATAAAGTATGGAAGGAAGGACTGAAAGTAAAACTGCAAAACATGCATGTTTGTGGAAAAATGTATAAATGGATCAGCCACTACCTTGAGAACAGAACTGCCAGGACAAAAGTACAAGGACAAACAAGCAAAATGATGCTGCTGGAGCAAGGTGTCCCCCAAGGAGGAGTTCTTTCACCAACATTATTCCTAGCATATATAAATGACATCACAGAAAATTTTCCAGCCAGAGTACACACATCCTCCTTTGCAGATGACCTAGCCATATGGACATCTGAAGAATATGTTAGTACAGCTAACAGCAGAATACAGCAAGCCTTATTAGCGCTAGAGGACTGGTCAAAATCATGGCTAGTGAAGATAAGTGAGGAGAAAACAACATGCACAGTGTTCTCCCTCTCAAATAAAACTCAGCAACCTAAGCTGGTATTGAATGGAAAAATATTGCGCCATGAAGAAAATCCAAACTATCTAGGAGTCACCTTTGATCGTCGCCTGACATGGAAGACACAGGTTGAGAAAAATCGAACAAGAGCAAGGCAGAGAATGGCAATCATGAAAAAGCTTGCTGGTACAACGTGGGGAGCAGATGAGAAAGTTTTCAAGAAGTTATATACTGGACGGGTGAGGCCAGTACTGGAATATGGTATTGCAGCTTGGGCAACAGCAGCTAAGTCAAACTTTAACAAAATAAGTAGAGTCCAAAACCAAGGAATGCGAATCATAACTGGAAGCCTGAAGACAACGCCTATTAATGAACTAGAAAAGATCACTTGTTTACAACCAATGCAGGATAGAAGAGATAGCAGAGCCCAGCAACAAGCAGAAAAATTTAGAAGATTGACAGACCACCCTATGTACAACAGATTTAATGGTTTTGGAAAGGGAAGACTGAAGCGTAGCAACTTTGTAGAAACTGCAAAACGAAGGATTAGGGCAGATCCTATACTTAACATATCAACAGTCAAGCCCATACACAATGCACACAACTTCCCAGCTTGGAGACAGCAGCAACTGCCTGAGATGATAGAAAACATTCCTGGTATTGAGAAAAAGAACACTCAGCATGAAACCGAAAGAAGAGAAATAACCCTAAACTACATAAAAGAACATTACCCAAGCAGGAATTGGACCCATGCATATACAGATGGATCAGCCAAAAATTCAATAGAGAATGGAGGAGGAGGAATTCTCCTAAATTTAAAAAATGGAGTGAAAAAAACACATTCAATGGCAACTGGAAAATTTTCAAGTAACTTCAAAGCGGAGGTAGAGGCTTTGAAAACTGCAGCAGAAATGCTCCTGATGGAGGAAAATAAAGAGAAGCAAATAGCTATCTTCACAGATGCAAAGTCAGCTGTCTCAATACTCAAGAGCAATAACAGCACAGAACTAACTGACCTAAGAGCAGCACTCCATGGTCTATGCCAGAAATCCAAAAAAGTTGTAATACAGTGGATCCCATCACATTGCAGTATACCTGGAAACGAAGAGGCTGACAGACTGGCAAAAGAGGGCGGACGACTACCACAGCCTGACATAGACATAACCTATAATGAGGCAAAGAGGTTGATAAAAAGCACTTATAGAACCAAATGGGAATCTGAGCATCCAGGCCATCAGAAGGATGATGCATATTACAAACTCGACCGAAGAGAACAAGTAGCAATCTTCAGACTCCGCACAGGACATAACAGGCTGAAATACCACTTGTTCAATAAACTAAAGATAGGAGATACCGATGAATGTAATTGTAGAACTGGAAAAATGACAGCAAAACATTTGCTGCAGGATTGTCCAACGTATGCAGAACAGAGAAAGATATTTTGGCCCACACCTGCTTCATTTGAGGACAAGCTCTATGGAGATATCAACAAGCTCAAGTTGACCGCAGCTTACTTTAACTACATACAGGTTGACATTTAAAGGTGCATGAAGACCCAGAGGCATGAAATGGAATATTGCTTGGATAGCAAATCCATTATGTGGAAAGTCCAAATCGAAAGCTCGCTGTGTGGGCTTCATAAAAGGTGGAAAAGTGTCCTAGTGGCACGAAATAATATTGCTTGGATAGCAAATCCATTACGTGGAAAGTCCGAATCAAAAGCCCATTGTGTGGGCTTCATAAAAGGTGGAAAAGTGTCCTAGTGGCATGAAATGGAATATTGCTTGGATAGCAAATCCATTACGTGGAAAGTCCGTATCTAAAGCCCACTGTGTGGACTTCATAAAAGGTGGAAAAGTGTCCTAGTGGCACGAAATGGAATATTGCTTGGATAGCAAATCCATTACATAGAAAGTCCGAATCGAAAGCTTACTGTGTGGATGTCATCTGCAGACTGCATACTTCTGGTTTCCGGAAGAACAGCCTATGGTGAACGGAAGGCCCAATATACGGAAGTGAGGCTAAGCAGCCATGTGCAGGACGTGACGATTCCTTGGGTGAGCCCAGTACCAGAGCGCTATGTATCGGCTCTGCAATTATGGAAGCCTCCTTGGATGGCGGGGAATGCCCATGGTCTGCCCCTGCCTTCCCTTGAGGGCTGACCAGGATCTTTGGCTGTTCTATATGGACCAGCTGGGATGGGGGATAACACCACAACAGTGAGAGTCAAACGTCCTAAGAAACCCCCGGGAAGGTTAACCCGGTCAACAAATGCCCGCAGAAGTCGGATGTGTCGGCCTAACGGCGCAAGAACGCAGCTCTGCTGTAAACAGGCACAACGCAATCACATCCGAAAAAAAAACTCCGGATGAACGAAGAAGAAGAAGATATCATCAACACGTGATGTTAATAGCGATTTAGCAGAAGCTCAACGCACGGTGGATGTGAGGGACGTTGTTGCTGCAACTGGACTTCACAATGGAATACATCCTTGGTAAGGAGAATGTAGGAGCGGATTTGATATCGAGACATCCAGCTCCGGAGGAAGAAGAATAGGATTGTGGATCATGGGAATCAAACCTACAGTGAGAAAGATTCGACGCGGTCTAATCTCTTAAGAGGGGGCCTCTGTAGTGAAATACTGAAGAGTTAACGATTCCCAGATGGACGACTGTATATACCCGACTACCCAGGTAGGAGAAGGGTTAACAAAGGAGTGACCAGGCGCATGTGTTTCTAGGTCAAGACCCAGAATGAGGCCAACAGTACCGGTAAAATGTCGCGTGGAAAAATTGGTTTGCAACAAAGGCCGACAGCATTATTGGATAGCATATGGCGGTCTGAATGTATGAAGAATGGAAACGGTTCAGAGCTGGAATTTTCCACTAAACAATGATAATGCAGTCTGAATGCGAGGGTCCAGCAATGTCAAGGACTATGCGGCAGAAATGACCGATATAAAGAGGGTCAATTCTTTGTGTAAAGTTAGTGTGTGTTCCAAACTGACCTGAAGGAGATATGTTCTTGAGTGGGAATAGAAATACACGTCCCTAATGATGGAAAAAGGGGATAATAGTGTGTTATTCGCTAAGTGTTATTTCGATTCCAGGAACATAGATGCCTAAATAAGGTATAAAGATATTAGATATAGTTTAGGATATGAATATAGATGTGCGTGAAGTGCATTTAACATTACTTTCTATTAGTAGGAATAGTATAGACGATTAGGTGAATCTTCTATCCTATGTCAGAGTGGGTTTTTTCGGAAGCCTTTTCATTTCGGCTGGAGGAAAAGACACTCACATAGGAGGGAAGAGGACGCAGACACAGATCTCATTATTAAATGTATATCACACAGGTTTCCTTACCAGTGCGGGACTTATCAACTAAGAGATTACACAGATGGCTGTGGTCAAGATCACCCAGTGTTGATAATCCACAAGAAAGCACTTTAAAGTAATACAGCACGACACTTGTGCATAAGAAAGGAAGGAAAAGAAGTGGCATCTTAATAAGTCAGGAAGACAGAGAATGGAAAATAGAGATCATCCAAACTAAAGAAAAAAGACTCAAATTACTCAGTAATCAAAGAGTTGCAAGTGCATACAAAGTGCCTATATCAATTAAGTGTAGAACTTTTACAGGACAAAAATAGAGAACAATAGAAACTAGATGTGTTTTCCAGGAGGGAATTAAGAACGCTATAAGATAATACAGACAATTCAGTTTACGCTGACAGCATATGGTGATCGGATTAAATACATTCATACAGTGGGTGAACATTTTTTCATTACAAAAAACGGATATATCTACCGACTCAGCAGACGGAGCTGTCAGGGTGAGACCGTTCTGTATCTATGTCATGTCCTGTACTCTAGCTGAGAGAAGAGACGAGAGAAACCACGGAGACTATCTATCTACATCTTATCTGGCAGCCACACTAGAAGAACATACAAACTACATAAACACGATCCATACATACACCAGACATAGTTTTTATTAATAAATCTTTTATCTTATCGTTGAAAGGAACTGTTGTCGGAGTATGTGTTGAGGGAATAATAGAGAGAGAGAAAGAAATAGATA